>CM032065.1:15041892-15193608 GCA_018831715.1 Matsumurasca onukii
TTGTGTTTCCTTTGTAGTACACATTCCTTCGCATTTGTCCAGTCACCTTTCATTGTCATGCTTATTTATTGTGATTGTCCTTTCTTTGTTTGTTATTAACACTGCACATTGTCTTGGTAAATAGTTGTTTATACTCACACATAGGCCTACACTGTTTTCAACCCTCACACACTTCCTTATTACTTGATTTAGTTTTCTTAGTTCTTTAGTTGACAACATTGACTTAATGTCGGTCAAAAATGCTGTTTTAATGATCTAAGTACAGTAAATTTCAACCGATTTAAATGAAATTTGAAGTGAAAATGTATCCACATTTTAATCATAAATACACACAAAAACTATGAAAATCCATTGGGTCGTTCAAAATGAACAATTTCTTTTGTTATAACAATAGAACGAATAGTCAGACTTTATTAAAATTTGAAGTGATGTTTCTTATGATATGTATTAAAACTTGCAATGAAAGAACATCAAAATCTGAGGCAGATGGCCAAAGCGAGTCTGTTAGTGTATCGAACAACCTCGTAACGCCGTGATAATACATGAGGCAAAGCTGGGCGGACGGCCGAAACTGGGCTATGAGCAAGCAGGCTATTTATTGTTATTAACCAACGGTAACCCATTTTACAAATAATAATTACATAGTGTATTACTTCAAGGTGACATGCATATGAATATGATATAATAATAAATTGATATGATAGTTTGGTTAGACTGCATAATAGTAACAAGTTATGGTAACAATATAATATGTATAAGTTAATAACAATAATAAATACTTAAGATAACAGCAGAATAAATACATGAATGACAATAACAAAAGTGTAAACGTATATGTATAGATAGAACATATGATGAGACCGCATAATACATTTAGTAACAAGTTATTAACAATATAATATGTATATATGTTAATAAAAATAATAAATACTTAAGATAACAGCAAGAATAAATACATGAATGACAATAACAAAAGTGTAGACATGTATAGATACAACATATGATGAGACTGCATAATACAGTAACAAGGTTATGGTAACAATATAATATGTATATATGTTAATAACAATAATAAATACTTAAGATAACAGCAAGAATAAATACATGAATGACAATAACAAAAGTGTAGACGTATATGTATAGATAGAACATATGATGAGACTGCATAATACAGTGGTAACAAGTTATGGTAACAATATAATATGTATATATGTTAATAACAATAATAAATGCTTAAGATAACAGCAAGAATAAATACATGAATAACAATAACAAAAGTGTAATATATGTATAGATCAGAACATATGATGAGACACATATCTGATAGTAACAAGTTATGGTAACAATATAATATGTATATATGTTATGTAATAATAAATTCTTAAGATAACAGCAAGAATAAATACATGAATGACAATAACAAAAGTGTAGACGTATATGTATAGATAGAACATATGATGGAACTGCATAATACGAGTAGTAACAAGTTATGTGCACAATAATGTATATATGTTAATAACAATAAATAAAGTTAACAGCAAAGAATCATGCAATGACAATAACAAAAGTGTAGACATATGTATAGATAGAACATGGAGACTGCATAATACGAGTAGTAATATTATGGTAACAATATAATAATATGTAATTAACAATACATAAGATAACAGCAAGAATAAATACATTAATGACAATAACAAAAGTGTAGACGTATATGTATAGATAGGGTATATGATGAGACTGCATAATACGAGTAGTAACAAGTTATGGTAACAATATAATATGTATATGTTAATAACAATAATAAATACTTAAGATAACAGCAGAATAAATACATGAATGACAATAACAAAAGTGTAGGGCAATATATGTATAGATAGAACATATGATGGGAACTGCATAATACGAGTAGTAACAAGTTATGGTAACAATATAATATGTATACCGGGTGGCCACGATAAGGTGTCCTAAACGGATTACAAAGTACTATTAGAGCTAGAAATGAAACAAACTTTTCTCTGGAAGTCGTACATGGAGATTTCAGGAAAAAATATTTTAAGATTCTCAGTATACAGGGTGTGTCAATACTGAAACTCACGGGGTCAAAACTCGAGATTTTTAAATACAAAGGTGGGTCATATTGTACATAGTTTTAATCAGAAGACAATTCTCGACATTTTGGCGAAACAATTTTTGATATGTTGCGCCATTACAAAGCTAGAGCTATGAACATGAGTCGTAGCTTTTACGGACGCCCTGTAGTTAAACTATAAATTCGATTAAAATATGGGTTGTATTATTTCTCAGAACGAGCTTTTAATAATATGTAGTACAAACATGTTTTCAAAACATTTCTAACCTCAAAACCTATGTAAACATTGAAGTTGCTATTATCATGAATAAGTCAAAAATATTAAATAGTAAGATATAGCATATTGCATATCATTGTAAAGATAATTTAAATATGACATATTTTTGTATAAAATATGACTTTGTATCTTAATTAGTTTAAGAGCTATAACAAAAAAACCTATTTTAACCTTGATTTTGCCTGTATTTTAGTAGTTTATACGGTCGTTTGACTTGCTTGGTACCTAATTTAAGAACCACAATTCTAATAAAATAGTTCTTCTTGGTAAAACTCATAAAATGACATAAAACAAACATAAATAAGAATATAACAATAATAATTGTTTGTAGCTGTTATAAAACAGAGTTGGGAGAGAAAACCAGTTGTCGTGGTTATGTTATTGCGCACTTTGCAATATTTTATCTGCTGTGTTATATCAGCTGATTGATTTCTCAAGCTGTTGTATTGCTGGATTTAAAATATCTTTACATTGATACGTGTCAAATAAAATGAATACTCATTTGAAATACAAACAATACTTAACAGCTAGAGAAATCAATCAGCTGATATAACACAGCAGATAAAATATTGCAAAATGCCTGTCTTAACTTTCGACAACTGTTTTCTCTCCCAACTCTGTTTTATAACAGCTACAAACAATGATTGATATATTCTTATTATGTTTGTTTTATGTCAATTTTATGAGTTTTCAGAAAAGCTATTTTATTGGTGGCTCTTAAATTGGGTACCAAGAAATCAAACGACCGTAAAATATAGGCAAAATCAGGTTAAGGTTTTTTTGTTATAGCTCTTAAACTGAATGAATACAAAGTCATGTTTATACTAAAATGTTCATGTTTAAATAATCTTTACAATGATATTACTGCAATAACATATCTTACTATTCAATATTTACGACATTCATGATAATAACGGTTTGAGTTATTTTTGAAAACATGTTTTGTACCCATGACTCGTCGAAATTCTGAGAATATGCGTAAACTCCATATTACAATATAGTTTAGGGAAAGTAAAGCTTGCATGTTCATAACTCTAGCTGTAATGGCGCAACATATCAAAAACATTTCACTTCAAACCAGCCTGTACCCTTGTTAAAATCTCGAGTTCCAAACCGTGGTTTTATGACACCCTGTATACTGAGCAAAAATATTTTTTCCTGAAATCTCCATGTACATTTCCAATAGAAAAGTTTGTTTCATCTTTCTAGCTCTAATGTACTCTGTAATCCGTTTAGGCTACTGTAACCTGTATAATATTCAACCAACAATAATAAATACTTAAGATAACTTGGCAAAAGAATAAATGCATGAATGACAATAGCAAAGTGTGAGCGTATATGTATAGATAGAACATATGATGAGACTGCATAATACAGTAGTAACAAGTTATGGTAACAATATAATATGTATGTATATGTTAATAACAATAATAAATACTTAAGATAACAGCAAAAGAATAAATACATGAATGACAATAACAAAAGTGTAGACGTATATGTATAGATAGAACATGATGAGACTGCATAATACGAGTAGTAACAAGTTATGGTAACAATATAATATATATATGTTAATAACAATAATAAATACTTAAGATAAATTAGAGCAAATTACTTTGGAAATTCGCTTCACTCACGACAGCGGCACTTTGGCGCTTAACTGCGTGTTGGCCTGGTTTTACTTGCTCCCCTCTCAACACCACCCAAATGATCATGAAATAAAACCGCCGGCGCATAAAATTACCTCAAGGATTCACAAATTTGTTTTAATCAGCTAACACGTTCGGCTAGTTTTAATTTTACGGTTCTGACCGGATTCTCGGTCGGAGTTCACCTGACTGCTGAAGCACATATCTTACTCAGCTCCATGCTCCACTAGTGTGAACGGAACAGTGTGTGTCTACCGGTGTCCTTCACTCACACTACCGCACTATAGACACTACCGGAACCTGCCAGTTAGCAGTTAGCATGCGGTTCTCGCCGCCTCGCCTCGCACTATCCACTAGTTCTCACTTTGCCTTAATTGCTGCTTCACGTGCAAAATATCAATAACTTCCCCGCTACTCGGAAAAAACCACTGAACGGTACTTCGGTGGGTTGGTATCGCGCGCGACTGAGGAGCCCATCACTCCGCGGGAGCGGGTTCGATTCCCAGACCAACAATGGGTTAAGAGTGCGCCTCAGCTGCACGGTGACGCTTGCAAGGGTTTACAGCGACCCGTTTTCACATTTCTAAATAATTTTGTAATAATAAACATGGAATAATTATTTGGAAACTAGAGGAGTTACCGACAAGCGTATGTAGCGTTTTATTTCAAAATTATGCGTTTTAAATGTACAAAATGGAGTTGAAAATCACTAAAACTCGGAAAGTTTCAAAGTTTATTTGTGAAACTATTACACAACTGATGAAGTCCGGCTCTACGCTGCAGTAGTCGGAAAACTTCTCTAGTTTCCAAAAATATCATGTTTATTCATGTCAAAATTATGTTGAAAAGTAAAAACGAGCCGCCGTAAACCTCTTCCAGCGCTAGGTTTGACAGTTTCGCCGCATAAAATAAAAGGAGTTTGCATAATTTTATATTTTTCCCGATTTTATAGAACAGGACCTTATACATTGCATTGAAAAATATATTTACTAAACTATATTTATATTATTGGTTAAAGGCGCTGCTAAATTATTAAACGTAATACTCAAGGGTATAAAGTTTTACGAATATACTATGAATTACCTCAATTTTCCTTCATTATAGATACAAAGTCCCGGGGAACATGGGAAGAGTTGTTTCCAGAAAATGTACACTACAACCCTGAAAGTCCTCAACGTCCTTCGAGTTTAACACATTCAACGAAATGTTCTCCATAAATTTATCTTGATAGGCGTACCTAATTTTCGTAGAAACTCGTTCCGCAGCTATTAGGCGATGTTTACGCCACCACAACACAAACAAACAAACAGATTCAAGTTGCAGCTTCCTACAAAACAGTGTCGTTCTTCGGCAAGTAAATGAGTTCCAATTATGCAAATCTGTTGGCGCGATAGCGAGATCAGTAATGAAGCTGTTAGGACGCGGTGGACAGTTTATTACCGAAAACATCACCGCCTACTGACTCCCACCCGAGTCGGCATGGGAATGGCAATGCTCACTACGTTGGCGTTTTGGGTCCACAGTTTTCAGTTTGTTCAGCACTGCTTGAACCTTTGAGTAGAGCCACGTGCCTAGGTGTTTGAATTGGGACAGTGGTTAGTTCGCTGCTAATAATAGAATAAGAATTTCTTTATACGTCAATAAGTCATTTATTAGGCAAAATTAACAATATAATTGCATTAGCCAAGTCATAATACATTTTTACACTTCAAACTTCCTTATAAAGTAAACATTACACATTGAAAACATTTGTACTAAAAGCTTACTCTAGGAGATTCGCCAGTAAACTCACGGATACTGGAGTAGGCACTCCGAACCAATAGACACTTCAGACGGGACCTGAACATCCTGCTGCCCTGGTCGTGTTTAAGGTTTTGAGGAAGGCTGTTGAAGAGCTTAACTGAATTGTAAACAAAATGGGTTTTCAAAAAGTGGAAGAGTGTTTGGGGATCGAAAGATTGGCGGAATTTCTTAGTGGATATCTTTTATTGTTGGGCCTGTCAAAACTATTAGGATGCATCTGTGCAAGGAAAGTGTTTCGAGAATATTTATTTTCTTAAATTGAATGTTTTGCAATTGTTAAATTTATGTTTGAAATTAAAATGCATTTCTTTCACGCTTTATCACTTGTATATAAAATAAATGTCCTATAGTTAACGTAATGGAACACAACATAAACTGTCCTTAACCAGGAAAGCTTAAACATTTTCTAAGCTCACCTCGCCGGGCTGGATGCCATCACAGACACTGTCTTGGTATAAACAAAGACGGCCGGCTTCTCGCCAGCCCGTACTGATCATAAAAAATCAAGGATCTGAGAAACCAGCACAAAATAACAGTAATAGGTAAGAATTAAACCCTGATACAACCATAAATGATAAATGATACAAAATTAATGACCAACAACCCGTGTACCCGGCAACGTTTTGATGCGCTGAGTGGACTGCGAGGGTAAACGTGAGTGCAAAGCCAAAGTCTAGAGTGGAATTTGAACCTGCAACCTCAAATCCAGTGGCATAGCCACTAGACCACCTATGTATCATATATTAAATGTATATTACGTGAAAAATATGTATTTTATTATTGCCGCCCAAACCCGATGGCTGCACTGGGACAGACTCTGAGGCGTGGTCGATTATGTAGATGAACACAGACCAGCATTAGTGTTGGGGTCGACCAGATCACAACCTTCGTCCACTTCCTCTATCCTCGCCCGGACCCGTGGGCTCTGCGGCTCGTTCCTCCGACAATTTTTACTTTTCAAGGTCGACTCAAATTGCCAATAAAACAATAAAATTCTTGTTAAAGCCGTTCGTTTAGGGTGTATTTAAGAACCAGCCAGTGGATAATTCCAAACAGTTAACGAACCTTAAACTCCGATTGCATTAAACAAGTTAAAATATCACACAATTCACATGAAGAAATATGAGTTAACTTATTCCAATTAATAGTAAAGCCTTTTTAAAATATTTTATTTTAAATTTTGTTTTGTTGGGCCCCATAAGACAATGTTGGGACAATCCATTGAGAATGTATACAACGTTTTCAACAAAAGACATATTATGTTATCCTATACAAATATATTTCGTAAAAGCCACACAGTTCAACTAACAATTCCCGTTATTTATTAAGTAATGTTTACTTTAGTTCTAACCCCGTCAACAATACATAAATAAACCAAGCCGACACGCAGCTAAGGTTCATTAAAATGGACTACTCATTTCACTTTTATAGCAAAATCCTTTTTTGGCCGCCATTTTGAAACTACAGAATGGATTTTCATAATGTGAAGTATTTTATGAATACTATAAAAAATACACTTTTCTAATTTCAGCATGCAAAGTCGGATAAAAGTTACTGTTTTAGATCATTACAACAACTTTTTTTGTTTAAAATTCCCCTTTCCCAAAGGATACTTCCGGTAATTTGATTTTCTGGCTGACGAACTTTACCAAGATATTTACAAAGAAACATTCCCACAAATTTTATAAAAATCGAACAAAAAGCGACCACTAGAGAGTACACATATATCCATATGTATATTTAGTATGTATTATGTTTATGTATTATGAAATCTCAAAACGTGTTCTGGGGGTGGATGGTGCACATTCCATGGTCTCGGGTCTGAGTCTTACCATGCGGACGGCATGAATATCTCATTTTTCAAAGGAAACTCGATAAATAACATTATGTGAGTTGTGGAAAATGTCCAACTGTGGGGTATACACGACATAGCATTTAGTAAAGATGCCTTGTGGCTTAAGGTTTAACCCACACCTATTTTTGGGAGCGTATTTTCATTAATGAATAGACCAGAAATCAGCATTACCACCTGTTAAATAAGTAAATGGTTAAATTGGATAATGAAGATTGTTTTGAAATGAATTTGAGTTTGAGCTCGTAAAGTGCACTGCACAAATCCCATTTCTTTGATTGATCGCGCAACAAAGCCCTTTTCACAACAAAGCACCAACTCGGCAGAAGTTCGCTAATAAACACGACAAAGAGTGCGTATACCACCGTGCAGAGAGCGGCGCCTTGGAGAGCCGGCAGTAAGATAAATTCTCAGTGTCGGTGAGCGTTTTAGCGCCAGTTTTCAGCTCTGTCACTCACTAGTTTTTACACCTGTCCAGCAGACTACTTCTCAATCCAATGGTACAAGATGTATACAGATACGGTACAGCGTTTCTAAGTGCATTCTCTAACCAGAGACTGAAATGAAATGAAATGAAAAAAGTCTTTATTTACGTGGCGAAGTTAGGACTTTATAGTCCTCTCTACCCTTAACTACAACCACAGACTGGACTGTTGGTGTATAGCGGTTATTTTAGGTAAAAACAAAGTGACGCTTTAGCTGCCGATGACTACGGGCGTAAAAGATGATATGTTCGCGAGCGGCAACAGCCATCAAAGCCTTGCGTCGACTTTGAAAACGCGTCTTTTAATGGCTTTGCAAACTAACAAATCTGAAATGCAATTCTTATTTAATGACTTTCTGCATACATAATGAGGTTGAGTGGTAGGGAGGACTTCGTAGTCCTAACTTTGCCTCATTAAAAAAAGACAAACTTTACCTTTACCTTTTAACGACTTGTAAGTCACAATTTCCATTTAATAGAACACAATCCGCCACATTCTTATCATAATTTTAAATCAAACATTAAGTTAAGGTCAAATTAAAGACAGAATTTTAGAGCAAACTCCACTTTTTCATAGATGTATAATGAAGGAAGAGTTAAAATTTTGAATAATTGAAAATAATTATACATACTAATAATTGATATAATAAGTTTGAATTTAGTACGAGCTGCTGAGCCCCAGAGCAATATACCGTACCTCAACCTTGACTCATTAAGGAGGTAGTTGTAGTTTGATTATAAATAAAGTAAAGAGCACAAATTCAAATCTAAATTTAAACTAAATTCAAATGACAAAGAAATCCGTTCTGCTAACTTAATTAAAACATGCAATTTTGGTCAGATTAATAAAGATTCCTGTAAGACAACTGTTTTACACAATAATTTTAAAATAATTCATATCAATATCAGTATTTAGGGAAAAGTTGACATATTTAATATTTTTACTATCTGAACAACCCCATATTATTGTAATTACTGAACATGGATTAAAAAAGAGTTATATTGTATAAATTTTTATGAGTATCATGTAGTTTGTGACTATCAAGGTAGACCACAAAAGTAGTGGTGGAGTAGCCATCTATAGAATTGATCTAAGTGTAAATGTTGTAAATATGAGTAGTTTTAGTCAAGAAATGGTTTTTGAGTCAGCAGGGGTTGAAATCGAAGTAAATCAGGAGTTTAATTTTGTTTTATTTGGTGTATATCGCCCCCCTAAATGTGTGAATGTAAATAGTTTTTTCAATATACTGTATGGTCTACTCTCGAAGCATTTATCAAAGGAAAAATGTTGTTTTGTAATAGGTGATTTAAACATAGATTGGTTTAAGCAAAATGCATATACTCATAGATTGAATGATTTAATGAACGAATTTAATCTCAAACAATTTGTAAACTCTACAAAGGTAACAAGCTCGACATCAACTCTCATAGATCACGTGTTATCAATATGGAGCACGAAGTATTGCGGGTAGAGGTGATAGGCACTGGGCTGTCAGATCACTTTGCACAAAAATAACACTATCTTCCAAAATTCACTAGCACAAATTAACTATCGTATCACCTCTCCTGGATGTTTTATGACACTTGTTCGGAAAATTTAAATCTCTTGAACGTTTTACTTTCAAAGGAAAATTGGAGTATGTCACAAAAGCTACCTGCGCTGAGGAAAAACTTAAAATTTCTTAACTGAGTTTCAATATAACTTTTCACTTGCCTGCCCAATAAAAAGAAAAACCTACAGTAAAAACTGTAAAGCCTTGGCTCTCAAAATAATTATTTCCTCAAAAACTTAAAAGAGCTCGATTTAAAAGAAAAGTTAATAAGTCAAGAGAGTTTGCAATATTACTCAACGTATAAAAGAATTTACCGCAAAGTTATCAGTTTCGCTAAATCGTCCTACCTCAGTAAGCAGCTAGCATCGACTGATAACCTAGCGAGGGATGCGTGGAAAATAATAGACTCGGACAGGTCAAAGAAACAGGTTCCGGTACCTTCTGACATGCCAAGCCCCGAGACATTCAACCATTACTTTGCAAACATTGGTAAACAAAACAGTCATTGATAACAGAACCCGTTGTACCGTCACAGACCGACGTAACCTGTCAAACACTCGTCTTACTTCCGACAGACTCGCGAAAGTTTATAAAATAGTTATGGGTTTGAAACATTCAAACTCCAGTGGCTACGATGGTTTGAGTCACAAAACCATCCGGCATTGTGCGAATTACATTTGTAAGCCCCTTGCTGATATAATAAATAGTTCTATGACGGAAGGTGTATTTCCAAATGAGCTCAAACAAACTATTGTACGCCCAATATTTAAAATGGTGATTCCGCCTACCAGAAAATTGGAGGCCGGTTGCAAATATTTCAACCATTTCCAAAGTGTACGAGCATGTTTTCGTGCAGAGACTTTTAAACTTTGTATTTCAAAATAACCTTTTGTGTAGGGAACAATTCGGGTTTATACAGGAAAATGTACTTCTGATGCCATGGTTGACTTTGTAACAAAGGCAGTTAACGCTAGACAATAAAATAAAACCGTAGGAGTGTTTTAGATTTTCAAAAGGCCTTTGATTGCTTGGACCACAGCATACTCTTTGAAAGGCTGTATAACCTTGGTATTCGAGGCCTATCTCTTGATTGGATAAAGTCATATCTACAATTCAGGATTCAACGAGTCAAAAGCAAACATAACAATATACAATCTGGTAATATAGAAGTTAATTGCGGAATTCCTCAAGGCTCAATTCTTGGCCCAATTTTATACATTCTATATACAAACAGTATAACTAAAACAATCAAAAACTTAAATATAACTATGTATGCTGATGACGTGGCTCTCATTTTCGAAAATAGTACGATACACGGTTTAGAAATTGATAGTTTTTTGAAATTAACCAGTCTTTACCAATACTTCAATAGTAACAACCTACATGTGAATCCTAATAAATCAAATTGCATTCAGTTTTCAAAATCAAATCACAGCGAACAAAGCCCCGTTATATGTATGAATGATTTTGAGATTCCTTTAGAAACCGAAATCAAGTATTTGGGTGTAATATTCGACGAATCATTCTCATGGACTCCACATGTAACTACGCTGTGCTCAAAACTTTCTTCCCAATTATTTTTGCTAAGTAGATTTGCTAAATATCAAAATTTGTTCAATGCGGTTAATTTACTCTTCTCTAATAGAATCACGTTTAAGATATGGAATCGTTCTTTGGGGCTCGACATCCCAAACAAACTTTTTGCGCGTTTTCCGTTTACAAAAAAGAGCTATCCGTATAATTTCAGGAACATACAGAAGAGCGCATTGTAGAAACTTATTCAAATCATTGGGGTTTTTAACACTAGCATCAATATATATTTTGGAAATTTTGTTGCTATACAAATTTAAATCAGAAACTGTTCTCACTGGTGTAGAGACGCACAATTATACAACCCGGCACCGGTTTGGCCACAGACAACACCCTCATCGGTTAGAACTGGCATCTAAATTCAGAACATTGGGCCTAAATTGTTTAATAAATTGCCACTGCATATAAAAACGAAATTCTAAATCAAAATTTAAATCATTGTTAATCAAATTTCTTCTAGGACAAGCTTGTTACTCTGTAGCTGAGTTTTAAAATCTATGAATCATACTATGTAGATAGCTATACAATTCGAATTGTTTTACTAGTAGTTTAAGTTTTTTGTAATGATCTAGATTATGTTATTGACTTTTGTAATGCAATGTAAAATTGTCTTCTACAATAAAGAAATTTGAATTTGAATTTGAAGGTATAAATAAGCCGTAGAGACAGTAATTTTGGTATTTCAGTATATGCTCAGTAAAAATAATTGGGTGCTACTTTTGAACATAACACATTATGTGCTGGGCCCATGAAAAATGACTTTCAAAAATGAGCCAGATATGTGTAATTTCCTCGAGGGTAATAAGAATTAATGCATAAAAATTATGGGTTCAGTATCTGTAGTCGTATGATTAGAAAGAAATGCTTTTTGTTTTAGAAGGGCTTACGTGTAATTTGTTACAGTTTAAGTACTAATACAACTTTATCAATTGTAAGAATTTATTTAAAGATTTTCCAGTGATATTTCATGGAAAAGTAACGCTATATCGTCCGCGTACATAGTGATTTCTAAATTTGGAAAATTCATTGGTAAGCTATTTGTATACAATATGAAAAAAAATGTATGTATAATATGAAAAGAATTGTATGTATACAATATGAAAAGAATGGTATGTATACAGCATGAAAAAAATTATTGTGTATACAATATGAAAAAAAGTTAATATGTATACAATATGAAAAAAATTGTATGTATACAATATGAAAAGCATTGTATGTTTACAATGAAAAGCATTGTATGTGCAATATTAAAGAATTGTGTATACAATATGAAAAGATTATGTATACAATATGAAAAAATTGTATGTATACAATATAAATAAATTAATGTGTGCTATAATATGAAAAGATATGTGTGTATAATATAAGAAAAAGAATTGTATGTATCAAATGAAAAAAATTGTATGTATACAATATGAGATAAATTGTGTGTGCAATATAAAAAATTGTATGTATAATATAGAAAAAATTGTAATACAATATGAAAGATTGTGTATACACAACATGAAAAAGAACTGTTATGTATACAATATGAAAGAATTATATGTATACAATATGAAATAAATTGTATGTATACAATATGAAAAGAAATGTATGTATACAATATGAAAAGCATTTTATGTATACAATATGAAAGAATTGTATGAATACAATATAAAAAGCATTGTATGTATACAATATGAAAAGAATTGTATGTATACAATATGAAAAGAATTGTATGTATACAATATAAATAGAATTGTATGTATACAATATGAATCAGAGAACCGTTGCTTGAATTCACAGATAACGCAAATCGAGTGGCCCTTATACCAAACGAGCGCGTTAATGACAACGTAATCCTTGATTTCGCATGTGAATTCTCCCTTTCTCAAGCTACATAACGAAGGGAAATGTGCAAACCCATGCGCACTGTTATATCACAAGTATCCTGAGAGATTTGGCAGCCGGGATCAGCGATGCGAGCCCTGCTGCGTGCAACCGCATACCTCGCTGCACTTCACTGTTCAGTGTTCAGTACCATTTACCTATCGGCCATTTCATGTTTGTCCGTGAATATTATCTAACATATTCATTTTCTTGAGACACATCTCGATTACAAATCTTCGATTTGAAACATTTGTATTTCTCAAACGCAAGTGGTTATAGGTATTTTTATTGGTCCAGTTGTACCGGTCACATTACACAGTCACTTGATACAACATCATCGGCTGTGCCATCATTGATCAGCTGTGTGATATGTCAGTAGTGACACTGTATCCTGTCAGCACATCAGGTCTGATAGGTGACGAGTATATGCGGGCAATGGCAGTATATGCGTAGTGCGGGAGTCGGTATGCTAATGTATGTTCCTCCGGCCCTGCATTGCTCATCACGCCGAGCTGTACCGGTCACATTACACAGTCACTTGATACAACATCATCAGCTGTGCCATCTGATCAGCTGTGTGATATGTCAGTAGTGACACTGTATCCTGTCAGCACATCCAGGTCTGATTGAGTGAGCAGAGTATATGCGGGCAATGGCAGTATATGCGGAGTGCGGGAGTCAGTATGCTAATGTAATGTTCCTCAGCCCTGCATTGCTCATCACGCCGAGCTGTACCGGTCACATTACACAGTCACTTGATACAACATCATCAGCTGTGCCATCATTGATCAGCTGTGTGATATGTCAGTAGTGACACTGTATCCTGTCAGCACATCCAGGTCTGATTGAGTGAGCAGAGTATATGCGGGCAATGGCGGTATATGCAGTGCGGGGTCAGTATGCTAATGTAATGTTCCTCCAGCCCCTGCATTGCTCATCACGCCGAGCTGTACCGGTCACATTACACAGTCACTTGATACAACATCATCAGCTGTGCCATCATTGATCAGCTGTGTGATATGTCAGTAGTGACACTGTATCCTGTCAGCACATCCAGGTCTGATTGAGCGAGCAGAGTGTATGCGGGCAATGGCATATATGCGGAGTGCGGAGTCAGTATGCTAATGTAATGTTCCACTCCAGCCCCTGTATTGCTCATCACGCTGAGCTGTACCGGTCACATTACACAGTCACTTGATACAACATCATCAGCTGTGCCATCATTGATCAGCTGTGTGATATGTCAGTAGTGACACTGTATCCTGTCAGCACATCCAGGTCTGATTGAGCGAGCAGAGTGTATGCAGGCAATGGCAGTGTATGCGTAGTGCGGGAGTCAGTATGCTAATGTAATGTTCCACTCCAGCCCTGTATTGCTCATCACGCTGAGCTGTACCGGTCATTACACAGTCACTGATACAACATCATCAGCTGTGTATCATTGATCAGCTGTGTGATATCAGTAGTGACACTGTATCCTGTCAGCATCCAGGTCTGATTGAGTGAGCAGAGTATATGCGGGCAATGGCAGTATATGCGGAGTGCGGGAGTCAGTATGCTAATGTAATGTTCCACTCCGGCCCTGCATTGCTCATCACGCCGAGCTGTACCAGTCATTACACAGTCACTTGATACAACATCATCAGCTGTGCCATCATTGATCAGCTGTGATATGTCAGTAGTGACACTGTATCCTGTCAGCACATCCAGGTCTGATTGAGCGAGCAGAGTATATGCGGGCAATGGCGGTATATGCGTAGTGCGGTCGAGTATGCTAATGTAATGTTCCACTCCGGCTGCATTGCTCATCACGCAGAGCTGTACCAGTCACATTACACAGTCACGATACAACATCATCAGCTGTGCCATCATTGATCAGCTGTGTGATATGTCAGTAGTGACACTGTATCCTGTCAGCACATCCAGGTCTGATTGAGTGAGCAGAGTGTATGCAGGCAATGGCAGTGTATGCGTAGTGCGGGAGTCAGTATGCTAATGTAATGTTCCACTCCGGCCCTGCATTGCTCATCACGCCGAGCTGTACCGGTCACATTACACAGTCACTTGATACAACATCATCAGCTGTGCCATCATTGATCAGCTGTGTGATATGTCAGTAGTGACACTGTATCCTGTCACACATCCAGGTCTGATTGGTGAGCAGAGTGTATGCGGGCAATGGCAGTGTATGCGTAGTGCGGAGTCGGTATGCTAATGTAATGTTCCACTCTGGCCCTGCATTGCTCATCACGCCGAGCTGTACCGGTCACATTACACAGTCACTTGATACAACATCATCATCTGTGTGATATGTCAGTAGTGACACTGTATCCTGTCTGCACATCCAGGTCTGATTGAGTGAGTAGAGTATATGGGCAATGGCAGTATATGCGGAGTGTGGTGTCAGTATGCTAATGTAATGTTCCACTCCGGCCCTGCATTGCTCATCACACAGAGCTGTACCAGTCACATTACACAGTCACTTGATACAACATCATCAGCGTTGCCATCATTGATCAGCTGTGTGATATCAGTAGTGACACTGTATCCTGTCAGCACATCCAGGTCTGATTGAGCGAGCAGAGTATATACGGGCAATGGCATATGCGGAGTGGGGAGTCAGTATGCTAATGTAATGTTCCACTTAATTAAATTATTATTTAAAGTTTGTTGTATGAATTTCAACATTTGTTGATGGCAGAATTTCAGAGTTTAAACTATTATTGCGGACATTTTTCATTAGTGAGCAAGATGATCAATGAAATGTTTACCTTCTTTTGCAGGAAAAGTACAGTATATTTCACACTGACTAAGAGTGACTAACCAGACCATACGAAATACATGACTTATCATGTGACTAGCGACCAAAGTAATCAGCATAAACTATAGTCTATGCACTTATGTATATTTAACTTATTTGGTAGATCATTAATATACACGATAAAGAAAAAAGGACCAAGAACCGATCCCCGTGGAACACCTGTCGACTTGATTTAAAATCTTCATGTTTGACAGAGACAAATTGTAACCTGTTTAAAATATACGACTTAATTGATTTGAGTGCGCTTGCTTGAGTGCAATAAAACTTGAATGTGTAAAAACTGTACGAGATATGTCAGTAGTGGCGTGTGGCTACAACACAATGTATCCTGTCAGTGCTTCCAGTAAAGCCAAGTCAAAAACTTATTGTTCTTAAAAGTCTCTTTGCAAGGATGTCTAGATCTTAATTTAAAAACCATGATCATTAATTTCTTTAAAAGCACACAACTATTACTTATTGTGGTCACACCATGACTCCAGTTAGAAATCCCATATGCTAAGAGAGGGTAAATTATTTCGTAACAAAGCAGCAAAATGGATTCGTATTATTTACGTTCACTGTAAAAGAATACTGTCATGAGTATAATGGATACCTTTGTTAGGGTTATCAAACTCTATACAGTAATGAATAGTTACAAAACTTTGTTAACAATAATACTGAATATGCATCCTGCACATAAACTTAGTGAGAACTGAACTTGTCTCTAGTTATACCGTGATTGAGCTGATTTCATTAGCCTACTCCAATACAGAAGTCCTTGACCATTTCACCGACCAAGGAAGTCTGGCCACGCATCGGCGAGCTGCAGGTATTCGGTATTGCAATATACACGTGTAATCACGTGATAATGTCAAAGATTATCTTTCGGAGGTTAAGGTCTGGTAGCGACTTTGACCCTTTCGTCTTGTCGTAATAGAGTACAACTGCAGGAGAACTGAAACTAGAGCATATTAGATTGAATTTTCGTTGTGTATTATCAAACTATCCGATGAGTACATTAAAATAAATTTTAAAAAAAGTAACATTTAAAACATATGATAAAACTAAACATTAAAAAAATGAAAGAAAGAGGAATTAGAATATTTGATAGTTTGACATGTGTTCTGTCCATTGGTAGGATTATCGATAAAAAATCTCACTCGGTCATTACATAGTTCTGAATTTAAGGTTGTTTTAACAATAAGCATTAATAATACAGAGAGATTGAAGTTGAAAATATCGAATAACAAGTTATTGAGGAACACGGAGTTTTGAGCCCCTTGGATGTACTTCCCAAGTGGTTAGATTATTTTTAGTAAAGCCAATGGGTGTTGTGTCAAGACAAAATAATTTTGGAGTCAGCCAATAAATCAGCTCAAAACTCTTATCACCACGATTTGCCAGGTTAATCTTTTACCGCCAATATTAAATTTGGTAAAGGGAAAAACGGGATTTTCCTGCCACTTCCGGAGAAAAACTTTGGAATTTAAAATATTGGTTTATTTCTGATCGACTCACAAAAAGGTGTTTACTAATATAACACGTAAACTCGGCGACCTAGAAATGAAGTAAAGCCACGTTTTTAACATCTGCTCATCTACTTGGAGTTCTGTAGACTCTAGTAACATGTTTATAGTTATTTGCGAATTCTGTATGAAATGAGATAGTCATGACGTCATCATTGTACGACCCATCAGATCGAATCGTCAAATGAGCCCCACCCATGACCCCAGAAGACGTTTTGAGCATCTTTTCAGAGCTTTGCAGTATGTGCATATGTGTGAGCTCTCTAATGGTCTCTAATTTTGTTCTGATATCCATACTGTTTGGTATAAATGTTACTTTTGTAAATATCTTGGTCAATCTCTTTAGCCGCTTGAAGGCCTCTTTGGGTATTCAAAGACAGTAAGCTTCACCTGATTTTAATGGAATTTACGACAAATATATATTCAAATAACCCCAACAATATGCTAAAATCTACGAAACCTCGTTGAGTCGTTTTTTAATGTAGGCAAAACAAATTTTTGCTTTAATAGCAAAATGAGTAGTCTGACTTTAAATAAAATTGTAATGACTTTTCCTTTCGTTATATTTATTAAAACCTGCAGTAAAAGACAATATTAATCTCAGACAAAAGTCAAAGCGAGACTGTGAACGTGGCGAACAGCCCCGTAACGCCTGTGGTAATACAGGACGAAGAGTTGAAGCCGAAGGCCGAAGCAAGGCTGTAAACGTAGCGAGTAACACACTGCAAATGAACCGCTTCACTCATTCAAGCGGCGCTTTAGCGCTTAGCTGCGTGTCGGCCTGGTTTATTTTTGATGTAGTATTGGGTGCGAGAAGTGGCAGGATTGAAAATGTTAAGTAGTACATTTTCCTGACAAATTCCACGTTTTCTTGAGTTATCTGACCTTCCTTGATTTTGACAATTCCATGATATTTTAATATTTCCTGGCCATTCGCACTCTCCACTAAACTCACTGGCCATTTTGAATAAAACCAAAATTACTAAAAAATAATTTCTAATTTTTAAATTCCCAAATCTTTTAAATTACTTTAGGAAGCTAATTTTACTAGAAAATGGTATTTCTAAAGCCAAAACTATGAATTTCCCTGCGCAAGTGCCACAGAGACGCGTCCACCAAGTGCCAAGGGTAAGGGCAGTGGTGTGAGTGTGTGTGTGTGTGGGGCAAGCACAGGCTACCGTCCTTGGTGGCGGCCAGTATATAAGCCCACGGTGAAGTGGAGCAAGTCAGGTCTCACTCCACAACATGAAGGTTCTGGTGAGTACATTGTGCCTACAGGATACCTACCCAGTGCAGGATACATACACCCAGTGCAGTGCTTACCCTACCCTACCCCGCGCTACGTCGACTTCACAAGTGATACGAGTTAAATTGGTTTTGTCATTTTTCTCCAGTTAGTTTTTTACACATGTAGTGACGTGATAAAGTTGAACTTTTATTCAAAGGAAAATTAAGGTTAGTTTTGTTGGACTTTTACTCCCTAGGAGGAAAAGATCATTTTGACTATCTCGCCTCGGGCATTCATGTCTTGAGGGAGATTTCGAAATACTGCCCAACTCAGATAATGATGACGGCATATTTCATACTCATTTAACCACAACTTTTATACGGGAAAGGTGGACCAGAAAAATGTTTTCAGAATGTGTATTCTAAAAAAGTGCGAATAATCGCAAAACTGCGCCGGAGGGAGTCGTGTAGACCAGTATTTCAAAATTTAAAATTGTTGACATTTAAATTCCCTGTACCTACATTTTGGAGAAATATCTTTTCCAAGTCAGAGGATGCGATACCGTAGAGTGACGTTAATTCTTATGAGACTTGAGAGAGGAGAACTATTGAACTGGGCAACACAGAACGAGGGTCTTCGCAGGCAAATGTTTGATCGGAATGGTTAATCTATTAAAAAGAAGTCGACTGATGTTTAATTTTACTATCAGAGAAATGATCGATTCAAAGTCGATACTACGCACTGACTGATAATCGGTTAGGATGAACTAGCGTAAATAACAACAGTTGTTTCTTCAAGTAAACATTACAACTCGGAATATTGTATGTAAAGGAATAGTTCTATTTAAATTTGTTAAACCAAAATCAAATCAAATAGATACTATATTTTTATCTACATCATGGCAAAAAGTATCGCTCATCACTTCATCGCTCATTAAATATCCTTGGCAGCGAAATATCGGATTTTTTTATCAGTTAAGCACTTTGAACGAATTTGCTATTACACAGATAAAGTGATAACGTACCTGGAAAATCGCATTTTGGTTTGGCTCGTTAGCTTGTGGTGAGTTTTGGTACGATGACTTTAACGTGTATATCAAGTTTCATTGAAATCGGATCATTCTTCCAGTTTTTATGTCTGAAACGCTAATTTTTGAGGTAAATTATCCTTCCTCCCGTAATGGATTTCCTTCCTCCCGGAAATTCGCTAAGATTCGAGATTGCGCGACTATGTTTTTTTTTTTTAATTTATTGATAATTTCTTGTGCTGAAACTACTTACGAAGTGCACTCAATTGCAATACATAGTTGTGCGTTGAAACATGCTTAAGGGGAAATATGTAACAGCCTCGTTATTCAAATTAAATACAAAGTTAAAACCCATGTTAAGATGCGAAGACCATTTAAATTTACGGATAGTATGCAGAACAATAATTGTTATTCAAAATCTAAATTATTTAACCATGATATGCACAGAAAATAAGCTATAAAATCTTGCCATAGTATAACATACTTCAAAATACTATAAACATTCAGTGGGCTGTAACGATCGGGTTTTTAATGAGAGTTGCCAAAAATTACGCTAAAGGATTTAACTGAAATTTTAAACTAAAGACAATATGTAAATTTAAAAGCCACATTAAGAGTTTACCTATTTTTGTAACAACCTCGTTATTCAAATTAAATACAAAGTTAAAACCATGTTAAGACCGTTTAAATTTACGGATAGTATGCAGAACAATAATTGTTAGTCAAAATCTAAATTTGTTAACCATGATATGCACCAGCACTTAAGCTATAAAACCTTTCCATAGTATAACATACTTCAAAATACTATAGACATTCAGTGGGCTGTAACGATCGGGTTTTTAATGAGAGTTGCCAAAAATTAAACGCTAAAGGTTTTAACTGAAATTTTTAAACTAAGGACAACATGTAAATTAAAAGACAAAATTAAGAGTTTACCTATTTTTGTAACAACGTCGTTGCACTAAACCACTGCGTAGACGTAACTTTCAACACAATTTCAATGTAAAGCAGCTCCTTTCCTATACTTACTAAAAAACTAATATTTAAAGGTTTTAATATTGCTTAATACAAGTTACCATAAATAACGTCTGGAAGAAACCGTAGTACTCGGACGTTCTGTTTCCAAGCCTATTTAAACTAATCCCTAGTTTCGATAATTTCTAGTGCCACTGGGTTTCAAATTAAACTTTTAGACAATGGTCATTCTTCTTTCGAAGCGTAAAGCTAATGAACATTATTATTGTGAAATTGTTTCTTGGTCACTGAATGTAGGAAAAGGGAGTGTTACTTTGGGTTAACATTAACTAAAGTTTATAACGAATGTGTGAATGTTGCAGGTTGTTTTGGTTGCCGCGTGTTTCGCTTCGAGCCAGGCCGCGTACGGCGGGTACGGCGGTGGCTACTCCGGCCCCTTAGCCACCCCTGTGGTCAACCCCAGTGGCTTCCTCCAGGAGACCCCTGAGGTTGCCGCCGCCAAGGCTGCCCACTTAGGCGAGCACGCCAAGGTGTCTTCCCCTCCAGGCTACGCCCCAGGACCCTACAACGGCGCTCCCTCCTGGAACCCTGCCCCTGCCGCCCCTACATGGAACTCCGCTCCATCATGGAACGCACCCGCTCCTGCTGCCCCTGCTTGGAACGCCGCCCCCGCCCAGCCCACGTGGAACGCTCCTTCCCCCGCTTGGAGCCAACAAGCCGCCGGCCCCTACGCTAACAACCCCTCCGTCACCACCCAGGGCTTCCTTGCCGACACCCCCGAGGTAGCCGCTGCCAAGCAGGCCCATCTCACCGAGCTCGCCAGGGTTGGATCCAAGGGAGGCGCTGAGTCCTCCGACGACGGCTCCTACGGGCCCGAGTACGACAACCCCGCTCCTCAGTGGAATGCCCCTGCCCCGGCCGCTCCTCAGTGGAACTCCCCTGCCCCTGCCGCTCCTCAGTGGAACTCCGCCCCGTCATGGAACGCACCCGCTCCTGCCGCTCCCGCATGGAACAGCGCCCCCAGCCACTACGGCGGTCCCCAGGCCACCCCCGTGGTCACTTCCCAGGGATTCCTCCAAGACACCCCCGAGGTTGCTGCCGCTAAGGCCGCTCACTTCACCGAGGTCGCCCGCGCCGGTACTCCCTCTCACCACGGACGTTACCGCCGCAGCGCTGTCCTCATCCCTGCCGCCCACGCCGCCCCCCTGGTGTACTCAGCCCCGCCGTCCACTACGCCGCCCCCGCTGTCCACTACGCCGCCCCCCTGCACGTACCCTCCTCCTGGGCTTACTCTGTGAGGTCGTGGTGAGCCGTGTGAGGAAGTCACTATCGCTGGTTCAAGATAGAACACACACCCGTCTGTTCTACTTTGATCCAGCAGCCGTCAGAGTCAGAGCCAACGAGACCCGCTGGACTTTCCCGGCACTTCTAGTCCTTCCACACCATCGCCCACCATTTTTATATAAAGCAACCAATGAAAAAAACCTTCATAAAATTATAAAACACTACTTAAATTATTGTTAAAACTGTTGTTTTATTGTAATCTTTCACCCAATTTCAATTTTCTGCAGCGAACTTTATACGTATAGTACTCGTTGTTGCCGGACTTTTGATTCAATAGATTAGAGTATCATTATTGTGTGGTCATCTTCAAAATGATACACTATTTGCTTCCATAAAAAATCAGCATCTCATCAACCGCAAAATATCTAGCTGCATCAGAAAACAGGCAATCAATCTTGCAACACATCCTCTACCTAATGTAATTCTAGCACTAAACTTAAAAGATAAAAATATTAGCTAGCAACTTTCGTAGGGTATTATAAATCAAGCCGACTCACAGCCAAGCGCTAAAGCGCAGCTGGCGTGAGTAGAGCGAATTATATTTCAGCTTTTGCTTTTTGTGACATATTGCCACAGGCGTTACGAGTCTGTTAGCTACGTTCACAGCCTCGCTTGGGCCTTTGGCCTCGAATGATCGTGTCCCAAATGTGAGAAACACTGTCTTGCATCCGAAATGCTCTCCTCATCTCAAATCATTGTTATTGCGAATTCAACTTGTTCTACATATTTTGCCATTTTGTCATTCTAGTTTAATTTAGGACAAAACTCTAAGGCATTCTCCATAATTCAAAGTAGGTCACAGAAGTTGAATTATTATTACAGACGTTTTACACAGTTTTTTTTTTATTAAGAAAAAGTCGACGTTTTGGCATCAGCTTGAGGTCAAAAGTAGCTTAAAATACAAAACATAAGGAAACGAGCTAGCCTAAAAGTAATCGACGAAAGCTGACCCCACCACTGCACAGCCAATGGAGGAGAACTTCTTTAGGGTCTTGATAAATGAGTACGTTTTTCACAACAAAGGACTTAAAATAACTCACAAGACTTTGTTAGGAAAACCTGACTCATTCATTACCACTTTAAAGAATTTCCCCTCCTCCATTAGATATTCAAAAATAGGTATTTTCGTGTTTCTCTGTTACAGTTAGTCAGTCTAATACACGTCTGTGATTGGTCGCTTGCTACTCCAAGCCAGCCAGTCAATCTGTGGGCAGCTGTCCCTGGTCGTGTTTAATTTCTCCAATTGTTGTTTCTTTCTTAACGGGTTTCGTGCGTGTAGTTTTCTATGCTAGTTGTTTTAAAAATTAAATAAGTTTAAGCAAAAAATGCTAGGCAAAGCTTTGGTTAGATTCCAGATCCCAAACCGTCGTGTTCTTTTGTTCACTAAAATCTATGGAAAACGCCGGGATAATATTTTAACCTCAGAAATTCTACAATCTTCAACAACAAACTTCAGATAAAGTTGGTATTTAATAGGTCGTTATTTACGCCAAAACTATAATTTAATCAGCAGTAATTAATTTACTGAAATTATAAATTTAGCAGAAAATAAGACTTTCCTTGTTGGTTTCCAAATTCAACATTTTAGTTTGAAGCTTTACATAGGCTAATATGACATACATAAAGTTAGACTTAGCTCGTTAAAATTTCAAAATAGTTTATTTCGTCTGAATACAACTTAACTCGGTTTGGAATACATACAGGTCCGGCAGTCAAACCTGACGGTTTTTAAAATGGGATAAATCAAAAAGTTGTCGAGATATTTTTAAAGCTATTTTTTATTGTAAAGAGGAAAAATGGAAATTCAGTATTCATAATAAAAACACAAAAATAACTTATTTAGCAAAAGTTATGTCACTTAAATAATGACCACTATTTTCACTGTACGAGTCTCTTGGAGAAGTTAGTCATAACTCTCTCCAATGTTTGGCACGGGATCTTACGAAGTTCTCGCCGAATTACGGGTTTGAGTGGGGATAGGTAGTGGTGGGGACGTCGGGTCAGTTGGGGATGATCGCCATGCTGTTCACCTTGAGGGTGTGAAGAACGGCAGAGCGACGAGGGCTCCGTTCAAAAGCATGTCGAACAGCTTCAATATTAGCAGGTGTTCTAACCGTTCGAGGTGATCCTCCTCTTCTTGTTGTCCCAAAAGCAGTGTTCTGAAAGTTTCGAACCCAAAGAAGAATTTTGTTTAGAGACGGGATCGCACCACGAGGAACATTAAACCGTATACGAAAACTCTTTTGTGTTAGAATCATAAAACCATTATTTCTTTTAAAAAAATCTCAACAACTTTTTGATTTATTCCTTTTTAAAAACCGTCAGGTTTGACTGCCGGACCCTGTATCAACATACGAAATGTAACAATAAAGCAAATAACAAAACTCGCCAACACACAAATAAGCGCTAAATTACCACTGGCGAGAGAGAAGTTAATTTTTTTACTGAAGATAATTCGCTAATTGTAACTCTGATTCGCTACGCTCACATCCTCGCATTGACTTCGGCCTCAGCTGTTCGCATTGTGAAATTATCAGAGGCATTTCGAGTATTTCGTCCTCACTATTCTTCGGCCTCACAGGTCAGAGTTATGGGCTCTATTACTGCACGGCTTACAAGTCTTATCATCAAGGAAAACTCAATTCTAATTTCATCAAAATCTACTCATTCCGCTGTAATCATAAAAGTGAACAGTTAGTGTATATTTTATTTTGCCACGTTTCAATGAACCTGTAACAGTTTTGGTACAACGAAAACAACTAAATTAACATTTTAACTAAAACATAAAATTCTATATCAAACTTCATCAATATCGGATAAAATGTATTATTTTAGATAACTAGTACAAGATTTTCACCTCCCTCTAAAAAGAGGATTTTTGATATTCCGATTTTGCTGGCCAACGAAATTTACTGATATATATATATAACATTATTATTACAACGCCTAAGAACATTATTTTTAAATTTTATGAAAAATGCGACCTGTGAGAGGTGGCTAACGCTTACAGGGTGAGTTTTAAATGGTTTAACTAAAAAAGTTCAAATATAATAAATATATAGTTCAAAACCTTTATGGAATGTTTTATAGGATTATGCAGTTTATTATGAAGTACTTTGCGTCAAGCACCCCCCACCCAGTTCCGGGGAAAGCCCCACAAATTTTTATTTACAACCCCTTGCGGCACCTCAAAGAAAGGAAATTTAAACATAAATTAAACGACGCAAAGACAAATTTTTACCGTAGTCTTTTTGTTAAACCAGTTTAAATATGACACGCAATCAGGTTTAAAATGCCACATTTCACATACAATTTATTTTGAATGACAACATTTTCTTCTAAATACTCTAGGGTTGTGTTGTTTCCCTCAAAGTATTTCATAGAAAAATTTGTCATTAAAACATCTAATTAAATTGTATGTGAGATGTGGCATTTGAACCTGATTTTGCGTCATATTTGAATTGGTATAACCAAAAAACTAGTCGAGATTAAAATTTTGTTTGCGTTGTTGAATTTGTGTTGACATTTCTATTCTTTTGAGGTGCCACCATTGGGGGTTTGTATTTTAGAAATTTGTGGGCCCTCCCCCAACCCTGGATTTTGGGTGGAGATTGGGTGACGCAAAGTACGTACATATAAAACAAACTTCAGAATCCTATAAAAACATTCCCCGATTGGGTTTAAAAAATATTTCTTTTTTCGATAGTTAAGATGGAGGGGGTTACATTTAAAACTCACCCTATATACAAAATCGGCAGGTTTTTACAAGTTACCCTGTACACATGAATTTATTGTTTTACACAATAATCAACTGGATCGCCTTCACAGACAAAACAGCAATGAAATTGCGGAGCTGTGGAAACCAGCAGTAATAATTTGAAGGGCACTGCACATTATTGTGCCTCTGATTTTCGCAGCGTAATTTTAGTTATAAGTCGAAGTATATCGCCCTGTTGATAGGACAAAAATACCAATTAATAAACTATAAAGTCGTTATTTTTAAATAATAATCATTTTATTGTCAATACAATATTTATTAAGTGACATAAACAAAAAAACAACAATAGCTAGCAATCAAAAAATATGAAATATGATAAAATAAATGAAATATGAAAAATGTTTGCTGACCACCAAAGAATAGTACTAATAGACAAATAATAATTTTTGAGATGTATTGTAGGTCTATAAAATCCTTTACATCATATAAAGCATGTTGGACCAAAAGAGATTTTAATCTGACTTTAAAGGTGTCCATGTTTCGTATATTTTTAAACCATCTGGCAGTTTATTGTATAGATCCAGCTTGACAGAGTCATTTTTGAAAAATATGTGTTCTATGATTTTCAATTCTATATTTATGACCATTTCTAGTTATATAATTGTGAATATCACAGCCTCAAACTAAATGGTAATTTTAAGAAGACAATTATTGCTTCATAAATATAAACTCAAGGCAGTGTTAAAATTTGTAGTTCTTAGAATGAGTCTCTACAAGCCTCCCTCTGCCCTAGTTTTGAAATGATTCACTGTTCTCTTTTAAGTAATTTAAAAGCTGAACAAGAAAGATCAATTGTCCTAAAGTTTGAACATTAATAAATTTTCTAATATTTTTACTCTGATATTACAGTTACAACTTCCAAAATTATTTGACTTATAAAAGCAGTGGATGAAACAAATTAATTTTGTCTAATCATAAGTGTAGTGAATGGTCCGAAAATACGTGGCCGCAGCCTGAGTGGGGTCTGAAGGGTGCAGTTCATAAAAGCGGTTGTGAACATAATATCGGGACCCTATTAAACTCATTAGTAACCATTGGCAAAAAAAAATATTTTTGCAAAAGAAATTAAAAAATATTTTTAGGTTTTTCAGAAGAGCTCTATGGTAAATGTTATTAATTACTTAAATATTATCACTATTCATTAGTTTATCAAAGATTTTTAAATACGTAAACCTCAAAGTATTTAAATTGTTTAAACAATATAACTAATTCAACAATAAACTACCTATTTGCTTTTCGTAAAATAATTGGGTCTGCCCCTATAGATTTCACAATTAGGCTTTGGATGGGTCTCTGGAAACAGCTGATGTTTTTGTGACATGTCCAGGAATTTGACTGTGTTGATCACAACCCCCCTTTTAGTTAAGTTATAAGATAATGGTGCACAGGGAAATTTTCTCCACAAGCTATTAAAGTCATATATTTAAAATTAAAAACAAAGAGCAGTCAGTGGCAGTGGGTTCCCAATGAACAATTTTAGGTCCTTTTTTATTTTTATTAATACTTGTAGTCATTTTAAAGTCATTTACCAATAATAAATTTGATTTTAATCCCCTCAGCATTAGTAAATTAGTAAAACAAGTTCACTCGAGAGTTTATTATTACAAAAGACATTTAAGCTGATCATTTTACAATTAGCATACATCTGTCTGATTAGGAGAAGAAACCTTGCATTAGTTTACCATAATTACTGGTATTTTCCAGTTAAAAGAAGGTTTTAAAAGAAATTCAAGAAATTCAAGAAATTCAAATTTATTTGGCCTTTAAGGTTTACAATTACTAAGTCAAATAAGTCATAATATAATATAATATAAAACACTTCTTTCTGTCCTTCTTTATTCTTGAGTCCAATATCAATTCATATTCATTGAGACAGAAAAAACAAACAAACAAACAAAAACAAAAACACACCATGCATAACACACCATGCACAAAATGGAAAAGTGATACCTGAAAGCACATTTACATTGCCAGATCTTCAAGACTGGACTGGAAAATTCACTTATGCTGTAAAAAGGGTTTCTCACAAGCCATGCTCTAAGGGTTTTCTGAAGACTCTCTTTACTTAGACTTTTTACATGAGCAGGTAAACTATTGTACATTTTCATACCTAGAACAGGAAAACAATTAAGAGTTTTGATAATCTACAAGTACATTGAGCTGTGAACTAATTCTAGTGTTGTGGTGATGGACTTGGCTATTGATTTGAAATGTTGTCAACTTGTCCTTAATTGCTAGAAGACATTGTAAAATGTAAACATTGTAAACAGTCATAATGCTTTCAGAGGTTTACAGTTTTCAAGAGCATGGGCATTGTCCAGAATCCTAATAGCCTTCTTTTGCCAAATCAAAATCCTGTGAACATGAGGGAATGGCCCCACAATCTTGTTCCATACACAATATGTGACTGAAAAAAGCAAAAAAGGCAAGTTTCACAAACGAGTGCATTTCAGCAGAAAGTCGCCTCAACAAGTAAATTACTCTACTTAACCTCTTACATAATTCATTTACGTGCTGTTCCCAACTGAGTTCTGGGTCCAAAGTAAATCCCAGAAGTTTTGCACACTGAGATCGTTGCTCTATAGATCTCACCAAGGTAAATTGAATGGATTGAGTTTTACTGTCATTAAGAGATAGCTTATTACTAGCGAACCATTCGGAAGCTGAGTTGAACAGGTCTTTGACGTCAAGCTCGGCTTGATGGGTCACTATGGCTAGAGTAGAGGCTTGTATCGTCAGCAAAGTAGTACACTACCATTTACACAAGAGTACAGATCATTTATTGTAACCAAGAACAGAAAAGGCCCAGAACGGAACCTTGTGGGACCCCATATATAGTTTGGAGAGGTCTTGAGTTATCACCTTGCCAGCTAACTTGCTGACTTCTGTCGCAGAGATAAGATTTGACTACTCTGAGCGCACTCTCAGTAAGGCCGTAGTGTTTTAGTTTCATGATGAGGACATCATGAGGGACACAATCAAATGCTCGAGAAAGGTCACAAAGGAGAACTGAAGTTGTTGTCTTTTCCTCAAACGACTTGAGGATAACTTGAATCAAATGATCAACTGCCTGGACAGTGGATTTATTCCTCCTAAAACCAAATTGGGCCGGGACCAAGAGGTGGTGCAACTCAAAGTACTCATACATTTGCTGTAACATGACAGACTCAAATACCTTAGAGAGAACAGGGATAAGACTTATCGGCCTATAACTGGATACCTGATCATGTGCCCCTTTTTTATAAATAGGCACAGTTCTAGAGATCTTCAGAGAACCTGGAAAAACACCAGTCAATAGGCAACAGTTGATAAGGTATGTAAGAATAGGTGCAATTTCATGAATAACCTCTTTAAGAAAATTAGCACTCATATCATAGATGTCTTTACTATTAGATGATTTAAAGCTATGTACAATATTTACAACATCTGTAGATTGTATGAGTTCCCAATCAAAACTATGAGGGACTGCGGGTACAAGATTGACATAATCTACAGGATCAAATACACTTACTGGAACATTATTTACAATGGTATCGATAGACTCAATAAAGTAGTCATTGAAGTCATTTGCTGTAGCAAAGTTCGAGGCACAAGCAGCTGACTGTGGCCTATGCTGCTTTATCAAGTCCCAAGCTGACTTACAGGGGTTTGACGAGTTAATAACATAGTTAGCGTTAGCTACTTGCTTAGCTTCCTTTATTTTACATTTATATTCTTTCCTAAGGTTACTTAGAAGAACATTTAGGTCAGGTCTAGATTTAACCATGTCACGTATCAAAACTATATAGTTTCTAAGATTGACAAGCTCGGGGGTGTACCAGTTATTTACCTTAGGCTTTGCCCCACTCTTCGAGTTACACCTCTTGCTCTTAAGGGGGAAGTACACATTGAAGGCCTGCTGAAAATTTACAAAAAACAATTCAAACCCTTCCTCAGCTGGAAGTTGACTTACTAAGTTAAACCATAAGCCCACATTGAGGGCAAGGTAACACCTAAAGAGTTGGATGTTTGAGCTAGACATTATTCTAAACATAGCCAGCTTTGGCATCTTACAATGGTTATTAGACTTAGTGCTAACAGTCATAAGTAGATGTTTATGATCAGCAATTTGGTCCCGGCTTACTTCAACCATGTAGGTCCTGCGGTCCATGTTGGTGATGAAGTTGTCCAAGGATGAGACACCTCTCGTCGGCTGACGCACGGTTTCATACAAATCAAAACTACGGAGCACATTCAGAAAGTCAACTGAATCACGTGATTGACCAAGCAGGTTAATATTATGGTCAGTAGCAATGACCACAGACATGTTTAGTGTGATCAAGTATGCTAGGCATAGTTCAAGGAGAAACAGAAATCTTTCCATGCTGCCGTTGGGTGATCTGTACATAGACACGACAACAAGTGATAGATCAGTTACTATAATACCTGTGAATTCTGCTTGGAAGTCCTCACTGAAATCACTTAGGTCAATTACTTCAAAGGTAAGGGAATCTTTAAGAAATATTGCAACACCCCCTCTCGGGTTCGGTCTACAATAGTAAGAAACAACTTTTAGGTCAAACAACTTACTGTAAAATAAAATTTCGTCGCTTACAAGCCAATGTTCCTGAACACAAAGAACGTCTATCTCCTGTGTACCACATAGGTTCTCAAGCTCAAGCGTTTTATTCCTTAAACATTGAACGTTTACGGAACATAGCTTGAGAGAAGATTGTTTATCAGGGAGAGTTACTATCTCTTTCCTAAAAAAGTCCTGGAAGGAACAAACGATTTAGACTTAGCTTTAGACACAAATTCCCGTACTAAGGTACCTTGTGGCCAAAAAGAATCAGTCAACACTTTAGAGGTCAAGTCGGGAGTGATTCCTATTTTAAATGATCTATACGAGTCATACCTAGGTTTAATGTCAACACATTCACCCTTAACATCAGATTGTTCTAGATAGTTTACAATGTCCTCATTAGTACAGTCTTTAGATAGCCTAGACACAAATATCCAGCTTAGCTTTTCAACAGCCTTCACTTTCGTTACAGTGTCACCAGTCTCTTTAGTTCCAATAATAGGCTTATGTTGTGCCTTACCTTGTGATCTACGTTTTTTTCTTTCAAACTGCCATCCACTTTGTTCGTCAGTTTCCTTAGGACTTTCTTTCAGAGGTAGGGCTGGAAACGTATCGTTGTTTACTTCTAGGTTAAAGTTCTTTTCTTTTCCTGCTCTGTTACTCTGCCCAGATAGAGATAGCTTAAGACAATATTTCTGTAACCATAATTTTTAAGAATGCACAGTACCTGTTGGCCATTTTGTTTTAATGTCCCAAAGAACAATCTAAAACAAGCATTTTCTTAAGACACCCACGCCAACAATTTTGTTAAAAAATCCTTTTCAAGTAGGTTTATTTTGAAATACGAGAATGTACCAGTCACCTGCTTACCACTTTAGGGGAACTACGTAAACAAAACTCCCGTAGACCTAGGCAGTAGAATCTGCACAGCCGAAATTCCCGCAGAATGATATCTAGACAGTAGGCGAGTAGATCTGTCCTTACAAAACTCCCCGTAGAATGATATCTAGGCAGTAGGCCAGGGATCTGCAAACAAACTCCCACAGAATGATATCTAGACAGTGGCGAGTAGATCTGTCCTTACAAAACTCCCTGTAGAATGATATCCAGGCAGTAGGCCAGGGGATCTGCGTAAACAAAACCCCCACAGAATGATATCTAGACAGTAGGCGAGTAGATCTGTCCTTACAAAACTCCCGTAGAATGATATCTAGGCAGTAGGCCAGGGGATCTGCGTAAACAAAACTCCCCACAGAATGATATCTAGACAGTAGGCGAGTAGATCTGTCCTTACAAAACTCCCCGTAGAATGATATCTAGGCAGTAGGCCAGGGGATCTGCGTAAACAAAACTCCCCACAGAATGATATCTAGACAGTAGGCGAGTAGATCTGTCCTTACAAAACTCCCCGTAGAATGATATCTAGGCAGTAGGCCAGGGGATCTGCGTAAACAAAACTCCCCACAGAATGATATCTAGACAGTAGGCGAGGAGATATGCCCTACAACACTTCCGTAGCATGATATCCAGGCAGTAGGCGAGAGGATCTGCGTAAACAAAACTCTCCATGGGAAACTAGCACGGATACCTCCTCGTGGTGTTTCCTGGGTCACTCTAAAAACTGTGTAAATTTCAGTGTTGGTAAGTAAACAATTACAAGAATATTGTAATCTGATCGATCACTGTAGTCTAGATACTTGAACTTATTTTGTCCGTGGCGAAGCACGGGTACACAGCTAGTTAATGATAAAATAGAAATTCAGACTCCGGCACTAAAATATTTTATGTAATTTAAAACAAAGTTTAATTCCTAAAATTCCTATGAAAACTGTAGGAGTAAGGGGTTCTAAAAAATGCATGTTTTTACATTGTTCTTATGGGACTAAAATCAAGATCATGGTCACTATTGCGCATCCTTAACTTGAGTTAAAGGAATGTGTGATCAACACTATCAAAGTCCTGGACAAGTCACAAAAACATCAGCTGTTGCCTGAGACTCAACCAAAACCTTAGTACTTTACTCATTTGTGAAATATGTAAGGGCCCACCATGTGCCTGTTCATTTACAAAAACCCAACTGTTTGATGGTGACTAAGCTATTTTGTTCAAAACTATGTAGTAGTCTGAAGCAAAAGATTTCTTAAAAATCTTTAATACATTACTGAGAGCTGATATTGGACGGTAATTAATATCTGTTTTAGAGTTCAAATTAAAAACCGGGGTAATTTGTGTATACCTAACTTTTTGATATTTACCTTCTTATAACCTTTATATTAAATCAGCTTTTAGAGTTCTAATTAAAAACCGGGGTAATTTGTGTATACCTAACTTTTTGATATTTACCTTCTTATAACTTTTATATTAAATCAGCTTTTATCAACTGAACTGGTTGTACGTCCCATCCAACAGGACTATACACTTATTTAAAAACAATACGTTGCGAAAACAGAGGCCCTATAATGTGCAATGCCCCTTCAATTTGTTACTGCTGGAGTCTCTACAACTCTGCAATGCTATTGCTGTTTTGTTTATGAAGGCTCTTTCTTTAATGCATAATTTTTACAGCGATTCACAACTTGGTATTTAAAGATGGTCAACTACTAAACTACAATTAACAAAATTGTTCCCTGTAAAACAATAAATCCATTTTTTTATCTTATAACATATGACGATTTTGAACTAGGTAATACAGACCTAATGTACACACATTATTTAGTTTCACACAAAGTGTAGTAAAAACGTGAAATTGAATGAAATGAATATTTGTTTAATACAATGTCACTTGTAAGGTGATCATGTAAAGTGACAAACTATGAACAATTACCCACACCTTAACTGAAGTGATAAATAAATATTTTATAGGCTGAAATACATCCGCAACACATCATGCAATTGTGTGCATTTTTTTGCTAAAACTTTCCGTACAATCTGACATTGATACTCCCTTCAATCATACAATTTTAATCATTTTCGGTTCTATTCTGGCCCTATGACACTATGTGTATTCTGCGCTTTCCCAGTAACTATTAACTCATCCACACTAAATATTGCACTAAGTTGACACAAAATTTTTTACCGCATTCCAAACTTCACAACCAGTTTAGAATAATAATTCACCTTTCCTACCTCAAACATTTAGTCAGTATAAAAAGCAGTTCTAAAAAGCTAAAAAAGTTAGGTTTTAAAATGTGTGTTTTTTACTATTTCAAAGTTTAGTATAAAACAAGAGGGCGTAACATACTTTATAGTATTCCCCAATCTTCGAAAACGTTCTTTTGCAAAAATTAAGTGTAAGTTGGGCCAAGTTGACTTGTGTAAGATGACGTTTATGAGAGTTCATGCTATCCAAAGTAATAGAGTTTAACCTTTAAAACGCTGCTATTAAATTTAGAGTCATGAAATGAAAAGCTTAACTGCATTCTCATATACGGTTTCAATGGAAATAATAACAAATCAAATTCAATCTACCTAAATTTTTTCAATCTTTTTGTATAAATATGATATTTTCTATATACCTAAAATTAGCTCCAAACTCCAAATTTGCAAAATAACATTAAAATAATTATATTAACAACAAAACAGGGCGATATAGAATGAGGGCCCCGGCCCTCAAATTTGGGAAAAATAAAATTATTATTGTTTTACGGTTCAATGATGGAAAATTTTGAACGACTTTCTGTCGTTTGTGTCAGTTTACGATGTCACTGGTGCAGGTTTGGCAGACGCTTTATTGAATAACTTGTCAAATTTGGGTCTTGATTTAAACAAAATGAGAGGTCAAGGCTATGATGGCGCTGCTACAATGAGTGGGGCATTCAGGGGCGTACAGGCTGTGATAAAAGGAAAACATCCGTTGGCCCTGTACACTCACTGCTCGTCTCATGCTTTAAATTTATGTTTGTCAGATGCAAGTGCCATCCCTACCATTCGAAACTGCATGGGTATAATTAAAGAAGTTTGTGCATTTTTCCATAAGTCCGCTAAAAACACTGAAATTCTTAGATCCACAATATTAGAAAGCTGTCCTGAACAGAAAAGAAAAAATAATGTCACTGTGTGAGACACGATGGGTCGAGAGACATGATGCAGTTATTTTATTTAAAGACATTCTGGAACCGATACTATTGGCCCTCCACAAAATAGAAGAAGGTCAACAAGATTCAGCACCTAAAGCTAATGCTTTAAGCAGTGCTATTTTTAAATTTTCTTTCCTTGTAAATCTTTTTGTTTTGTGTCACATGCTGGCAAAAACACACAGCTTATCTGAGAGGCTTCAACAAAAAAACATAGATCTCTGTCACGCTTTAACCAACGTGACATGTGTTTTGGATTTACTGTCTAAACAAAGAATAACTGCTGAGGAATCGTTTAAAACGGTATACGAAAATGTGAAGTTATTCGCTGAAAAACTCGGCATTACAGAAGAGGCTCCTCGGGTACGTCGCCTTCAAACGGCACGCAGCAATGTGCCCTACGCCACACACGAAGAGTACTACAGACGAACCGTGTATGTTCCGTATCTGGATGATTTCTGCAATTCGCTCAAGGAACGATTTGAATCCCACAAAGACACAGTTATGTCCTTACAAAACATTCTACCTCAATTGTGTGTTAAAAGTGATTTCTCATCATTGGAAGCTGCGTGTGATTTCTATGAGGAAGACTTGTCTCATAAAGAAATAGTCCAAAGTGAGTTCATGTTATGGAAAGAAAAGTGGAGTACAGAAGTGCCTGAAAATCTCCCAAAGACAGCTATTAATGCTTTGAAGAATTGTGACAAAAACTTCTTGCCTAATATTTATACCCTCCTAAAAATTCTAGCTGTTCTTCCGGTTTCTGTCGCCACTGTGGAGAGAACATTCTCCAGCCTCAGACGACTGAAGACATATTTAAGAAACACGACATCTGAAAGTAGGCTAAATGGACTTGCTTTGCTATCTATCCATAGAGATATCTTAGTGAGTGACGATGAAGTATTAAATAAGTTTGCAAATAAAGCAAGAAAATTGGACTTTGTTTTATAGATATGTTTTTTTAAATAAATAGACTATGTTAGTTTTATTTAATGTTTTTCTTGAAATAATGTTTTGTCTATTCAAATTTTTTTTCTATTAACTTCCATTATTAAAATTAATGTTAATAAAAGGATCCTTTGTATAAAATGTATTATTTTTTAGACCTTTTCAGTTATTTACAGAATATTAATTAGGCTTAAACATTTGTTTTCCCTAAGAAATGAATCATTTTTCTAGAAGTTTTTGTGCTAGAATAACTAAAAACGTCATCTTAGACACCAAATTTGAAATTTTTTTCCGGGGAGGACTGCGGACCCCGGTATTCTCGGCCCCCGAAAATATTATGTATATACCACTGAACTAAAAGATTAGGTTACTTTTCAGTCCCTTTGAATTCTCTCACCCAAAGATTTGTGCCCAGTATGTAAGAAGTTACATTAGCTTTTCAGCCATTAATGGAAACATAAAATTGAGTTCTTCTGCATATTTCAAAGCAAACCGTATCTGGTTAAGAGCCTTCAAAAGTTTGTTCTCAATTCAGTAGCACGACTGTACTGCACTGAGATGGCTAGTGTATGATCTGTAGGAATTTATTTTGTATGCCAATTTTCTATCCTTACATAATTAAAAGTAAAATCATGAATTAAAAAAAATAAAACTTAGTACAAAATCAGTTTTTAGTGTTGTCAAATTTTTAAGACACGTCACGCTTTTCAGGAAACTTCTTTGAACAAGCAAACAACCGTTACAAATTGCAAAAATTAAAAGTTACCTACCAGTATTGTTATAGCTTTGAATGGTATAGTTGCATTAGTTGTATGCTAAATGAAATAGTTAACTTAAAGTCCAAGTCTAAGCTGTGAGTAACTACGGGGGGGGGGAGGGGTAATAGAACCCCATTTGCTGAATTTATTTTTCTTTTTTTGACACATAACAGACAAGTCAAAAAAGTTTGGCTTATTATCTTTTAACGAGATAGCACTGCTAATTTAAGAAGCAATATTGTGCCAACTGAAATCTGACATAGGCATACTCTACAGCCTATTCATGTTTAGATTATGTACAAAGACAAAAACAAAAAAGTTGCCCAAAATTTCAGTCCAATATATGGCTTTCTCAATGTTGTATTCCAATTTCCAGATATTAGACATTACTGCAGATGTCATTTTTAACAATGTCACAGTTTGAAATTCCACACGCGTGTGTTGTACAGCCTCACAAGAGAACATAAAGTTGAGGTCGAAGGTCGGCTTGAAGCTGTGAGTGGAGCGGATTCAAGTCACTAATTGCAAAGGAAATTCAAACCACTCATGCCAGCGGCGCTTTAGCTTAGCTGGGTGAGTCAGCCTGGTTTTTATACAACTGAATAAAATAAAATAAACAAATAAATATATCTTTATTTGTCATTAGGATTTTACAATCATTGACAATTGTCATCCTTAAGGCTACTTACTTTAACTGGTTAGACATCATAATTTCCTATTATAACTACATAAATTACAATTAAACATTGCCTGATTTATATTATAATAATTGAAAATGAAAATACAGTAGAAAATAACAGTTAGCATTCCAATAAATTTAACACATTTTTTAATCTATTTTTTTACTTAAAAAAATTCTCCAATATTGTAGAATGGATTTTAAGTAGCCAGAGGTAAAATTTACGTAAAAACTGTTTTTAGAATAAGTGTCTAATAAATGTTCTGTTGAGTTAAAGATTTTTAAAGCAATGACCATATGACTATTTGTCATCTTACTTAGTCTGTGGAATTTAATATAAGTATTGTTTTTCCCTCTTGTATGATAGCTGTGAATTTCATGGGTTGGGTTCAGAAAGTTATGATTTGTAATTATATATACTGCAAGATCAAATATATACAAGTTAATTACAGTCTGGATTTCCAGTTGGATAAAAAGTGGTCTGCAATGTTCTAATGTGTGTTTCCTGACATACCCCCGGCTTTCTTCTGAAGAATTAGAATGTCTTGCACTCTTAAACAACTACCCCACAAAATTAAACCGTATCTAAAATTGATAGAAAATATAGAAGTACGCTGTTTTAAAATAGCTTTGGGAACAATATTATTTAGACGATTTAATAGGTAGATAACTCTAGATAGCGTTGTATTTAAATAATCAACATGATTGCTCCAGGTCAATTTACTGTCAATATAAATACCTAGAAATTTAACATAAACACTACTGTTGTTTATTTGATAAGTTTGTGATCAATTTGTCAAGTTAAATGTAATGTTTCGTGTTTTATCTTTATTTAAAATCAGACCGTTTGAATTAAACCAGCTGATTGCCCGCTCTAATGTATCATTAGCCAGACAATGAAGTTCATTTACATTATTACTAAAATTTAAAAATGTGGTGTCAACTGCGCAAAGAATTGTTTTAGATTTGACCGTTAGTGGTAAGTCATTGATATACCGGGTGTTTCTAAAAGAACTCCTTGATTTAAAGTTGTATTAGTATACAGTATAGTTAAAATAATAGTTATTAAACATATATATTATTAAAGAGAATCTTCTCAAGTTTTTTTTGATACCTAATAAAGTTCTATATGAGCACCATTTGTTGCCCAGGCCACGCCTAAACGATAATTAGTTTCTTACCAGGTATTCATCAGCATATCAGGCATAACGGATGCTACAGCTTCAACAATCCTCTCCCTCAGATGATTAATGTCACGGATCTTCTCAGAATACACAATGTTTTTACATGTCCCCAAAAGAAAAAATCTAGTGGAGTCAGATCTGGGCTCCTTGGTGGCCTAAGTGGTTTGCTCCTAAGTGTTATTCCTAACTTGATATCTTACAGCGTTTTCCTAACAGGTGGATTGGTAGACGTGGGCCAATTGCATGGCCACCAAGAAGCCCAGATCTGACTCCACTAGATTTTTTCTTTTGGGGACATGTAAAAACATTGTGTATTCTGAGAAGATCCGTGACATTGATCATCTGAGGGAGATGATTGTTGAAGCTGTAGCATCCGTTACGCCTGATATGCTGTTGAATACCTGGTAAGAAACTAATTATCGTTTTAGCGTGGCCTGGGCAACAAATGGTGCTCATATAGAACTTTATTAGGTATCAAAAAACTTGAGAAGATTCTCTTTAATAATATATATATGTTTAATAACTATTAATTTTACTATATGTATATAAAAACTTTAAATCAAGGAGTTCTTTAGAAACACCGGTATATTAAAAACAACAGAGGACACAGAACAGACCCCTGTGGAACCCCCCATTTAACTAAAGCATTATCAGAAAATTTACTATTAATACACACAGTTTGTCTACAGTTTTTTAAATAGGATTAAAAAAAGCCAAGGGTGCGTTAGAGAAACCATATTGAGTTAGTTAGTGTAGGAGAACAGAAAAATCACGTCAGAAAGCTTTGCTCAGGTCAATATTATTAAAAAACCATCAACACAGTAGCTCATTATTGAGTTGTGCTTTAAAATAAAAATTTTTAAAATTTCTTTAAAGCTTGTTTAGAGTATTTTAAAATTATGCCTTTAGTTATATATCAATACTGCAACTCTCACATTTTCAGTTTTCAAGTGATTATCCAGAAGTTGTTCACTATTTATTCATTTTGTTTGAGTTATACAATTATCGGATCTGAAAAATATACTTCTATTGTGTACTACACTTACTTAACTCTATTTGAGATAACACAAAACACTAAATGAATCACACAAGCTAGTTATCAAAATTGAACTAATTTAAAATATGAGACGCTGTTAAAAATTGAAACTCTATACCATCCGTTAGAAATGGGTTGGGCAGTGAACTTTAAAACAAACAGCTGGCCGTAAAAAATCCCAAGGGCAACTGGAAACGCCGACCTTGATATTTGATACTGCTGAATCTATCACAGATTCGGCCCACAGCATTCAGGAGCCAGCTGCTTTGCTGACACACAGTTACTTGTACGGTTTTCAACACAAATAAATCAAACAGCTGTAATTTTCGGATGTGCTTTAGAGTTTCTTGAGATTTTTAGAGAATTGTTGCAGTTTGTCACAAGTGTTATGGTATATGTTGAACACACCAAGTTTTTTCAAACATTGGTCTTACAGAACAGTTTAATACTGTATTTAGTGTTTTGCTTTTCAGTGATAATCAGCTTTTCTATAAACCCAATACTGAAAATAATGCAAATTTTTTGGTGTATCTAGCGTACACCATTAAGGTTCTAAAAAACTTATTTTGCAAAACTAAAATTAAATCTGATACATTGATTTGAAGTGGAATGGAAATGGCATTTGAAAGATCTGACTTAATATTCAAATCTACAAGTTTGCCTTTTTTGCCCTTTACAAATATTTTAAACAATAAATTATTATAATCAAATAAATCATGGCACTTACGAAAAGAACAAGCTTAAGAAGGAACTTACAAACAGGCAAAGAAAATGTCAATCAATAGGTATCATTTGTGGTAATTCCTTAGTCTTTTTTATTAATCGCTGATAATTTATGAACTTCAAATTAAAATAAAATATTTCAAGTACTGTTAAGACTTCAAAACTTTTAATTTAAATTATCGATAAAACCAACCATGGATAAATAAAACAATACATCACCAGCACACAAAATAAAACTAACATCTCTGAACTAAAACGAGCTTTACGCCGCCAAAGTAAAGTTTTCAAAAGGACAAAAGCCGAGCCAATTAATTGGTGGAAAAAACTGTATCTGTAATCCAGTTCGGCGTCGACAGGTGGCTCAATAATTCACGCGGAGGGACTATAAATAGCAGGTTTAGCTAACGTGAAGAGCAAGGCCGGTCGTTGTCGTCGGACTCCACCCAGACAGGTTAGGCCGGTGCGAGAGCCGCGTATGGTACAGCGGTACACGGTGCGCGTCGTCACACATCCATCATACACATCTGCACTCGTTCTCATCACGAGTGTAGTAGCTCCTGACCTACTCACTACTGACCACTAACTCATGAATTTTGGTGAATCAACAAAGTTCTTTTAAGCAATTTGAAATTATAAGTTATTGGGACGAAAGGAAAAGCAACTGTGGCCAAAGTCGAGGATTATACAACGAAGTCTCTAGAAAAAGACATTATTTTTGTCAAAGAATCACAAGAACTGTTCGATGTTTTATTCAATTTTTTTATTGTTAACTCTGCCTTCTGTAAACAATCTTTTAGTCGCACAATACTACTTCCTTCAAGTTAAGTCAAAGTTAAAATATCTTACAGAATCAAAAGTATAAATTTCTTAAACGTTGACATATCCAATTATAGAATTAGTTTAGGGAGTAGAAAGGGCAATCTGTAGCGAAGTTTTTGGGTGTTGTCCAAACAACCACTTTTCAGTTGTCTACAGTTCCTCTTCTTTTAGAATTTTAAAAATGTGTTGTTTCCAATCGGTTGATCTTTTGTACCAAACTTGTTATGTTTGAGTTTGATCTGCAGTTGTTGTTTTTCATTTGTTCCTGGTTTTTGTCCATATAAATAGAGGTAGAAACGGTTTTGGTTCATTCAATATTTTTTTTATCAATATCAATACTAATGTTGATGTCAAGGGAATTTTCAGTAGACTCTTTCAGGTTTCTTATTTTGGCAGAGTGTGGCGGATTTTGTTTGGTTATGTTAGGGAGCCATTTAAACTCTTTACTTTTATTAGATTACAATTTTTTCCTTCTCTCCCTCATTGCTATTTAATAATGGAGAGAAACTTCTTAAGATTTTCAATTCCAATGACTTAACAATTTAATAAGTAATAACACTGGGGAACAAGTAAATAAGAAACAATACTCACCAAACTCATGCATGTAAAGGCTTGACAGGAATCTTACCTAAAACAATAAGTACATTTTAGATTTTCTTTTTCCTTTTGTTAGTAAAAATAATAATGTTACGTTACAATTTATCTGCATTTAGACTAAACACACAAACTTGGACATCTTAAACAAAATATATTAAGGTCATACCTGGAATCTTAAAATAATAGTAAAATATTTTACTACGTAACAACAGCTGTAGTAGTGGGCTCTGATAACATTACTGATGGATTGTTTTTCAAATGTATTTTATATAGGTTTAACTGTTTTGTTCACTCTAACTTTTAATTATTGTTATTACTTATTATCATTGTTATGTTATTTATTTTTTTTTATTGTTACAACCGTTGCAAAGTTAATATATTTGTATCGTTATTACTTGTTGTTAATTAGTTTGATATTATAATGTGGCTGCAAATTTTATTTATCAGTCTTTATTTATTGTGTATAACATTTACAACAAGTCTGTTTTTTCCATAAGTCCATAATTATGTGTGCACTTATTTATATTTGCGCTGGTTCCACAATTAAGTGTTTTATTATATATAAATTATACATGATGGTTCAATGCATTAATTACTGTTACATTTTGGACATAGGTTACCTCCACCACAATATGATATATATATTTGTAGTTTTATTTAATTATTTATTGTATTGTTAAAAACCAACACAAACAATTTTTGTACATTGGTGATTAAATGATTTAAATGTAATATAAAATGTATGTACTGCTGTAATTTAATTTGATTTAATCTGTTTTACAGCATGTAAATTAAATCAATAAATAAATGCTTTTAACATAAAATGAAAAATTAGAGTAAAATTCCACCATCAAATAGTCAAGATTGTTGCTAATTTCACGGTCCGTGTCTAGGTATTACTATACTAATATCAATAATAGCTCATTTTTCCTAAGAAAATACACTAAGAGATTACCAGAATAGAAATTTCTTTGAACCGGAGTTGATTTAAACAAAGAAGTGTAAAGTACAACAGAGATCAACATAAAATATTAGTTGAAGTGGTTTTCAAGTACACGATTGCTTTTGAAATGATTAAAAAAAGCGTTTGCAACTTCCCAAAAGTAACAGTAAAGCTAAATAATGCAAATTCTTTATCCGTTATTGCATTCTGGGATATTTTTTACCAAATATTCGTATTTGGGATATAATTTGTCATTGTCATGATTATAACAAAACGCTACTGGGTTTTACTTATAAACAATGTACAATTTTTGTTTTGTAGACTTTTCTAATTTTAATGAAAACAATTATAATTTTCCCATAAAAACAATGGGAAAACAAATTTCTTGAGGCATTACGCCTTACAATGTTATGAGATTTTTTTTAAATAGGTTTTATTTGAAAGATGACAATGTACTGCAGAGGCTCTGCTCAAGTACTTGTTAAAAATCTGATTAGTTAAACAAGGATTAAAAAATGCAACATCTCTTCAATTTTTGGATTGATTTCACAGTTTGATGAATTAGAAAATGGGCATTTGGCTCAGCAGTGTCACTATCACATTTAATACACTTTAAGACAAAGTTTGTTTCATAAAAATCCAATGACAATTGTAGGATCACTTCTCAAAATTGTAGGATCACTTCTCAAAATTGTAGGATCACTCCTCAAAATTGTTGGATCCCTCCTCAAAATTGTAGTATCACTCCTCAAAATTGTAGGATCGCTCCTCAAAATTGTAGGATCACTTCTCAAAATTGTAGGATCACTTCTCAAAATTGTAGGATCACTCCTCAAAATTGTAGTATCACTCCTCAAAATTGTAGGATCACTTCTCAAAACTGTAGGATCACTCCTCAAAATTGTAGGATCACTTCTCAAAATTGTAGGATCACTTCTCAAAATTTTAGGATCACTCCTCAAAATTGTTGGATCCCTCCTCAAAATTGTAGTATCACTCCTCAAAATTGTAGGATCACTCCTCAAAATTGTAGGTGGCCCAAGAAAATACAATTTTACATTGTTATTGTTTATGTGTAGTCATGTAACTTTGTGTTAGTCTAAACAACTTCTGAAGACGCCTTTTTGGTGAACATCTTAAATTGGTTGTAAAATGAGCTAAATAGTATTTATACAAAAAATTGTATATTTTTATTTTTACATTGTTCTTATGGGACAAAATTCGAGGTCACGGCCACGAATGACACTATTCAGATTCTCTTTGAAAGTGAGACTTTACTGGAACAGTATAAACTGATACTTGGGCTGATCCAGCTGGACAAGCCTGAAAGCGAAAACCCTGCCGTGAATCTGCAGAAGACTCAGTTTTTGTGCTAAGTATCGCAGATGGGAACCAGTTCCCAAGGTCGTCTGATTCCTGGCTTGTCCTAAACTGGATCGGACCTGATTTATTGTCAACTCCACTCCCCGCCCACGTCTCTGCTCGCGGCTCGACTACTTTACTGCTCCACAGAATTGATATTACCCTCCATCAAACTTACTTTCTGTTTACTGAGAAATTACTTTGACAAATGACAGGTGGTAAAATGTTTACTGCTCATAAAACTGACAGTTATTTGAAGATTGAAAGTTTTTGTGAGATGCTAGGATGCTGTTTTATTTTTGAATAATAAAGTACTGATAATTCTTTTAAAAACTAAAGAGCTAGGTGGTTTAGAAGGCGATCAAGAAAGTTCAAACAGAAAACTTACACTCAAATTAGTGATTTTTTTTGTAACAAGAAGGTGCTTAAATTAGAGTTATAAAGAAACAAAAATTTCAACAAATACTTATTATACAAGTTTATGAAGGATGAGGCCTTACAAGGCAATGCTTTTATCATCAGGTCTGTACAAAATTACAAAAAGTAAGATTATATCAATACTGTATTTGATTTGAAAATATGTTTCACACATTTTTCCAATATTAATATAATTTGACTGTTTGTTATTTTTTGCAAGTTAAATTAGCAGTAATAGTCAACTTAAAAGTAAAAAAATAATACATGGTAAATTTGATAAATTTACCGGCATTGATAAATTTCAGCTCCAAAACGCTTGAGCATTTTAGTTGTCAATCAGTTTTCAAGGTGAGACCACTTAATCTTTAACTGAGTGAGTGAATATTAATGCCTTCATGAATTTTAATAACACTTAATCATTATTGCACTGTGGGTACATTAACTCAAGGCGTTTATAATAAGAAATCGTTGTCAAAGTACGCCACACTACGACACATTAATCGCACCAGAATGCCTGTATGCAGCAGAAACCATAGTTCTCAATAGAAAAATAAATTAACGTCAGATAAAAAAAAAATAAAGGGTAATAGTTAGGAAAATATTAAGCCCTGAATTACATTCATACAGACTTGTAGTAATAAGGAAATAGAGGAGTACACTGACATACATTTGGACATTAAGACACAAAAATCAAAATTCTATGGCTATATAATAAAAATGCAATTGCACAGGTCAATGAAGAAAATTTTTCCATTGAAATTTTTTAAAGGAAGCAAAGTTGAACCAATTAAATGAATGGCATCAGTTGAAGAAAATTTAAAAAACGGCAGGTTTCCCACAAACAAACGATTGTGATGATAACACTTAAAAACCAAAATTGTCTGATCGGAAAGTTGGTCAGAAGAGTTAAATAAAATAAATAAATAACTATTGAGTTAACCCTTCTGACCAACTCATTGTTTTCAAAAATTATCATCAATCATCGCTTGTGGAAACCTACCGTTAAAGTGTCTTCAACTGATGCAATTCATTTAATTGTTTCAACACTTCCTAAAATTTCAATAAATTTTCTTCATTGACCTGTGCAATTGCATTTTTATTATATAGCCATAGAATTTTGATTTTATTGTTGAATTTTGAGTTTACCAAAAGCTGAGGAAAAGTCTGGACAGGTAAAAGAAAAAAGCTAATTCTAAAAGGATGAAGCAAGTATGACACTAACAAAAAAAACCCAAGACAGCGCTAAGGTGATTCTGCTGCAGAGCAGACTGAGCTTATTCTACAGAAAAAGGCCATTAGGATTATATCACACTCTGGCCATATCGATCACTGTAGACCCCTATTTAAGGAGCTGGGAATCATGACCGTTGTAAGTCAGTACGTGTACAATGCCCTTTGCCTACTAGAAGAGAACGTCGACAAGTTTACGCTGAGAGAAGAGCTGCACAGTTACCCATCAAAATAAGAATTTGGATATTTCCGCGTTACCGGCTAACTCTAAAGCAAAGGTCATACCCATACTCAGCACTGAGGATGTACAACACCTTGCCGGCAGAAATTTGTGAGAGGAATCTGGCGGACTTTAAAAGTTGTTGAGGGACGGGTTGTTGATAGAACCCTATACTCCTTGAGGAGCTACAGGAGGAGCCAATCGTGAACAGTCTGTAAATGGTTTTTCATATGACGCAGTCTATCAGTTTCGGTTAAAGACGTGGATGCCATGTATCAAGTAAGTATCCAGTGAATAAGTAATATACTTTGCCCGGTCTGACTAGACCTATAGAAGAATAATAATACTAGACTATTGATACTTAGCTTTGAAATTTGTACATTAGGGTAATAAAACCACTGTTAAATCACAGTAAAACTGGTTTACACTCTAAACCCAAAACCCATTAAGTTTAATTGAATATGTTCCTCTTAGTTACCATACAGCCTGCACCACAAACATCATTTCACCGAATTTCATAAATAACCCTAGATACTTATAGATACTTTACTAGATAATATTTTACTGCCAAAACAAATAACATGTTATAAAACTGTCAGTGTTTTCTTTAAAAGCTGAAATCGTCCATACACATTGACATTCCCCCTCAAACATACAGTTTTGACTTTTGTTCATTCACTTGCTCCTCCTCTTTAGCCCTCAATTAGACAGAAAGTGTGTTACGTGCTCAGCCATAGACTCGTCCACACTATAAAATTAATTATTTTATTAAGTTTCTTTTAAGGCAGCTTTTGAACCCCTTTGGCACTAGGGCACTTTTGACGGAATTTGGTGACTGGTTGACAATAGGAGCTCCCACCAGAGAAGGCAAACGTTCATGAATGACCATTCTGCGCCTCACAATTTAGTAGTTCCCTCTGCCTCTTGTTTTAAGAGTGAATATACATTTTTCTTACTGTTGATCACATGTTTATTTGAATAGAAGACAAGCTTTGGGAATGTACAGGCAAGATGGTGTCATCAGTAGTTTCAAATGTGTGTACCCAGTTTACAATCTGAAATATAATCTCAAAATGCTATGCTTCTACCCAATCAAACAATCTACCCACATGTGTATTTCTGGTGTCATCCATTTAACTCTTACAAGAACCACACAACTCATCCTGAAGCTACCCACCCAGTACACTGCCAACTCTTTGTCTACCACTCTTGGTACCTAATTTAACGTTACATAATTCCACCTCCTTCTCAAAAATAAGAGGCAAATATGATAGCTGTATTATAATACTATAACACCTATTTAGCAATAAGTACTATTTTATACTTTGACGGCTATCTGAACAAGTAAAACGACATCAAACCAGGAACAGATCTGACGGCTAATTCAATATTGTTAGACAAAACCAAGTTTCAGACTCAATAAAATAAATTTAAGTTGTTCTGCTGGAAACAAATTTGCAAGAGTGTAATCTTGACCTTTTGAAAGCACCAGGACACACCCGAACCTGCCTTGGACACATCCAACACCAGCCAACACTGACGACCTTGCTCCAATAGCGAGGTCATCATCCGAGCACCTGTCAGTTTCTTTAGCAAGCCATCCTTCATACTCCACAGCTTATGTTTGTAAATTCAACATTTTTATTTTTAAATTAACCTAGGACAATACTAAAAACTTTACTTTAAATAATAAAAATTTAAACACATTTTGTTATTTTTATAAGGACAATTTAAGGTTTATTTTCTAACACTAATTAAAAACGCTTTTAATCTTCTGTGTAATTTTTTTGCAGCCCTAAAACATTAACTATTACTGTTTTCTTAAATTTCAATGTTTAATTTTACTTTTAAAAATAACCAAAAACATAATTTTAGATATTTTAGTAAAAGAAAGAAACAGACTTTCCTGCCACTTCTGGAGAAAAAACTACTCCTAACGTTTCAGGTAGTTAAAAACTCACCGTCTTCAGAGGACTACACTAATCTAGGAACTACATTTAATTAATATTTTAACACGATCTAACCTAAGACTATTCCAAAATTTTCTTTTTTATTATGAACTTTCAAAACTAACAACATTTGGGTGTTTAAAAATTACGACAGAAAAGCACATCTTATGTGGTATTTACAAGCTAACTGTTATTAACAACAATAAATGAAATTAGGGAAGTGCGGGTTGGTTAAACCGTTTGCTCTAGAGTGCAGTGCCCGCTGGCGAATTGGTAGTACGGCGGCAAACACGTCAAGAATGCTGTCAGAACGTAACAGACCTTTAAGCGTCATGGCCTGAACATACCCTCTACTTTTTGATGGTATATTCACCTGTTTGCTTACAAGTTTTGGCCTAGTTTAGGCCGAGTTTTATAGCTGTACAAACACGCTTTCTAGGTGTTTACTTTTTAGTTACTGGTGCCAAATCAACCACCCGCCAAGAGAAAATTACTAAGCGTTATTGATTTTGGCAAGAGCAATTTAATTCAAAAAATGATCAAAGAACAGAATATTTATATTGTTACACAAGTTGGAACAAGTAAAGGTCGCGGATCGGTTGGTATGCATACGCAATTCGGAGCTCATCACTCGGTGGGGCGGGTTCGATCCCCGCAGTCACCACTTTCACATTTGTAATGTGACTAATCAGTGACGCTAGGTAAAGGTCGAGGTTGAGTGGTAGAGAGGACTTTGTAGTCCTAACTTCGCCTCATTAAAACACAGACAAACTTTACCTTTTAAAGGTGGCTCTACCTCTGAGGTACCAGAATTTGTTGGAAAGAAGTGAAAAGAATTCAATGGCGGGGATAAACTTGTGGAATATCTGGGTGTATTCAACTACCATTAATTCAGATTTCAAATCAGCTGATGTGTCTAATTGACAGATGCATTGGACCTTGGTTTGGCCCTGTCTGAAGGGATCATGTTTCAACTGAGACACCACATACATGTACATTGTATCTGTCACTCTGCAACGATTCTCAAAGTGCACGAGACACAATCTCTGAATCATTCCAAACCAACAATCAAAGAAAAGAAAACAAGACAGAACCACCATAAACTGTAATAACTCTACAAATATTGTTTATTGACATTGTTCCTAGTACTCCTTACTTAGAATTCAATACTCTTCAAGAATTCACTCCTTACTTTTAGTTCAGGTATATTATTATATAGGATAAGTTCAAGTTTTAAATGTCTCCTCCCCTACCTCAACTTTTGAAAAAGGAAATATTTTCAAAACCCTTGGGAATGTTTTTATAAAATTCTAAAGTTTGTTTGGCGTGCTGGTCCCAAACCCCAAAACCGGGGCTGGAGGAAAGCCCACCAAATTTTTTAAATAAACCCTCCTTGTGGCATCCCAAAAGAAAGCGAATTTTAATACAATTCAAAGGCGTAAGACAGTATGTACAACAAATTTTAGGATCCTAAAAACATTCTCTAAGGGGTTTTAAAATATATCCTTTTTCAAAGTTAAAGGTGGGGCATTAAAACTACCTATAAGTCTCAGCTTTAGAAATAGAAAAATCAACAACTTATTACAGACATAAAACTACAAATTTATATGAACAAATTTTACAAGTTCCTATTAAAAATGCTAGAAAAAACTTAATACAATAAGTTTGATGCCATGTGTGCTATAATATAATAAATCATTTATGGTTTCCTAGAAAACAGATGTTAAATTAAAGACAACAGGTAAAAAATTCTCAATTTAATTGATTACATTTTTGCTTTGCTTTGTTGAGATCATTAACAGAGTGAGGAAAAGCCAAATTTAGTTTCTGGTTATTTGAGTTATCTATGATGTAGTATTAGATGCCAATTTAATAATTAGAGTATTGAAAAAATTAAATAAAATTGCTATGTGCAACTTTATTAAACAGAGTGGCTGTAGGAATCTTTGGGGTTGCTGCTTTATAAAGAGTAATTTAAAAATACAATTTAAAATTACTAATGGTTTTATTTTAAGGTTAGGTTTGAAAGGAAGAGGCTTAACTAGGTGAATTTTACAAGGGGAGAGAGGATAGCAGCTAGCTTACCTAAGAAAAACCAGTTTAGTGAATTTCGTGTGTAACTCTTCTGTGTGCCTATTTTTGTTGGCCCGTAAACTTGTTTTTCTTAGGTAAGCTACCTACTATCCTCTCTCTCCTTGAAAAATTCACCTAGTGGTTTTATTTGTGTATTTTACTAAACTTAATAAGTTAATAACTTATTTTGCTGTTATTCCCACATTTGAACTGAGAACTTATTGGATTATTTCCATTACTTAAAATACTCGTATGTCTACATTCTCAAAAATTAAAAGTTTGTCTATAGAGAAAAATTCAACCACGTAACTGAAAGTATTTTTTTTAGCAATTAGCATCTTTTTACAATTTTATTATGGCCAACATTGGATTACTTGAGTTATATTTCTTCATTTGCTCTGACCATGTTTTTCTTTCTCTTGCTGAAATCACCCTTCCCAATCTCTGATTATTGACTTTTATCGTAAATGTGGTGCGTTTATCTCTAAGGATCCAGAATGTTTAGCTTTTATTTTTCAAAACCACTATTGTAATTTCCAATTTCCTAAGCACCCTCTGTATCATACTAAAATAAACGCGATAAAAAAAACTGTATCAAACTTAATAGACACAAGTGATTTTTGAACCGGGATTGCGGTTAGTCCCGGAGCTCGAGCAGATGGGGCGGTGGAGATGTCGCGGCGGGGATGTGCAAAAAGTGGGCGTGTGCCCGGCCTTGGCGGCCCGGCCCGGGTTTATAAGCCCGGCAAGGAGCATCCTCCTCAGTCTTGGGTCTCTGACAGCAACAAACTCCTCCTCTCATCATGAAATTCTTGGTCAGTACATTACTTGTATAAATTTTTTTAACTGTAAGTTTTTAGTTTTGAGATTTTTTTGGTATCAAACTTGATTTTAAAAGGATTTTATTTTTCTTTATCTTCTAAAAATACAGCATTGAAATATTTTACTACGATTTTAAATCTTTTTTATAAATTTAATCCAGATTAATTTTAAATTAAACAAACTTAAGTTAAATTTAACTTGTGTTATAAGCAAATTGTAGAGTTTTTAAAAAACTCTTACTTCTTGGAGTTTTGTCTAAATAGTTTTAAAATTATGCTTAAGAGTTGTAGTTATAATTCTAACTTGGAAAATCACATTTAACGTGAAAAGATATCCGCTGGACTTAATTTTACTTTTAAAATAAATGTTCTTAAACAGAATTTTGTTTGTAATAAGGACCCACTGGTTCTCAAAGTGTATTGCACTCAAGGCTTATTGAGTGTAATAAACAATGTTTTAAAATAATTAAATTATTACACTGTTTATACATTTTTTATTCTCATAAATTTGGATTTACATACGTTTAACAATACATATAGCTTGAAGAGTCTAGTTTTGCTTCTCTAAAGTAAATGTTACAGTACTCAATTGCAAAGAACAAATTAATTCTCTCTGCAATAAACACTCCAAAAATCTTTGCTTGTACTTAGTTATCTTTGCTTTTATTCTATTTTAAAAATTGAACCCATCTTTCCACATAACTGGTTAAAACTTAAAATAGATCAATCAATTTAATAGGTCAATTATATATATTTTTACCATTTACTATTTTTGCCTAACCAGTTATAAAACCTCAGTTATGTAATGGTTTTCGGTAGTTCTGGAAAAAGGAAGTTTATTATGGGATCTTTTTTCACTTCAAAAGTTATTTGTAAGGATATTCTTAACCTTAATACCCAAGCACAAGCAGTTGTTGTTATTTTACTGAAACATAATTTAACTTTTTTTCGTTATTTATGTAAATGCTGCAGACAATTTTACAATATTATGACAGTTGTCAGTTTATACAAACACAAATCTAAAACATGATTGAACACATCAATAGAATAAAATATGTTCTTGCATTCCATTCCCAAATTAAAGAGTTTGTTTATTGCATATACTGTACAACTTCGTATATAACACGAACTACTTCTCTTTAAACTTCTCCCCTACTTCTTCTTTAAACTTCAACTTATGTTTTATTTCAACACAACCTAGAAATTTGTATTTTAGCCAATTAAAACTTAAAGCATAACTCTGTTTAGGTAATGAGTAATGCGATAAAACCTCATTTATTTACAAGTCTACAATGACAACCAAAATTCTTTTGAAGATCAATAATTACATTATGAGTTTATGACACATGTTTTATTTCATAATTTCATACAACAATTTTTATTTAGTTCTTTGATTGACTGGATGTGTTTGTTGTGCAGGTTGTTTTGTGCGCGGTCGCCGCTTGCGCCGTGGCTAAGCCATACGCTGGCTACTCCTACTCTGCCCTGGCTCTGGCTGCCCCTGGCGTGCCTGGGTGCGCACCCTCGCCCTTCCCATTCGCCCACCCGGCTCCTACTCTGCCTACCCCTACGTACAGCCCCTAGCTGCCCCTGTCGCCATCAAGACCCAGTACCACGCTCAGGATGAGTTGGGACAGGCCAGCTACGGATTCTCCGAGCCCAACCAGGCCCAGGCTGTTGTCAGGGTAATGAAAACTCACTTTAAAAAGAAAAACATTACTTCACTATTTTCAGAAAAACTAAGTTATATTAAAGTGAAAAAAACCATAAGGCTTCATATTACTTGTACACACACAAGATGGAGTAATCTCTGAAATGGTAGTGTGAATTAAATAATTTTATTCAAGGGTACTTAGTTTTCTTTTTTTACTTTTAATATATTCAGTATCCCTTTTAAGTGAATCTCTCATTTCTCAAACTAAGTTATATATGTGGGCTTTTATTCATTCTATTGTTTTTATTGTTAAGACTAACCACATAAGTAACATTGTAAGATTTTCTGAATTTCTAGGAATAGTTGAAATCTTAAAACAACTATAAAATACTTAAGTTTATATTTTTTGATTTGATTAAAAAATTTCCCAAGTTTTTTGTGGCCTTCTGTTTCTGTATTGAAAACAAGTTTTTCTTACAGATTTTTCAACCTATGATTAGTTTAAATTAATGTTATAAAATTGTTGTTTGTTGACAGGACTGCTGGTAACCAGGCTGGAAGCTGGAGCTACATCAACCCGAGAGGCAAACTTGTGCAGACCAGCTTTGTCGCTGATGCTCTGGGCTTCCGTGTGGCTTCTGCGACCTGCCGTCGCCCCAGCCCCTCCCGTCGAGCCCCAGGCCCTCCCGAGCCGTCCAGGACACCCCGAGGTTGCGAGGCTAAGGCCAAGTTCCTCAAAATTCGACGAGGTGGTCAGATCTGCGCTCGTCGCTCTGTTGCTGTCCAGACTCCTGCCAGCACTACTCCCCTCACTGCCGTCGCCCTGTTGCTCCGTAGCCCCATCGCTCCCCCTCACTTGCTCTGCCGCTCCCACCGCCAGCCCTCTGGCCCTACTCTGCCGCCCTCTTTACTTGGCCCCTCGCTCTGGCCTGACCCCCTCGGCTACCCCTACTCCTCATTTCTGGATACCCCTACAACCCTGATCTAAACTCTGCTCTACACTCAGATGACTCAGTTCCAGAGCTGCAAAGAGACCCCAGTTGGTTCTAACGGAGAAATCTTAGTCAACGTCAGCTCAATTGGTTCCTAACCTTTGTAAGGGCATTTTGTACCGTAAATTTGTTACCTTACTTCTTCTCAATTTTCTTTTTCTGTAAATCCGTAAATAAATCAAATCTTTCAAACCATTCTGATATCTTTTTTTTTATAAACCTTTCAACCATGAAATTTGTAATGGCTATCAAAACTATGTTTATTGCATTTACTGTGATCTCTAATGTGTCTCCATACCACAAAAGGATAAAGTAGTATTTGTTTTAAGAGTATAAAGAGTTTTGCCGCTTGATTCAGGAGGTGTTGGGAGCTCAATAGTAAAGATTTGGAAAACTGCAAATAATTTTTGCACAAAGAGATTAATACCTCTATTTTAATAAAAATTTGTTAAATATAGGATAACAATAAAAAGTTACAAGCCAAGACTAAAAACAGGGATATAAAAATCATTAGTGAAAACCCAAATGGAGGCTAGCGAATTAAACAAAATATATTTGGACTAACTTAAATATTTATTCTTCTTTGCCATAACATGTTCTGAAAACTATAGTTGTCCTTTTATAGCTAACTAATAGTAAACAGTTACTTTAAAACTTTATTTTTGAAACAAGTCTGACGATTTTAACATGCTATTGGAAGAAGCGCTACAATATGAATTGCTGGCTTCCTGCTTTATTTATTAATTTCTACGGTAATACACCTTTTTACATGCTTTAAAATTTGTTCCCTACTAGGTGAAAATTCTTTCAACAGCAATGTTTGTTTTGTTGATGTTTTTCTAAACATTTATTCAAGTGTGAAACCAAACACGAATACTACTATTGTATCATACAAACACAAACACACGCGAAGTGTAGAGTCTGTCCATTTGGGTTTACTGAAGCTAATGGCAGTGTGCTTAAGTAGCAATGTGCATCTTAATTATTCAATTAAACAAAAGAGTCCCAAACAACTCTCAAAACCAGATTTACTGGCATGATTTATAGCATTTTGGGATAAATTGATAATTTTTGTCCCCACAACATTGAGAGGAAACCTGTCTATGCTGATTGGGCCAAAAACCACCATCCTGTATTCTTAATTGCGGGTTCTGAAAAGTTATAATATAATACTCAAAAGATTAAAAGTGTCAGTTGTTGAACAAAATCCAATCAGCCAGACCAAGCTTGCTGCAAAAAAGAAGTTGTCACTGCCATTTTGGTCTAGCTGAACGACCAGGCATTTTATCACTATGCTCTTAGGCTTGCTTCGACCTTTGGCATCAGCTTTGCATCCATTATTATTCACTCCGGCCTTCGACATCAGATTTACATGTTCTTTTACTGCAAATTTAATACATATCACAAAGAGAAAACGAATTTCAAAATTAAAATTTCATTCAAATCTGGCTATTGGTACTCGTTCTGCTGTTGTAGCGAAAACTGTTTATTGGTTGCCATTTGAAATATAATGAAGAAATAGGCAGTTGATGATGAGTTGTAGTTTAACCGAAACTAGTTCTGCCCGAAGAAGGTTTCCCAACGTTAACACCGAAAGGCAAGTACAGTAGACCCTCGATAGAACGGACTAATGTGGCGGAAGGGTGGTCCGGATTTTGAAAAATCAGGGCGATCGGGATACTGATAAGCATATCCTGGTGCATTAGGATCGATAAAATAGACTCAAGATGACCTAATTTGAGGTCCAGATCGGTTACTGACGTGTTTAGCTGAGCCACACACCTTAAAACCACTCACTCTCGTAGGCAGTACTCACACTGAAGGTCTTAAGGAATAAAACACATTTAACGTTCAACAATGTATTTATTTTGTTCAAAATACTGTATTTTCACATTTATGTACAATTCATATTTACAGTAAAATGGTTTCTAATTTTAATAAAATTCCTCCCTACAATGAACACTCTCTTGTGCTTTTTGTCGCCATTGTAATCACACAATTTAATCACCGTCACACTAACACAAGTTATCACAATACAGATATCACATCGAATCAGCTGCAGGTGACTCACTGTTGTTTACATTTTGACAGTGCAGAGGAGGGGGTTGACTCGCGGTCGCAGTAGGTAGCCTGACATTATTGATCCACTCCTGCTCTAGTCTGCGCGTGTATCCTGACAACCCCAGCGATTCGCAAACTCAGAACTCAGTTGCGTTTCCTGCGTAAGCCGGTATTGTCAGCGTTAGTGCACTATATTGTCATTAAATGTTGTTTAAATTACTAGCGTTTAACGTTGATGTTAAAAATACTGTATGTAACAAAATAATATGTTTTTCGTTTATTTAAATTTAAATTTTTTTACTGAGAGGTGGTCGGACCATTTTGAATCGGTTCGTGGCGTCTACTGTACCTAGTACTAATCTTCTAGATTCATTAGATGTTGAAAGTTTTAGTTTTGTCTCTCAACAACATGGGATGATTGACCTTTCACCTAACCCACTGAAATATCGAACGGATCACCAACTCACCTCTAGCGCGGTCTCGGGTTGATGGGTCGGAAGCCGACACTCTCGCTTTGGCTTGCAGTTTAGTCTGAACGTTTTCATCCTTCCTTCAGCTTGGCTAGCACTCCTAGTCAACAAACATATCACCCTCAACTTCACCAATCAGGACTTCAATTGCATTGCTTATTAATAAATAGTAACTTAAACCTTTTTGTTTTCATAATGAACAATTAACTTATGAATCATTCAGAACGGTTAGAAACACATACAGCAAAGGCAATTTTTTTAAACATTGTCTTTGTTTCCAGTTTTTCATTTTTACTTCAATAACTGTTAAAGGCTCTCGTATCACCAAACCACGAAAGTACACTTCTACATTCTACTAATGGATCTTCTTTTACTTTTTGATAGCACCAAATTTGCTTTGAAAATTATTATCCTAGAAATACATACAATGTCTTAAAAACTAATAAGTCAAGTTTATTTGGCAGAGGACCCTTTTAAAACAAATTTTACCTAAAAATATGCCCTTCCCTTAATTTTTCCTCCATGAAAAGTTCAGAAGAATGCTCATGTCCTTACACAATACTACAAGTACAATTTTGTACTTCCTCTTAAATCATTCTAACTAGGGATGGGTCGGTTCCGGTTCGGTTATCGGTTCCACGGTTCTTGCGGAACCGATAACCGATGACGACAAAATTCTGCATATCGGTTCCTAGAACCGGTGAAATCACAACCGGTACGCGTTAGCGTGACTCATGGCAAAATCCGACCCGAATACGTTGGCGGCGATCTCTTGACTCGCGCAGCGGTGAAATCACAACCGGTACCGTTAGCGGCGTTCTTGACTCCGCTTCTTGATCGGCGTTGACATCGCGACCGATACCGTTCCGGCGTCTCTTGACTCTCGTGCGCCAGCGGTGAAATCACAACTTCCGTTGCCGTTAGCGATTTCTTGACTCCACGCGCTTCAGCGGTAAAATCACAACCGATACCGTTCGCGGCAAATTACTCGACCAAATTTGAGCTTTGCCGATCAGCTCGAGCCGAGTTCGAGTATCGGAAGTACTCGAACTTCGACTTCGAAAATCAGTACTCGCACACCCCTAGTATCAGGAAAGAACCGATGGAACCGATAACCGATAACTGGCTAGAGAACCGATAACCGATAACCGCATAAAATTGGAACCGACCCATCCCTAATTCTAACCAATGTTGATTAACTAAGCATTTGTGTAAGAAAGAAGGAAAACTACTAAAAATATCATCACAAGCACTAAGCTGAGTAATTAATTTACCATGCAATCTATTCATTAATAAAATAACAAAAAGGTACCTAAAATAAAGCTTAAACCATCAATAATTGTGCAAAGGCTCAAGGGTTCAAAATCTAAGAACTGATTAAAATCTCAGTTGCTAAAATCGATTAGCTTTAATCAACGTAGCTGTTTAACTTAGGCTACCACTATGAAAGAAAAATAATAACCAAACTACACAAAAGGGGTTAAGATTGCAAACAAGAAATTTACCATGTTTATCTTTTTCTTTCAGGATTCTCTCCATATCCCCAGCTTTATCTTTCACCTTACCAAAGAAATCTATCCACAGCAGCATTCAAAACAGGTTGGTTTAGTATTTGAAAGTAAATTTAAGATGTTCTTAGAGTAATTTTGCAACATTCTACATTTCTAATCTAATATCTAACAACCTACCGTTTTATATTTTTAATTCTAATGTTTTGATATTATATCATGAGTAAATTATGTTTAACAAATAACAACTAATCAATAGCATTAAACTTATTCACTTCAGATTCCCTAAATAAATGTGTCTAAGAAAATAAAACAGAAACGTTCTTTTAAATTTTCAAAACTTTTCTTTGGCTATTAATTATTTGAGGAATTTTCAAATCAATACCTTTCAATACTCTGATTTTCCAGATAATTATTTTAATAATTATTATTTTTCAAGATAATACTTTTAATTGGCAACTAAAATGTTAGAATTAGACTTCTGATTATTTTGTGGGGCTTGATCCTTAGTGAAGTACAGGAATTTTGACCCTCTTTTTTTAACCCAACATAATTGTACCGCTTTTTAACCGAAAGTTACTTATTGCTCAATATTTAAACTTTAACTTTACTTTTCTTATGGCATAATATGAAACATGTATATTTTCAATTAAATCCTTTAATAAAATTGTTCCTTTAAAAAAAAGGTGTAAACCAATCAATGAAAAGCCAATTAGCGGATCCGTGGCGGATTGGTATCGCACGCGACTCTGGAGCTCATGACTTCGGTGGCGGGTTCGATCCCGCAGTCACCACTTACAATTTGTAATGTGACTATACGGTGATGCTAGGTAAAGGTTGAGGTTGAGTGGTAGAGAGGACTTTGTAGTCCTAACTTTGCCTCGTTAAACAAGACAAACTTTACCTTTTTTTTAAGAAGAGAGTCTGCTTGACTAATGCTGCCAAAAAGAGCTCTTTTCAGTCACAACCACACACTCTCTCTTAAACTGTGCTAATTCTGGCGTTGCCAATTTAAACGCCGAAAGTAAATCTATTTGTACTACAACCCATAGGTGTACTAACCGGCAATTTTCTTGTGAGCATCCGGGGATGCTGACTGAGTGAGAGCCTGCTACCTTCAAGTACTCTGATGAGTTGATGAGTCCTTGAGCCTCCAGAGTTCCGGGAGACATGGCACTGTACTCTTCACTCAACAGTTGCACTGTAACAGTCGTGCGTGCGAAGGTTTTAAACTATTAGTGTTTTTATCATGGAAGATGAATTCAAGCTTCCAGAAAGTGCAATAATGATTATACTCTAAGCACAAGGAACCTTGGTTTGTTACTTTGTTGTAACTGGTACTAAAGCTAATTGGTCAAGTGTTAACTGCACGACAGGAGAAACTTTGAGGCTAGTCTAGAGGTCGTGTTGAATGCCACAACCCGCTTTCAATAGGTTAAATCTAAAATAAATGGCAATGGTTTCAAGTTCAACAGCGTGTTATTTTGGAATGACCCCTTTCTTAAAATGATAACTTGACAATAACGGTACCTATCAGAGCTTCAATGTCGAAGCAGAGAATGTGGCTCTCAGGATCCTTGGGGTTGGTGCGGAGACCTTGAATCATGAGTGGGAACGCTCTTGATTTCTGGTGATCGCTGCCGTCCTGGTTGGCATGGTGGCTCAACTGCTGCAGCTGGTTCAGTCCTCGCTGCAACAACAATTGTGCGCTTTTAATCTTTCAGTACAATTTTTTCAATTCCTCATTTTATTTTGATTTACTCAGAGCTATAACAGCTCAGCGATAAGAATAACTTCTAGCAGATACTACATTTTCTATACCATAGAACTACTTTAGATCACAATGTCTACAAAACAAACTAGAGCTGTGCGGGATCCCGGCAAACACACACTACACCAAAGCCCGACTCTCATCAAAGCCCGATCCCACTGTATCACATCCATATAAAGAAAATGCTGTGATTGGTTATGTAATCTTGCTATGTGGTTGCTTAGCAACAGCTAATGACGTAGTAGCTGATAAGGATACAGCTGTCCCACACTGACACAACACACCTGCCTTCCCCTCCTGCCCACACACTGCAGTTGCTGTCTTCCTTTCTCTTTCCTTGTCCTTTCCACCTGTCTTCTCTTTCTAGCCTTCACCCCTTATCTCTGTGCGCTGGCAGCTCAACAGTCTCATTCCTTCTCTCTCACTCCTTACATTAGCAGCAACCTCATTGTGATTTACAATCCTTTTGTGATTCATACTCCAGACTCTCCCCAACTGCTTTTGCAATGTTTGGGGCTAAGTTTAGTCAGTGTTATTCATTGCAAATGGGTGAGGGCAATGGGTTATGTAATAGTTGTGATGTACTTTGAGAATTTTGATTTTAAAACTGCACTGTGCTGTGAGCCACAAACAACCGACTGATCATAAACAAAATAATTTGATTGAAGAAACTTTATTTTAGTTAATATTTATATAGATTTCTTTAATATGTCTATTTGCCAGCTTCTCCCGTTCCCGAATCCCGGATGTTTTGCAAAATCCCTCCCGTCCGTCCTGGACCCTAAAATTCTGCTCCTGCACAGCTCTAAAATAAACTCTCACTTAACAACAGTTGCAGAGTTGATCACATTACCTGAGTGGCATGTCGAATGGCTGACATATTCCGGTGGCGGAGACCCCGCAGGAAATGTACAGCAGGATTAGCAAGTCCTGACTCTCCCGGATTTGTTATCGACGTTGTTTCATCACAAGCATTCAACACTTCCTCTGCACTGATCCCGTGCAACACTCGGTCCAGGTGACCTGTTAATGTTATGTCTTAAGATTGAGCAGGAAAAGCTCCATGCAAATATTCAAAATCAAAATTAGGGGTGGACAGTAGGTTTATGTGGTAACATGATTAATTAAACTTCAGCTTAGGCAGTGCAAGTATTGTGAGATGAAACTTTATACTAGTCAAGTCAGGCTTGGATGCCATGAGTGTCCTAGTTATGCCAGTTGTTAAGAAATATGTCTAGTATTGAAGGTTTTGGATGAAAAAAGGTGAAGATCACAAAAGAGGAAAATGGAAAATTCAGTGCTATAACCGCTTATGTTAAAAAGCTGAGTCTAGTTAAGAACCCATTTACTTTAAAATATGGCTTAAAATCAGGTTTTTATGTTTCAAAAATACGCAAGTTTTCTGGGGAGGACCCGGACCCCTTTCACCGGAATTCCATACCCCAAAGACGCTCTGGCCATCAGCAATAAAAGGTAGTAGTTGAAGGTTAAATGCTAGAGCAACATCCCAACTATTATTCCAAAATAATGAAATATTATTATAATGCAGATATGTTCACCTGTTTCCATCTGCCAGACATAGACAGTGCCGTCAGAGCAGCCGACGATCATGAAGTCATCGAGAGGCCGCCACTTGATAGTCACCACTGGGAACAGATGCCGTGAAGCGAGTACGATGCACTTGCGCTCGGTGAGGCTGAGCAAGGTGACCGAGTGATCACTGGCCACGGAACATATGCACTTGCTTACCCGCATCTGTGAAAACAAGCAACGTCTCTTACCCGTGAATACTAGGAGGTAGCAACTTCAATGACAGAATACATTGACAAATTTGGGTGACGCTACAGAAAATTGACAATCTCTTTCAGAGTTTATACAAATATTTTCACAACAATATAATATTGCAGACTAACACTACCACAACAAATAAACTCACACTGCAACTGATGGGCGGGACGAGCAGCTGCATGATTTCCCAGAATCGGTGACGCAAACTTAGCATAAATTTGTACAAGTCCCCTAAGACATGGACGGCAAAACGCCACTGACCAGATGATCTCAAATAATTTTATCGCACGGTGGCTGGGTTGGAGTGGTGAGGGAATTTTAGAGTAGAATAACGGTGAGTTTACGATAAAATGTAAAGAATCTGCCGGTAAATTTTATGACCCAGCAACACTTGAATCAACAAAGTACAGCAAACCGTGGCCAATCAAGATAATAAGGTGCAAGTTGTCATGTTTTCATTTTCCTTTAAGTTTCATAAGATTTTTATTTGTCAATATACAATTTAGTAATAATTGTACAAAACGTTATTCTTTACATTTTTGTTAAACAAACCGTTTATTTTATTTAGGTGTAACTACCAAAATGAAATTACATAAAATAGCCACGTTAAAAAAAAACACAAAATCTACTACTACTGGTAAGAAAAGATAGTTAAAATGGCAAATATCTTAACAGCAAATATTTGTATTCTTGATTTAAAAAACCTATTAGTATGCAAATTAAAATTTAAATACCACTTTCCATGAATGAGCAGCTGCATGATTGTATAAAACGATGCAACATTTGACAATAAACCAGTGACTCTTTAGTTCACACTTGAAAGTTTTAAAATTTTGAAGTCTGATGTTTTCTGCCGTAATTTGTTAAACATGACTTTTACCAGCAAACTTTATGAGGCCAATCTGTACCAGACATGTACCGAGAGCGGAGACCTACGTCAGTATACTGATACAACTGTGGAACTGATGGAACTAGGGGTAGACAGGATGGAATTTTTTATGTTGGGACTGGACAAGGTGGGAAATTCCAAATACTCGAGATCTTTTAGTACAAGACTGAAAAAGACAGAAATCGCAAACAAGAATAAACAAAAAAGTTTCAATCAACAATGGGTCAAAATACATCTTTGACTACCTACCTTTTAACACTTTCAGGTCTCATTTATCAGACTGCGTTCCGACTGTTGGCAAGAGTAACTATGACTTTAAAGGAAGGAAAATAAATTTCCTGTCCTAAAAATATCCTAAATAAATTTCCGGAATAATTTCACAAATCACAGAACTTGTCTATTTCTAGTTTAAATTTAAGCCAATCAATAGAGTATAATTAAGTGACATGATTTTCATTCAAAATTTTTATTAAAATGCTATATTGAAGAATATTTTATTTGCTTTTAAACTACTATTATTATTCTGATTTGCAACTTATAAATAAACTCCTAGAAGTGGCTATCCATCATCCATATCTATTTCTTTTTTATTTTACCATAAAAAGGAATAGAAAGAAAAGCAGGCTCACCTGCATAAAGTAGAAACACAAAAGAAAACACCAACTGTCAAGTTCTCGGCCCGAGTGGTGCCTTTGTCAAGACAAAAAGAGTCTCTATTTCCTAAATCAGCCAACCAATAGTAAAACTGGCAGTGAAAATTTGACAATAACTCGGTGTAATTTCTCTCAGAACTCAGGATTGAATTTAGTTAGTGCAGTGTTTACCGTCGTACTGCTGATGACTGCCGTGAAGCAACTGCAACATGACAGTTTGAGTGGCCGGCACTATGATGATGGACCCGTCCTCTCTGCCCACTACCAGTCTACTCTGCTGCGGCAGGTAGATACTCGCCATCAACTTGATTCCAGGCTGGTCCCCACAGTCCTGAACACACAATCACACATCTCTGTCTTTGGCTATCCACAGGCACTGGGGCTGAATAAAGCAGGAAAATCATACAGTACGATCTCACTAATCCGGCCCTATATCGGGATCGGAACCGCCGGATTAGGGTAAATGCCGGATTAGTGGAGGTTCACTAAATAGGCTCAATTTCACAATTTGCCAGAAATAATCTTTCTTACGTTGAAGGATGATTCAATTTCATTTTTTTTTTCTTATGTGCAGCATGAATGTTTATCTGTTGATGTTGAATTCCTTGGATAAAGTAGCTATCTTATCACCACTTTCTAATATTTTTAAAATCACATACTTTTTATTACCAAAGTAACATAGGTGGCTATTTTTACGTTTTTGCAACATCTCACGGCCCGTACTGAACATGAACGGAAGCACAGATTAGTATCAGGCCGCTTTCAGACGTTACGACTTTTCGCCATGCACCGGATAAGGCGCGAGTGTGCTTGATTACAGTAGCATCATATGGAGGTGTTCAGACGTTCCGACCCCAGTGCCGCCCCTTACACGGCCGCTTGCCATTGTAATCAAATTCACTCGGGCCGTATCTATGGCGCAAGCCGAAAAGTCGCAACGTCTGAAAGCGGCCTAAACAACACACTTGTCTCTGGCTCTCTGCAGCAGTGAACTGAAGAAATCCATACAGATGGCATACGTCACGCGCTTCACATACAAGTGGAGACTGGAAAACAGATGGCTAGTTTACTTGGTTACAGTGCAGGATTACTGAACGTGACGGAGTGGCGAATAGCCGGATTATAGAGACTGTACTGTATTTATTTTATCCAATCCTATTTGCTAGTTGTAAAGGCGTCAGTTGGTTTTTTTACTTTTTATGTTTATTTGTTTAAATAAAAAATTACTCGAAATATGAACTGTTGAAATGTTGGTATGGATGTTATGATACTGTCTAAACACATTTTCTTACTTAAGTTTTGTTATTTATGCTGTTTTTGAGCTATAGTGGTTTTGGCAAAACACTTACCAGCTGATCCAGAATGCCGACAGGAGGAGGTTTCATCCCCGCCCAAGCGATTGTCAGACTTGTCAGCATCATTGGGTTCAGAGCTGCACAGTACGAGAAAACACAAGTGTCACACTTCCAGTACACTTTTACAACAAGTACAAGACAAAACAAACCAAGTTAACTTTAAAACTGTTTATTACTATATTTCTTACTGTTTTATATCTCATATAGTTTTGTGCTATCAAAAATGAAAAGCAAAGATATCAGTCTCACCTGGATGAATTAGAAACACATACAAGGGAACACAACTGTCACGTTTTCAGCCCTACTAGGGCCTTTGTCAAGACAAAAAAGAAAGGTTCTTTTTTGTCTTTTAACCTTTTACAACGATCCCAAGACTGCCGCTAGCCTCCGTGATGAAATCACACCTTTCGTTGCAGTTCACGACCATATCTAAAATTCCATTAGTAATGGACACTTCCCGCATGCTAAAACCCTGTGAATGTGCCAGGCTAAATCAAAGCTAAGCTTCTTTGAATGGTTATAGAAATTCAATAATTGGAAATCACTAAATCCAGGCCCACCGGTCCTTCGAGAGTTCCCTCGGTTTAGGCCTTCCTGCCCCACCCTCTCACTGGCCCTGAACACAATCAATCCATTAGAATGTGTAACTAATCCCATCTATTTCGCTGTTATCTCATTTATCTACATATCCCAAAGCAAGGATAAGATTTAATATTACAAAAAATGTGACCTTAATACTGTTTCAGATGTCGAGTACCTGTGGGTTTATCAGAGGGCTCTTGTAGGATCTGTGTGAGTTGAGTGTCAGTGACCTCGGGCACTTTCCAGACAGAGATGCTGCCTTCCGAGTCGCCCCGGACCAGCAGACGGTCATGGATCTGCGACTCCATGTAGAACATGGCCGGAGGGCAGGACAAAGTCTGTAAATTAAACGTTCAGCATTAAGTTGGACGAATCACTTGGATAGAAGATGTCCTGAACACAGATTAAAAATCCAGAGCAAGACAAATTTTGTTTTCTGAAAAAATTTAATTTGTTTTTGCTTTTTTTCATTATGACACTTAAAGGGTAAACAAACTTTATACTTAACAGTTAAAAACTAAAAAAACAAGTATTTTTTTCAATTTCTGACTAAATACATTTTTGTGTTTTGGGATGCTTTATGCAGTTTTAAAATTAATTAACATAGATGCGAAAAGGGTTTGGGGATGTGTTACTCTGCCTACGTAAAAATGGCAACAAATCCAATACCTAATTCATGAAATGACACAAAACATTTTTCAAGAAAATAAATTTAAAGAAAACAAATTTTTGAATAAAGTTAGCAAGTAGTTTAAGCACACACAAAAATTGAAATGAGTATTTTCTTCATCAGTATGATTTATTTATAGGCCGGCTTACATAATTATTGACAAGTTGAAAACTGTTGAGTCAATAATTATAATATACCATAAAACAATAGAAAAATAATATCAACTACTAGCTGACTCGACAGACTTCGTCCTGTCAAAAAGATTTGTAATGTGGTTGTTTGTTTTGGTTTTTTTACTGTACATATGTTTTATAAAAATAGGGATATCAGCTGGCAACGAATATCAATAAAGCTCAAATTGTTTACGTTTTAGTTAGAACACGCTTGTATGGGAAAAAAGGGCTGTTTAAAGGGGTTCCGGCAATTATTTGAATTTTTCTGAAAACCATCCTTGAACTCCAACGAACATTTTAAAAAGATTTGGCCAAATTGGTCCAGGCGTCGTTGAGTTATGCGGTTAGAAACACATTTTGCGATTCATTTTTATATAATAGATTAACACAAACAAACAATAATTACAAAATGTGATAAGTTACCTTTTCAACATTAGAAGAAAGTACACAGTAGAGGAAAGCAGAATCGTTTGCGTCTGAGGCTTTGTGAAAGTCTGGACTGTCAGCCACACTACTGCTCAAAATTACACACGGTTTAGTTAAACATTGAAATGAACCACTGATGTTACAATATCTACAAATAAAGTTCGTTAGGTATAGCATGGCCGGTGGCCGCTTATAACCCTATAGCCCATCTCACCGGCCATGCTAAACCTGACAAACTGTACAGTTCTGCAGCTTCATGAAAACATATGACTCATATGATCCAGCTGCCAGGCAATTATGGATTCCAAAAAAACAACTAGAACATTACAGTCTGGATAGTGTCGTTTGTCACGCCAGCGAATCCAGTAATCCGGCAATGTGACAAAACCTGAAATTCAGCTGATTTGTATTTTCAAATTCTTGTATTTGTGTGTGCATTTTGTATGCATTGTTAGTTGTGAGTGGAAAAACTTTCCAATCTATGAGTAGAATTAAAACAATAAATGTATTAACTATTTAGGATAAATTTGGCACAATGATGCTAGGTTATTTTGGGGTTTAGTAATGAAAGTGATAGTAATACTTATTTTACTGTCCTAAAAGCTTGTTCACTACTTAACTTCTACAGTTGTGGTTTGATTTATGTAAACTACATGGTTATATTTAATGTTAGTAGGCTTGTGCCAGTGCTCAATTATCTACTCAACTCAATTTTGCAGTACTTAACGCAATTTTCAACGAAACATCTATATTTTCATGTTGGTTACCATCTGCTGACAAGTTCTCCTTAGGATGTTCCTCGATTCCTTGTGGTAGGAGAGCCTTTCAATACAAGTTATTTTTTAAGTGGTCACTCACACTTTGCCTCACGGGTGTGAATAGCAAGATTGCATATCTCCCTAGCACATTGACACCCACCTATCCCTCCGGAACCTACACTCGCTTAGCTTAGAAAATCAGGTATGCTGGCCTCGACCATGGTTGTTAAGAGAAAAGACTTTGTGTAGGTACTAACTCAGCTCCTTTTCAAGCCTCTCCAGAGGCGTAAAAGATGGCTTGGGACTCGCTAGCCCTGATGGTTTATTGGTGCGATGTTGGTCAATTGATGATAGCGGGACTACCGTGACAAAAATGGATAGAAAAGGTGAAACGTTCTGGTAGAATACTTTGGAATACACTGTTCAAGCTTACACGGAACACTAGCGCTCTAGTTTCTTGCAATCATGTCAACTACTTCAATAGACGGCTTCAGCAGTTCTCGGGCATTGGCTTCAAAGTGTTAAATCTTATTAAAATTTTAAAACCGCTAAATGTCAATGCCATTGAAATTTTACTTAAAAACTACCTGATTCAGCTTAAACTAAAAAGCTCCTATCCTGCACAGGCCTGGGTTTTAGCTTACACAACTTAATTGATTCTAACACCAATTACCGTAAAAGCACAACTTTTATGCAAAGGTTTTTAAAACCATAATAATTACAAATTAGACATGGACAAGCAAATAAACCCAAAGCGAGGGAGGTTGGTGCAGTTGTTGGTTTGAGTGAAGGTGGTTGCCAAAAGCACACAGCCAGTGTAAGTAAAAAGTGCATGGAAATCAACACACCCACCTTGGAACCAACCTTCCCACAAAGAACCTTTCATTAACAGACGTAAGTGAAACCTGGCACAATCAATCAAAAGCTTGAGATGTTTTGCAGTAAACATGAAAATACATTTCAAGGAAATCCTAAAGTCATAGCTCAGGTGCCAAGCTAAGTCAGTTGTCTATTTCAGTAGACAATCAATAGATTATTAGATTCCAAATATTGATTTGGGTGGTTTTGTTTGAGCAGTTTTTACTCTAAGACAGAGGAGTAAGAGAGATGTCAGCTTGGTAGGAGCTCAGTTGTTTGGGGACAATAAATAAAACTGTTGGTATCAACCTTTATAGAGACATAATATCCTATTCAATAATTTACAATGTATAGCCCAAACAAACAAACAATGGCCATAAAATATACAAACAAATTTTTACTAGAATCCTAATTTAATTCAAAATCCTTTTGGGGTATGAATCTTTTCACAAAATTAGTGACTATCTTGAAGCCAGTGAGAAATATTATTTGTATTCATTTTTACAAGAGGTTTATATTAATTTGTTAAACAGTGATTACTATTTTGTCATGTTTTAATTTAACAAGTTTACTATTTGGCAATAGGATTATCTTGGTTGTAAAGATGAAATCATTCTGTATCTTCTTAGTCTTAATTCATTACTTAGAAATTTGATTTGTCTGTAAAAAATATGAGTTATCACTAAAAAGTATATACAGTACCTGATCACTTTTAAGTTAACAATGTTTGTAACACTCATTGTAAAGTATTTTTATTCTCAACATCCATTTTACTTTTTTTTACCAGTTAGACAGGATACAATTTGAAAATTAAAATAAATTTTAAAATGTTATCTGGCTATTTATTTTACTAGTCATATTACTTCTGTCTATGATTTTGAAGGATGAGTTTTGCTTTTCATACATCAATTAAATTGTAACTTATTCTGAACCGCCCTGTCTAGAAAACTCCCAAATATCGTTAGGTTTCTTGTTCTAGCTTAACACAAAATAACTCTTACTTTTCCCTTGTAAAGTATGCGCCAAAATAAACAGTACTGAAACCTTATCGGCTGTTGTTGCCTTGTGGATCAGCTATGACAACTTTTGATTGTTGTAACGTCTTTATGACTATTATAAAGCATTATAAAAAGACTACTATTTCCAGAGCCTTTCCACAGAAAGCCGCCTAATAATTTTGAAATGATTAGTGTTTTCACAAGTTTCAAAGAAAGAGTAGGGTTTTGACTTTTGACCCAACGGAAGGGTCGCCCAAACAGTATTCAGGTTGCCCAAAAACTGGAAAATGAAAATCATGGGAGAATGTTGCAGCAAGTGTTACAGTCACTGAGTATGAAGCCTGAGGCCGACGTCTTTGAATATAAATAAGTAACACGTCGTTGAGAGCAATTTTTAAAATATCGGAAGATTCGAAAATGTACAGTTAGAATCCACCATTTTTAACTCAAGTAAAAAATAACCAGGTACGTAAGAGGGATGAAACAACCCATCTTCAATAGAATGATGCGAAATGTCCAATCAAGGTATGAGTCTTGCCTCAAACTGAACGGAAGTAATTTTGAACATGTAATGAACTTATTTAAATATACTTAAATTCCTCTTAAGGGTATATCTTGTTACAGCACTGTAAACTCAATCTTAAAATTTCAGTATTGTTTATTTTGGCGCATACTGTACTTTTAACAACTGAGCCCCTCACTGACACAGACAATGAGAGAGTATACACATGACAGGAGACAAGACATAGATTGTATAGAAGAACCGTACCCAACACGCCGAGGTTTGCTCCAAAGTTTGCTGTCAACATCAAAACAAACAATCGTCAAATCAAGCCAATACAATCTATATGCTGGATCCCTAATTCCATAGATTTTGAGAAAGGAGTTGGCCACTGTAACAGTATTGTTGGCTTTGATTCTATGTGAATGGATTTATAATTGGTTTAACACTAATAATTTAGACGTTAATTAGACCTAAAACTGATTTACTAAAGAACATTTTAAAGGTTATTAACAATGTTGTTTTACATTTTAAGTGTTTAACTTTGTTTTATTAATTTTTAAACTAAATCATCACTTGCAACAAGGTTTTCTGATTATAGTAGAAACAGAAATGTATCCATTTGGCATGGCGGTGTTTAACTAGACTTAATCTGATTATAATCTACTTTTCAATGTGGCAGTAAATTTCAAACTGGAATATAAAATGCCATCTGCCAAAAACAACAGTTTTGCAAATAAATACAGTATATCCTAGAGACTCAAAATCTATGAAATTAGGGACATGTTAATAAGGGCAGAAATTATTGTCATGCTCAAAGTATAAATATTTTTGGTCAAGATATATTATGTAAAAAGCTTTGTTAATGCATTAAAAAGCAATTCAAAAGAGGGAAAACTAACTATGTAAAATGTGTTTTGGAAAACAGCTACTGTATTTCAAAGTCATTTAAAGGTAGAAGTCTTTCTTGTTATTACCTCTATTTATCAAGGTTCTAATCTAAATATACCTAAACCATGAGGCGTCTGACTTACAGATTGTATTTTAAATGGTATTTTTTCTTTGTGTAACTGTTGTCTTTTTTTCTTACACAAGTTAAGAAATTCTATACAAAAATAAGGCACAGTTTTCTTATTGTTACTGTAGCTCAGTGTACTTGTTGTTATTAATCGTGCGTTTGGCATGTACTTATTGTTTTTGGTTATTATCAATACTTTTTTTACAATGATTTAATAAATCTTCCTTCTAAGATTAAAATGTTATTTTGTACATTTTCCATCGTTACTAAACAAGAATATCACAACATTTTAAAGATCTGAAATTTGACCCTGTTTTTAGGTGAAAACTTACCTAAACATAGCACAAAACATTCCAGGTCCCGAGATTTTGTGATTTATTGTTCACTAACAAAGGAAAACATCCGTAAAAATATTTCAACTAAGAAATCCTACTATTCAGAAATCTTTATTTCACTTTTATTTTTAACAACAAACTTCAAAGTTTTTTTATCTACCCCCAGAATGTGATTAGAAGATAAGGGTTGTTTTCAAACCCTTGGGAGCCTTTTGCAATAAGGGTGGGGAAAACCCTGTTAGTACTTTGTTTAGTTACTAGGTAGATGGTCTTACGAAATAGTCCGTTGCACATGGAAACAAATGAAAATAACACTTAAAATGTCTCCCTGGTGTAGTTGAGCATCATGTATAAACATCCCCAAATAAAATGCAAAAGGCTTCTGTTAGACATAAGATATGTAACCTAAGACGTTAGTTTTTTAGACACTAATTATTTTATTTCACTTGTTTGGGCAATACGATCAGAGCTACTCAAAAACACATTCATCTTTTCCACCAATTGCTTTGCATAACTAACTAGACCTACTCCACTGCTGTATGTGTATACATACTTAGCTGGCAGCTTGTACATGTAACCCTTGCCGTCGTCGGTCCAGGCCAACACTCGGTCTGGCGCGAGGAACTGACCGCCAAGCCAACGCTCTCCGCGCGGCGAGATCACACTGCACAACACGGAGAAGTCTCCAGCGTCGAATATCTAAAACCAACCACCGACATTGTTAGGAGTATCACAAAAACAAGAATCAAATACTTTGATTTAAATATCCACTGGGTCAATCAAATTGTTCTTGCTCTGTTTTTAACAGTTTCTGGCATTAAAAATGTAAACCCGTACCCCCACTTAGGTCTTCCACCATAATCAACCATTCTCTGTCATAATACCCACGAACTACCGCTGGTATGGATGGGACGACATGGATGAGAACGAGGGCCTATTAGTGATCCCTACGAATAAAAGGGCCGAGTGGTAGCAGTACAAACAGGGGCGGAAATCTGAACTGGACCCGGTGTCAGCCAATTTACTAGTGACCACAGACCTCTAATCTTATATGACAATCTATAATTTTATTTTATATTTAGTTTTTTATCAGTTTTTGTTCCTACACACATTTTGGCTATCATTAAGATATTAATTCACAATGTTAGATAATAGCTCTTTTAACCCTTTGAGGTCTCGTGTCGACTATAGGTCTACAAACGCTATTTCCTTTTGAACGCTTGGATGTCCAGTATAGGTTGCGGTTGAAACAGTCTCTGATATGCAAGGACTACACTACACTAACGGCACCTAGCAGAGAACACAAAAACTACCACTCCCTCCCTCCCGACGCCAACTCACGTGTGAGTTTGACAGCCCACGACAAACAGCCCAGTGGTTTAGTGGTTATAGTGACGGACAGTTGGCGCCTGGTACGGTGCAATGCTAGTCATTGGATCATTCCGGATGCGGGGGCCAAAATGACCCGCTGAGGATCACTGAAGAGAAGATTTTTACGAAAAATTAAAAATAAAATGAGACCGCAAAGGGTTAATCTCAAGAGTGCAAACATGGCCCCTTTTTAAGAAATTCAAAACTTTCTAAATAACAAAACATTTTGAAACAGACTTTAGAGCTCTTAACACTTAACAGTCATAATAGTTGAGTTCAAACTGGGCTACCAGCTCATCCTGGGACCAGAGGCTACAATTGTGTTGCACATGTGAAAGCACTTACCTGCCAGAACTTGGAGCAGACAATGAGGACGGTACGTTGATTCTGGCTGCAGCAGGTGAGGTTGATTGCGTTCAGACACTTGATCTGTTTACTCTCATCTTCAAACAGAGGCTCGGAAAACTTTGTCTCGTTGCGGTCAACGTCCAGACTTTTACAGTTCCAGTGGTAGTTAAAGCCAGTACCACGTCATCTGCAAATTAGTTCAATATTGCAGTTTGATACCACTAAAAATATGTTGGCCTGGCCAAATACATGGTGCTTCATATAATTGAAATTAGGGCTCACCACTTGGTATATGATTGATAGTGTAGAACTAAAAGTAGTCAATCAGATCTAATGTTAGAGCTGAACATTTGGTAACGTAAGTATTTTTGTTCTTTTCATTTTTTGCTTACGTTAAGAATTTATGTTGACATCTGAAAGTTCAAATTGTTTAAGGACATATTATTGTTTGTTACAAAAGTAAATTTGGATTTTAGTAAAGAAAATGTTCAAATTTTTACTACCTCCATTAATGTTTGGACACCCTTATTGTTCTCAAATAGTAATGACAACTTTGTCACATGATTATATACATAAAAAAAGTTTACTAAATATTCAATTTTCCGACACTATTGAAAATATTCAGTAGTATTATAATGACTGAATGATATTCATAGGGTTGAAAGTTTAAACCATAAAAATCTATAAAACATTTTGTAACTTATAAAATTTAGAATTTCACAAGCTAACTGACCTTTCCTTTTGACAGGTCTTAGTACGTGAAGTGCGCTGATCCAATCTGGGTTCACCCGGGATGAGAGGGAAAACATCACTTCCAAACTGAACGGGTCCATGACTAGGATCTCGGCGTAGTATCCGTTACAGAAGAGCTTGACGTCTTCATTGCCACTTAGCAGGTAAGCCTGAAAGATTCCAAAAGTCTTGATTGTTTCAGTGGTCTTTATCTTCAACAGGTCAAATTTAAGCCTTAGACTTAGCATATAGCCGAGGATGTTATAGCTCCTACCAGTTGTATTTTATTTCTTAACTTTCCTTACAAGAGATCAAACTTTCGGTACACTAGAACCATTCAGTAGAAGCTCTATTTCAAGCTTGAACTGTATCAACATTTTTTTCCCATTTCCTGCTCTTCCAAATCCTGAATTATTGTAGATAACTCCAAGTTAATTGTAGCCTACAGTTTTACTAGCCAAAACCACATTGAGTATCAAAGACCAATCATTCTTTATACTTAATTCTTAGATAAGTTCTCAGACAAAGTTTCAAACAAATCAATTCAAAGAACTTGATTTGAATAGTGAAAATCACAAAAAGGTGGTTAAAATAATTATATCTTATTGAATTTAAAGAATATTTGGTCACATATATTTTCTTACTTTTTACCTATGTACTCCCTCCTTTAAATATTAAAGGGATTGTTTACTACCTGTATATCTTTTGATCTCAAGTATAATTCAATATCTTTCAAGCTTGTCTTTACCTAATGAAAAACTTGAAAAAAATTCAATAACTCTTAGGGTTAGTTTTAGGATGAAAATTAAAACGTTACCTGCATACTTGTGTGGACGTAAGGTAGTTTAACTACTTCTCTGCATTTCCCGTCCACCAAGTCCCAAGTACACATCTCCCTTCAACATAACATTACTCGGTTACTGAAGCTCACAACACAAAACTAAATCAAGGCTTATGAACTAGTTTGGAGAAAGCCAGTATAAAAACTTTTAAATGCAAAATGAACAGATAATTTTAATTACCCGATTAACTAGGTAATTATAGAATGTCTACTCAATCATGTAAATCAAATTTATAGCTTTTTCACAGATTTTTACAGTTTTTTTAGATGATAAAATTAAAACAATTTTGCGAAGAAGGGAGGCACCAAAACTCCAAGGTTAGCATAGTATCATCACCCAAAGACACAGGTTCATGTAAATGTGTAACCCCTGACAAGTTATATTAAGCCACAGAGGAAAATGTTGTTTTGAAAATAAAGTTTTATTTTTATTTTATTTGTACAAATGTGTAAAACTATTATTTCTTCAAGTCTGCTAATTCAAAGTTTTATTTCAATCACATCAAAATTTAAGGCTTACTCTAGCTGTCCAGGTTTTAAGGCTTGGTTAACACTCTGTCATATTTTTTTGCAATTACCAATGTGCAATATACTGTCTTCTAGTAGTATGCCTATATTTTAAAGGCGCAAGCTTTACAATAAACTCTTAAGTTGCTTGTCTGATCTAATGTATGGTGACTGCAACTTACCCAGTTTCAGAGGAGCTGACGATGTAGTTATTGTCAGAAATGATACTCGCTTTGGCCAAGCAAGAGATTGAAGCAGTGTGTCCAACAAGCAAACATCTTGGTGTCATCTGTATAACCAAACATATCAGTAGCTTTTTGTAGGAATTAACTGTTTGAAACCAAGAGTGACTTTATTGGATGACTTCAAGAAAAGCCCAAGGCATAAGTTACATCAAATTGAAGGTCTAATTTAGTAAAGGACAATGCAGCAAGTCTGATGTCAATCAGTTCTATGCTAAATGGTGTCAAACAAAGTTCAAAACGGGTAAACTTTAAATCACTACCATTTTGTCCTGGATCATTCTTTTTGACTAGAATTTGTGGCATTCAATTTACTAGTTAACTTGAGTTACTATATTTTTAGCGGATCCATGGGGGGGTGGAATCGCGCATGACTCCGGAACTTACCGCTCTGCTGGTACGAGTTCGTTCCTCGCAGTCACCACTCGCCACTAACAATTTGTTAAGTAAAAATGTGGTAACGCTAGGTAAAGGTAGAGGTTGAGTGGTAGAGAGGGCTGTATCGTCTTAACCCCACCTTGTTAAACAAGACAAACTTTACCTTTTGTTTGGTACCAAAATTGACATAGGACCAGTCAAACAAATTTAGGGGCAACATAGGGGCTTGGGCCGTTCGGTAAAAGCTTTATTTTTAATTATACCCTAAACAGAAAACTGTAATGGTGGAATATCGCAGGACCGTGGGGGCCAGTCAATACGCCGCGTCTTCTCGGTAAACTGACTTATGAAACACCCGGTGTACAACCAATATTGGTTTTTCTAAATTTCTAAACTAATTTATTTTACCAAACTCAATAATTAATTTTGTATATAATTTAGTCTAGATACTGGTTCCTATCAGTATCTAGAGCTGATGGGATGAGTTGAACCTGAATCAAATGTTGTCTGGTACAATTGAGTTGAGAGATAGCTGATTCAATAAAAAGTGAACTAAATGCGTTCCAGAACTCATATCTTATCTAATAAATACCTTTACTAAGGTTTTACAAATATTCACCTTATAATGATAACTTAGTCATGCGTGCATTTATCTAACGAATGCTTGTTATCTATATCTTATCTTCTCCTTCTGGAATCAATTGAGGTGTTTTCAACACCCCTGCCAAATGTGGATAGCTAATTTACTTGCAAATAGTATTTTTTGATATTTCCGGAGATCAGTGATTGTTAAATTTTAGTTTATATCATGTCTACTACAGAGTAAAAATCTACCATAATAAACCAACCAGATTCCAACACAATAGAAACAATACCTTGTATAGCTCGTAGAACAATAACTCGTTAAAAAATACCAAAACTCCAAATTTAAAGATCAAAACATGCATGCAAAGTTTATGACATTAAACTACCCCTAACATCTTGAAATTAAGTGTAGTACTGTGTCTGTAAACAGGCAGTAGAGAAAATTCCTAACAAGTAGTTTTAAAACTCAGTTTACCTTCAAGGTTTCTGGTTCCACTTGCCACAAACAAATCTGACCATCATGACATCCAGTGACGAGGGTCCGATGATCCTTGCTCAGGAACACGCAGGAGATGCAGTGAGTAGGTGCTGTCTTCCCCCACAGCACCACAGGCACCACCAGGTTAGTACCGGCCGACATTACTGCTGCACCTGTCGTAGTTCGGGTTCAATTGAAAATAGGCTACAATATAGTGCGCTAAACTGAACCAATTGCGACCAGAACCAGTTTGGATGGTCAAAAATCTAAGTTGATTAGAAAAATATACGATCAAAGAAGGAAATAAACTTAAAATAAAACCTCTAAGGGGCCATCCATAGTCACTCCCACTTATGTATGATACTTTTTCACCCCCCAAAAGGAGTGACATTCTGACTCTAAAGCACTAAAGTCTAATTTCTCTTCTTTGTTTGATGCTTTAAAAAATTGAATAAGTGATATTGCCATAGTTATGTCAACAAAATAAATCATTGGCCATGTAATTTCAAGGGAATATCCTTCTGTGCATCAAAATAACCAATAGTGCTAATAATTTTACTTATGGTGAGTATTTAATTTGGCACTGATATCTAAAAGCATTGCAGAACTAAGCATTGTAGAACTATCTTTCTGGGCGGCTCTTGCATTTTTTAAATTAGTTATCGAGTTACAACGAGCTCTTTTGGGGCTGTCTTAACAAACTTTGATGTGAGACTAACAATGAATCAGTTGATTTTAAGGGGGAAGTTCTCTTTTTTTTTTAAATGCTTAGTGACAGGTATAGTTCATGCCATTGAAATAAATAATTCAAATATATAAACTATTTTGCTGGGATTGCCATTAAAAACCAATTCTCTCAAATCTACAATGAAACCGACGTTGTTTCATAGGGAGTTCCAGGGTACTCTCTACGCCTAACATAGCCCTTTACCGAGACTTCACCGTTTGGGGAATAGCCTTCCTGACTCGATAGATCTCTTCTTCATGACTGAATCTTAGCTTAAGAAAAGACTAAGTCAAATCATTGAAATAATCTCCTGTTAATGCATGTTATATTTATTCATGTTATTGTCTATATATATCTACTTGTTATTTATTATATCAATGCACATATTTATCCATTGTTATCCACGCATAGACTATCTATCTCGTTATAATCTTGTGGTATTGATGATCTTTGTATAAATTGTAATTATTTAACATATGATCGGTTTTTATAATGTTTGTTTTGGTTAAGAAAAAACACAATTAAATGAGTACTTAAATTGGAATACATTATTAGTTTTTCAATTAAATATATATACTTCAAATGGCGACGAGGAAAAAGAATAGTAAAACTACAGAGTCAAATGAGAATGACAACAATATTTCTATCAGTAGAAAAATGCAGCATTTCTCCTGCCAAAGCTATGACGAAAGTACAAACTGGGAAGAATATGAAACCCATTTCCTTTTGATGTGTCGGGTTAAAGGGTTAGGAGAAGATTCAGAAGAGGCAGAGATGGCCCGAAGAGATCTCCTACTCGCCTATGTGGGACCTGGACCATTGAAAAAGGTATCAAATTTTCTTTTACCGGTAAAGGTACACTCAGCTTCGTGGGATGAAGTCGTAACAGCTTTCCATTCAGTATACAGGCCAAAGAAAACTATTTTCTCGGCTAGAATAGAGTTTGAGAAATGTGTTCGGGAACAAGATGAGAGTTTTGCAAACTTTCTCATGCGTTTGAAAGAACTGGCCTCACAGTGCAAGTACAAAAACAATTTTGATGAACGGGTTAGAGACCGTTTTGCTGCGGGGATAAATTTCCCTACATTTGAAATTGAAATCCGACATCGATGGCCAGAGGGTACGGAGCAAGATGGCTCTTGTCTGAAACTAAGTAAACTTGTCGATTTAGCAGAAACCATGGGAACGGCTAAACGAGAACTAGACGAAGGACAACAAGAAGGGCCAACCTTAGTTAATAAAATACACAGAAGTAAGGAAGTTTCTAGAGTCAACCATCACAACCACCCAAAAGAACAATCAAGCAGTGTTTGTTCTAGGTGTGGTAAACAGCACGACTTTCAAAAATGTCCTGCTAGGCAATCTAAGTGCTATAATTGCGGGAAAATAGGTCATTGGGGTAAACAGTGTAAATCTAAAGCGGTTAACCCAGTTGAACCTGAGGATACAAGTAAAGACGATAATGATCTAGGAATTTACGTCATGGGAGAACAAGAAAGAAAAATACCACGTGCACAAATAATCGTTAATTTAAATGGTAAAAAAATCAACATGGAGTTTGATTCTGGAGCCAGAGCGTCCATGATAGGACGATCTCTGTGGGAAGAAATAGGAACTCCGAAATTAGAAAAATGTCGTTCAAGATTCGTAGCCTATGGAAACAATTATATTGATGTTTTAGGTGAATGCACTGTCACAGTTAAGATTAAAAACAAGATAAGATATGTTAGGGCTGTCATAGTCAATGGAAATGAAAAACCATTGTTTGGTTTACCATGGATGATAGCATTTGAAATGCAACTGCCACCTGATGTTTCAATATCAAAAGTGTTTGATAAAAAGATAGAAGCTAGTTTCCAGAGTTCAGGTGTCGATGAAAAGCAAGTTAGATGTGTCATCAATGAGTTTAAAGATGTGTTTTCAGACGAGTTAGGAACTATCAAAGGATTCCAAGCACAGGTTCACTTAAAACAAAACGCAGAACCCAAGTTTTTTCCAGCTCGAAGAGTTCCATTTCCATTGCAGAAAAGAGTTGAATTTGAACTGGCAAGGTTGGTAAATGAGGGAGTACTAGAAGAGGTAAATCCTATTGATACACCGGTAGAGTGGAGCACACCCACTGTAAACATCGAAAAGCCTAATGGAAGTATAAGAATTTGTGGAGACTTTAGAGTAACATTGAATCCAAATTTAATGTCGAACAATACTTTACTACCGACATTCGAACAACTTACAAGTAAGCTAGCTAACTGTAAATACTTCTCGATAATAGATTTAAAAGATGCTTATTTGCAATTAGAAGTAGCAGAAGAAGACAGAAAATACTTGGTGGTATCAACTCACAACGGATACTACAGATACAAAAGACTTCCATTTGGATTGTCATCTAGCCCTGCGATATTTCAGACTTACATGAATACACTTTTAAAGGGATTAAACAAAGTAGGAGTGTTATTGGATGACATTATAATTACAGGAAATGACTTCAATGAACACATGAACAATTTGAGAGAAGTGCTCAGAAGAATGAGCAATGCTGGGTTACGGGCAAAAGTAGAAAAGTGTAAATTCTTTCAGAGTTCTGTCACTTACTTGGGACATAAGATTGATGAAAATGGTATACACCCCACTGAAGACAAAATTGAAGCAATTCGAAACTCGCCCTCGCCAAACAATGTTAAACAGCTACGGTCATTTTTGGGCTCAGTTAACTACTACGAGAAATTCATTCCTAAGCTGCACTCAATGTGTGCAGGATTACATAAATTGACAAGCACACATGCCAGGTGGAAGTGGACACAGAGTGAAGAAGAGATATTTCAGAAAGTGAAGTCTGTTTTATCAAGTACGGATACTGTTGTCCCTTATGACGAAACCAAAGCGATAGTTTTGCTTTGTGACGCATCTGAAGATGGTCTTGGAAGCGTTCTTATGCATAGGTTTGATGATGGGTCAGAGAAACCTATCGCCTTTGCTAGTAGAACTTTGACATCAACAGAAAAGAAATATGCAAACATTGATAGAGAAGCTCTAGCTATTTTGTTTGGTGTACGAAAGTTTAATCAGTATATTTACGGAAGAGAATTCATTTTGTTTACTGATCATAAACCTCTACAGCGAATTTTTGGTAATTCAAGAGATTTACCCAAAGTTTTGAATAATCGACTGATAAGGTGGGCCTTGGAACTAAATCGATACAATTATCAGATTGAATATAGAAAAGGCGAAGACAATGTTTGTGCAGATGCATTATCAAGACTTCCTATTGAAGGAAAACCAGAAGACCAAGAAACAGAAATACGATTTTTAAATGTGGACAAAATCAAAACAGTAATGTCATATGAGAAACTAAAGAGTGAAAGTAATAAAGACAAAGAAACTACATTGGTAAAGAGTTACATGCTCAATTCATGGCCTGAAAAGGTGAGCGAAGATATGAAAATGTATAAACAAAGAAAAGAAGAATTATCAGTGGAAGATGGTATTCTTTTATGGTTTGGAAGAGTTGTAGTGCCAAAAGAACTGCGACAAAGTGTTTTGAAGTTGTTACACTGTGGACATCCAGGCATAACTAATATGAGATCAATAGCACGGTACTATGTTTGGTGGCCGAACCTGGATAACGATATAGAAATGTATGTGAAACGGTGTTCGTCATGCCAAGAGAACAGGGATAACATTGAAGAAGTCCCCATCTATCCATGGAACATACCAGACAAAGTATGGGAAAGAGTGCACCTTGATCTGGCCGGGCCAATGGATGGAGTGATGTGGCTTGTGGGAATTGACGCACTGTCAAAATGGGCGGAAATTGACCGTCTTAAAGTAACAACCTCAGCTTCATTAATTCAGAGATTACGAGCATGGTTTGGTAGATATGGAGTTCCATCAGAAATAGTTACTGATAATGGTCGACAGTTCGTTTCCGAAGAAATTAGAAATTTTTTTCAACTCAACGGAATCAAACATATACGTACAACACCTTACCATCCAAGGAGCAACGGTCTGGTGGAAAGACTGATAAAAACTATGAAAAGAAGATACAAGTCTACTAAACAGGAAATCAATGACAAAGAGCTCGCTTTGCAAAATGTCCTGTTTTCCTACCGAAACTCGCCTCAGAGAACTTTAGGCAGATCACCAGCGGAGATGTTTTTGGGCAGACGACTTCCAACTGCAATGGATAATTTGAAACCTGACCTGAGAAAAAAGCTAGAAGTAAATCTTTGGAAAGAACAAAATAGGCATGATTCAGGGAAGAAAGTTCGTTCTTTGACAGAGGGAGATAGTGTATGGGTAAAAAAAGAAAAGAGTTATGGATGGTCACCAGGTCGAGTGATAAGGGTTAATGGCCCCTACTCTTACGAGGTACAAATAGATGGAGGTCCCCTAAAGAAGAAGCATTTGGACCAGTTAAGAGCCAGGGAGCTTCCTCTGGAGGATAACTCTTAAAGGAGGGAAAAGTGTGGTATTGATGATCTTTGTATAAATTGTAATTATTTAACATATGATCTGTTTTTATAATGTTTGTTTTGTTTAAGAAAAAACACAATTAAATGAGTACTTAAATTGGAATACATTATTAGTTTTTCAATTAAATATATATACTTCAAATCTCATATTCAAATTTTTATGTACTGTTATCTACCACGTTATATTTATATACATATATATCCATTGTTATCTAATTATACGCATCTATTTCTTGTTATTTAATCTTAAGTCAAATTTTATGCATTGTTATTACTATGTTATATTTGTTATATATACAACTCCTGTCATGTTATCATTTTTTATTTTTGTCTCAAATACTGTACACATTATTACTATTACTATCACTATGTACTAATTTTTTCTACACTATTTACTATCACCATCTGTCTAATGCCAACTCTTCATCATCAAACTGTCTGTGTAATTTAGTCCCTTGTTAACTGTTACCCATAACCACCCCGAACATTAAACTCACGAAAAAGAATAAGATGTACAACAAATAAAGTACCACAATATTCGGGGTAGATTGGACGAAATAGACCTTTATATCAATAATTTAAATACTGTAATTTGTTTATCAAGCATGTAATTTTTGAAAAAGGTGTAAACCGTTTATAAATAAATAACTGAATAAGCTAACCATATTAGTTTTAATATTGCAAGAGTATTGGTGTGAGTAAAACATGGCTGTCGGTAGCTGGCCTACCCCAATCATAAACTTGGCCTATCTCACCCCCTTGATTTTAGCCTAGATATTTAACGGTGTCTGGGGGCTAGTGACAAAATACATAGACGATGCCATCATCACTCCTTGTTGTCATAGACCTATTTTAAACATATGATTATGAAACGTCTATTCACTATGTAACTGTAGGTAAGTCTAGCTAGAAGTAGACCAGCGTTGAGTCATAGCATGCTAACGTAGTGTGCACTTTAACGTGCAACCTTTTTGTAGTGGCGAAATGTTTGGCACTGTTAATAGCCGATTGACGCTAACTATATTGGAAGCCTTAGTTAGTGCTGATCCTGACCGTTAAGCCTAAGAAATTTATCTGAGCTTTAGGTCTACTTTAGTTCCAAAACATGTCTCTAATTGAGTTCAGTTTTTGTGATCATAACATAATATAAAACGCAATATTATGTTACGAAAACCCAATTTTTAGAGGGTTTTGACACATTCAAATTATGAACATTTAGGCCATTTTATTCCCCAGCGGATTCCACAATTTTACAAAATACTTATACATTGGCTCTACGATGGCTTAAATTATTATACTAAACAAAATTGCGAACTATGTTGTATTTGCGTTAAAAAATACAAAGTAAAATGTTGTGAATACTGTCAACTTGCTCTAGGTTCAGCCCAGGGCGTTAACAATCCCTACTAGTTTATATTCTGTATATACTCACCTTACAACAAAAGGGGATAGGAATTTGCTCCTCAAGTGAACCTTGTAGGATGCTAAACATGTAACTTTTCAATTAGATAAATTAAACTTCTCTAGAGATAAATTTCGTTGACATCAAAACTTGACAGAAGACAACATTCGTTTCACGAACAGAATGATCTGATCTGCTGAGAGCAGACATCACGATGAAAGATCAGCTGATGTTGAACACAGATTTCCCCGAATGTCACATTACTAATTAAGTATAAACACCGATATTAGAAAATTACGTATAAAATCAAATAACAAGTTTTAAAACAAGACTTTACTTACCAATCTGTTGTATCATTTACTTTAAATATACATTTTAAATCAATGGTTATCCGTTATATGCATTGGATAACAATAAAGTAAATAAATTAATTAAACATGTTATTTATTTAACAATTTACACATTAATTATTAGTGTTGGTACCAGAGTATTTATTATATATCATTTATTATTAATTAGTGATTCGTTATAGTTAATATTATTAAAACAATTTGAGTATTTGCAAAATGTACAATGGATTTTCCGCCAATAAAGACAGTTGAAATTGGGAAGAATACAGCTGGCCAGTTTGTGATAATAAAGTATTGTAATAGCGATCCCAACTGACAAGTTCGCTAACAAAAAATGAAAGCAAAGGAGAGTCCGCACAAGAATACACAATTGACTGGTATATTTAAAGTCAATGGAAGTAAGTACGGAGGTGGCCTTTTAGCGTTAATAATAATTTGTTTGTTTAATATTTATTTTTAAAGCGTTATGGTAAACAAAGTGAGCACTAGTGCTGCACCTGAGGTAACTAACAAACACTTGCCTCTAACTTCTATACGTCTTAATTGGCGTATATCCATGTCAATTGTTTGCAATAGCAGTCTTGCAATAATGACCCAATCTGGGGAACGGTTGGCTTTGGTTTGTAACAAGACTAAACCTCCACCAAAACATCCATCAAAACACTCTTCACACTCACTACATCCACTCCATATTATACACCTCAAAACCACCTCTAAGAGTGATCGGTGTCTTAAATCTGTATCAATTAGTTTCACAGTATTAATATAATAGGTCCCGAGTATGAGGCCGAGAAAATTCCTGGATAACGTGTAAGTAACAAATGGTATTTATTGTACATTTTTCATGTCACTTTCAATATACATTCAAGTTATAACTTATAACTGCCAAACTATATAATATTTTTCAAATGTATCGCGGATTTACCATCAATAAAAGAAATTTGTAAAATGATACGTATCTATGATGTGGTCACTCTTATATTACAGGGAATGGTTTACATTCATTTCCGGGGAGTTTGGCCCGACCCCCCAAGTAGCAGGGCGTAAAACTATTCCAAACACCAAAACCAGGCCAACATGCAGCTAAGCGCTAATCGGCTAATGCACGATGAAGTGAATTTCCTTATAACCACAGGGGTTACGAGGCTGTTCGCTAATGTAACATGTGTATTTCCCTTATCCTAAGAATCGGCACGCTACGTAAAATGTTGCCGAAATAACCAGTCGAGCTGGGAAAATGCTCCAAGGAGGTGCTCAAGGTGAAGATTGGATATGATAGATATAATGATCTGAGTTTGACAAGTTGGTTGACCACTACCAACAATTAATAGTTCTTAAAAAAACAGCCTCACTAATTTTGTCCTTTTGCTCAGCTTTGCCTGCTGTATGATCATGCCTAATTTAAGCTGACGGAAAATCCACTTTGGCCTCAGTTTTGCACTCTTTTATTATTACGAGGCTGTTCGCTACACCTTCGGCCTCAGTCTTGTGTGGTCTTATGTTGCAAGTTATACCATGACGTACCTACAAGGAAATACACATTTCAAATTTCATTAAAGTCTGATTTCTCACTCCACTGTTATTGCAAAATGTCACTTTTTTGGCAGACGTTTTGAAACGTCTCTATGGATTTTTACAATTTGTTGTATATTGATAGATATACAACACTAAACTACATATTTATGTCAAATTTCATAAAAATCAGATTTACAGCTTTTAGATTATTAAAATAATAATTCCCCAACTGTAGGACCTTATGTCATCTATTTAACAAGTTACCTTTCGGTTTCGCCTGTAGATCGGGTTCGGCGGGCGACGGCGGTACATTGTGACCGGGCACGAACGCCCGGTGGTGTGTTTGGGACAAGGGTAGTTCCTGTTGTAGGGGTGGCGTCGCCCGCCGAACCCGTTGACGTAACCCGCGCCGCGAGTGTTTTGTAAATATTAGGGTATAAGTGACTGTATAAAGATTGTGTAAATAGTGCAGAAGAGAGAACGCTACTGAAGATGTTGCACCAGGGCAACGAAATACGTATCTAGCCAGAAATACATCTAGGATCTACAGGCGAAACCGAAAGGTAACTTGTTAAATAGATTATTAAATCATTGTTTTAGCGAAAATTCTCTCTCAAAAGAAAAAAAGATAGCTTTTGGAATGATTCCTTTTTCTGTATAAGGAAAATTTATGACTCGCTTGAAACTAATATCATCTATCAACTAAATATGTGTGTCAATAGGTTTCCTAATTTTTTATACTAGCATACAGTGACAATCAGACTATATTAGTTTTTTTAACAACAAATGTTCAAAATCAAGCTACCTATGTCAAGCAATTTCTCATTAAACTCATTCTATCTAACTCATTATGAATTATAATTCAAAAATAGGTTGAAATAGCTAGTACTCATGTAATGTAGGCAAACGTCAAATCTATCTGCAGGTGCTTGATCTCGATTTAGTACCTATAAACACTTTTGTTACCTACTATAAAGAAATTTGAAGACAAAAATGTTTGGACCGAACTGGGACTTGAACCCGGGTCTCCCGCTTGCCGGGCGGTTATGCTAAAACTTAACTGGTTAGCATAACCGCCCGGCAAGCGAGAGACCCGGGTTCAAGTCCCGGTTCGGTTTAAACATTTTTGTCTTAAAACTTCTTTAGTAATAAATTAGCTTTTCAGCGTTTATACAAATTAATATCTATATAAGCTTTATTTTTGATCTCAGATTATAACTATTATTTGTTTTGGACTTTTTTAATCAAATTTTTACATCCTGTTAGTTGAAGTTAATTGTTTTCAATCATAAAAAATCCAAACGATTAGGAGTTTAATAAACACTTAGTTAGCTTTCGATGCATTTATTTTCAAGTTACAAAGCACTGTATTATTCAAATACGCTACTGCTTGTTAGCCTCAATGTGAAGGAGGGAAAGTCCCAGATGTGACATAGTTGACCAGCTGGTAGGCCCAGAAAGGCTGGTCTTGAGGAACCATGTGACCAGCATCTCGAACCAGCACATCATACATGTTACCAGCACCTTTAATGAAGCCGGCCATTGTTCCATTCTCAATCCACCATACCTGTAATCAGAAAGAGTTGTCTGATACATTTGCCTTTACAGAAGTGGTTTAATATAATATAAGAGTTTTAAACTGATACAGGCCAACCATGCATTTCCTTCAACTCCATGTGGCCACCTTTGATATCTTGGAAAGTAAATATTTTGAGCAAACCTGATTTATGAAAATATGAGTATGAGTAGCAAGAAAACTTTCGATTTTTGAATTCATGTTGTTTTTCTAATGCCAGCTCATACTATTCAATATCTTGTGCATGTGTATTTATTTCAATGTCTTTTAGTTTCTAGTTATTATATTGCTGTCTTTTCTATTTATGCATTTATGCACCGTATTTTTCCAGTTCTGTGTAAGTATTTTGTAACATAAATATCAGTTTTTATATGTAAAATGGTGTATTACCGTAGAAATAAATAAATATTATTTGGTATGAAACTCGCCATAAATTGTTTCTTAAAATAATGCAAAAATAGCTTACCACAATGAAACAATTTGATATCTTTTCCTGTAAATAAATTATTGGGTTCCATAAAAAAATCAGTGGAACAAATGAATTCCCAAGTCGAAATTTGAATATTAATTTATGACATAATACAGTAAAATTCCTAACCAACTGAACTATTTGTGGACCCACAGGTTATCAAGTTATTTATAATATTGAGTTAGTGAGGTTCAACTGTATATTATGTTGCATTTGTTTATGAGAAAAATGATTTGCTGTGAGCATGTTGTGTCTGATTTAGTTTAAAACTTGTATGCGCATAAGAAGAATATTGTCTTCTTTTATTTGGTTTCATGATCCTCCTAAATCACTATAAATATTATTGAAATCTTTGTAAGAGTAAACATATTGCCGTAATAACTTGCATATTGCTGTGATTATCTTTCAGCATGATGAAGAGTTTTACATGGCACCTAAAGCGTGAAGGTTCAAACTCGTGACTTACTGGGGCGTAAGTCCATTACTGGGTCTAATAGCTAATTATTAATTAAATATATTAAGTTAATTATTAATTAGTTACTACTGTACAGTCACAGACAATTATTGTTCTAGATACACTATTCAAAATCTAACCTTTATTGAATTGTGACTTATAGTTGAAACAATTTGTGTGGAAGGATTTAAAAGGATTTCTACATCTTTACAAAATAATAATCAGCACTTGTATGTTTATAACACAATGTTTTAAATGTAGTGAAATTGACAGTTTTCTCTAAGTAAATTCAGTACATTAAAGTGTTTCAGCTTAAACTTCAGTCACATGGTGAATTTAAAAAGAAAATTGTGAAATAATCTTTACAGTATAACAATCTCTGATCTCTCATATAACGCATCTCAGTATTATCACAGATAACGGAGATTAACTCCTCGCTATGCTGTGGTATTATTATGCTAGTGTCTATAGTAATCACATAAGTTTAAATCTCAAGATGAATCCCATAGGACTAAGATGTCTATATGTATAGACCTAATATAGACTGTGATATTAGTAGAATAAAAAGTGTGATCTTGTATACTCAGTACTCACCCTTTTAGAGTTAAGATACTTTTTTTGTCCACTCCATTTCAGCGTTCGCAAATAGTTCAATTGCATGGGATAACCACAAATTATGTCAACTTGTCCGTTATAAAACACTATTGGAATTTTCTCCAAGATAAATTCTATCGATGGCTTAACAGATTTAGGCATATCATACGCAAGGTTATCGTACACAGGCGAAGACTGTTGGTCATACTCAAGGGAGCCGACATGGATTGCTTTTCTAACAGCATCTGACTGAAGAAAAGTGTCAAAATTACTTCTATCTTCAGTTATGGGTAGATAACTGTACATACCTATACCGGACTCATCAGAAAACTTCTGTAGTATATTGTCCCAGTCGTCAAAAGCTGATGCCCAATCTTTTTAGCAACATTGTCAGCAAAAGACTTTTGCATTTTCTTATAATCTGCTAGATTTTCGTAGTCTATAAGACCGGTTTGGTAGAAATAATCACCATAGTCAATCTGCCCTATCGGGTCTGTCCATCCATCACCGATCATCAGCGCTTGCAGATTTACTTTTACCTTAGCAGTTGGATTCTCTTGTAAGATCTTTTGGCCTATAGTCGGAATGTAATGCCCAGCATATGATTCCCCAGTGATAAAAAACTTGTTCTTCTTCAGCTGAAGGGAAGAGTTTCAAGAACTGAATAATTGCAGAATACAGTTCCTCACCTACTTGTGTTTGGTTTGTAGCGTAACAGTTTTTCTTGGTGAAGCTGAAGCCTGTGCCCACTGGTTGGTCAAAGAACAGAAGGTTGTTCTTCACGTTCCAAGAGAACTCTCTCTTTTCCAAACCTTCTGGAAAAGAGTTAAAGGGACCAACTTCCTCAAACAAGCCAAACAGAGAGGACCCTCCAGGCCCCCCTTGAAGCCACGTCACGACTGGTGCCTCCTTCCAGTTTTCCTGTGCTGGGAAGAACCAGAAGAAAAGGTTATTCCCACAATCTTCATTGACAGTCAAGAACCCTGAATAGCTTGTAGTGTTTCCGATGTCAGGCTTCACCCTTGATTCATTCTGAGCTTTCTTTATCTTGCCATTGTTGATGAGGGGAGTCAAGAAAAGAGGATCGCCAACATCTGCTCCTTCTCGTACTGGAATCTTCTCGTTAACTTTCAATCTCAAAAAGCAATCACTACTTACAACTAAACATGAGAGAGCAGATACTAATATACTTGCCGTCCTCATGTTGAGGCTGAATGTCAAGAACTGAATGAAATAGTTTTATACTCAAACAGCGTTTAATCTTAACATACTTGGTTATTCCACTTTCGAAATGGCCAATTCAGAATGTCAATCATTTAAGTAGTTAGATAAGAAATTAACTTTGGATATTTTCTTCCATTGTTGGGTTAATCAGCGGATCAAATCAAAAACTTATATAGGTGTGTCACTTTTTATACTATTACGTCAATCTTACTTTAGAACAATAAAATGAAAAATTTGCCATAAAAAAGGAATAGAAAGGAGAGCAGTCTCACCTGGGTAAAGTAGAAAGAAATCAAATAAAACAAATGAATGTAAAATTATTAAATAATATATCATGTAATAGTAGAATAAATCTTCACACGCTTCAAATCACAGAAACAATTAGCAAATAAAAAACATTACATATAATATATTTAGTTTAAAGAATACCATCAGAGGAAGAAGTGTGTGTCCTCTCTTTAAAAACAAACTTAGTTATCAGTTCTGCACTAAAACTACTTTTTCACAAAGGCTTGTTTATCCTTTTCTTAAAGTTGAACCAGATGCCTCCAATGGGTCTCGGGGGAACGTAGGGGTAAGGATCAAACTGGATTGGCTCTTGAGTTTTACTATTGATTTCCACTGTGTACTCTGATAACAACTTGGCCAAACAAATCTTCATCTCCAAAATAGCAAATCTCATCGCTGAAACATCATGAAACTATTACAAAACTGCATTTAGAGAAAATCAAAAGTCTTAAAGTTTGAAAAGATCAAACATGTTACAAAACATATTTATGCCAAATATGACCGTCTTCCTAATTGATACTCTTCTTATTCAATGACAATGGGAAATGTGCACGATGATATTTTAAACTCAGAAATTCCCTAATCATTAACAATAACTTCAAACCAGCCGTACCTCACCACAAAGCAAAATATAGAGCACTGTACTTAGTTAGTATAGGGGTTTTATTAAGAAAGGTTCCACTGTACTGTAAAAATTTCTGTGTTAATTTATTTTAACTTATGTTTTCTAAATTAATTAAAGCAAAATTCCAAATTGATTGACATTACAATCTCTCAAGGTTCACAATTAACGGAATTTTAATTGTATCCAAAACTTCCCTGATGAGAAAAATACTATAATCAACCTTCATTCAGAGGAAAACGTTTTGCCTTATTTCGTTCAAAGTGAAAATTCAAAATTAGTTTGTACGAAAACATTCCTTTTAAACCCGATGATTTATCACACTCACCAATACAGATCCTAGGTCCGTCCCCGAAAGGCAGGTAAGTGGGGCTTGGTTTGTGATTGTTGTCGAGGAAGCGCTCAGGGTCGAACTTGTGGGGCTCAATGTAGTACTGGGGGTCCATGTGCAGGTCTGCAATGGGGATGAATACTCTGGTTCCTTTCTCCAATACAACGTCAGAACCTGGAATCTGGTAAGGGGCCATGCACTCGCGCAGAACTCCGGGCAGCAGAGGGTACATGCGTAGAGTCTCTAAAAAGTGTACAATTTTTTTTTTAAGGGTGTGGGTGTCAAAAGTGATGATGCAGTCTGACCGATGACTGTACTTGATTTTTGTCATTTTGATTTTCACCCTTTATTATTGGAGATAAGAAACTAGAAATAAGCACATTACCTTGTAAATTCAATATATACGATTGTTTATCATATTTTAAAGCTATCAAAAGTGCTTTTATCTGGAAAATTATGCTACACTATTAAATTTGTTTATACTGAAAGCCAGGCTGATTATTCAGGATATCCGAATTAACAAGGGCCGGATAAAAGGGGTTCTGCTATACTCACCTTGAAGGACTTGGTCCATATACACCATATCTTTAACCCCTTGATAAGTCCAGGTCCCTTGTTTTGCTGTAGTAGCATCAATTTCATCTCGAAGTCTCGTCTGAATCTCTGTGTCCTTGGCAATGTGATACAACGCCATGGTTACAGTGAAGCTTATGTTCTCCGTGCCAGCGTTCATGAAGATTAACACTTGGGCACACAACAGTTCATCGTTGAACACTGCAATCATTTGCATTAGAAAAAATCAATCTTTTACAAAGTTAAAATGTTGTTGTTTTTGTCCTGTATAACCAAATCAATCTTCAATGTTGTATAAGAATGTAAATGAATTGACAATGTCATTGTTCACAGCTTCCATAAGATGAGTCAAGATTTTAATCAATATATTATTTAATCAATTATTAATTTAACTGTGAAGCCAAATGTATTAAATATTAAGTACAGTCTGTATACACAATTTTAACTTCTTTTAGTTACAAGTAAAATAGATTCATTTGCAACCAAGTATGAAAAAATACCAGAAAACGTGTTGTGGTTATTTTTTAATGAGATATCATAATATATTAGATTACATTAATAGCTTTGCTTAAGCTATAAAATCTGATTGTGGAAAGCCCGCCATTCTTACTCCTAATATATAACTATGGATGGTTTTATTCTAGATTTCAGATTTGTTTACTAGTTTTAATATAGTTTTATACTAGGGTTGTTGAAGGTATATAACCAGACGTTGTATGGTTATCTGGTTATTACTTATGTAAAAATGTCATTATAGTTTACCAAGGTCATCTGCTTTCGACTGTGACGTCTCGAGAGCGTATTGCATCTGGTCCAACATTTTGTCCTCGTCAGTCATTCCCTCGTTCGGGTCAAGAACGGCATTTTTCCCCTTTTCATCAGCCTCCTGAAGTGCCAAAAGGAGTTGGAAGTAGTCATTCCTGTTAATGTTATTCTCCTTTCGGAACTTTTTAGTCGCTTTGGTCAAAGTCACAAAGTACTCTTCTGATCCTGGCGAACAAGCTGAGATCTTCACCAACTTCCTGAGGCTCGGGAAGAGGATAACAAGGAAGAATAGGATAATTTGCTTGTAGTTAGGAGGTATGAAGAGGTTTGTAAGTCTGGAGGCCAATTCTGCCGATTGTGGATTGTTTTTGCTCAAATTTATCCCAAAAGCTGTGCTGGCCACCACTTCAATCGCATAGTCTGTAGTGATAGCCTTCCCATCAAATGGAGTTTGGTCGATGGCAGAGTTCTTTATATCTTCTAAAAAGTGGTCACCACAGTTGAGAAATTGACTGAACATGTATTTCATTTTTCCGGAAGTGAACGTAGGCAACAGTTTGTTTCTTAGAGACCTCCAGGCTTGGCCATTCAGATTAAAAAGACTCTGTGAGAGTAGAAAATCATCGGTTAAATTTGGCATTCCTCTGTCGTAAAAGTGGTTGAAGTCCTTAACCAGGATCCGATGAGCCAATTCCGGGTCTTTATTACAACTGCAGGGTACTTAAACAAATAAATGTAAAATAAGACAAATTGATTTACAACACTGTACAGAGGTGAGTATAGTGGGTATAGCAAACTGTAATATATATATTTTTTTAATTGTCTACGCCAATGGCATTTTTACAGTCTGACTTAACCTAGGGTTTGTGGGATCACAAAACGCTTTTAGGGAAAGCGGTCCAAACCCTTGCAAAATATTATTACAAAATACTTTGTAATAATTCAAAAGAACATGTGTCTTATATTTGAATATTGAATTGAAATTTTGGGTGCCATATTAATTAAATATTGCAACAAAAAAAGGTAACAAAGAAAAATATATAAAAGAATTATGGTAAATTCACCATCAAAGTTCAACATAATGTTTGCTGACGACCAAAGAATAACTAATTTAACGTAAATAGATAGGTAATAATTATTGGGGTATATTATAGGTTCATAAAATCATTTACATCATAAAAAGTTTGTTGGACCAAAAAATATTTTTATCTAGCTTTAAGGGTGTTCATGTTTTGTATATTTTGTTTTAAATTGTACAATTTAGCTTCAATTTGATTGGTTAAATTTGAAAATTATAGGTTCCACATGCAACTTGTTTTGATACCAGATACAAAATAAATGCAAAACACATACCTGAGTTCAAAACAGAGAAAACTCAGACTACTCACCGTGAAAAAATATTGTCCAAAAAAACGTTCATCTTTCATTTTTGCATAAGCATTCCGGAATGTGTGGACTCCTGGTTGAGAAAACCTTTCTCTAATGGAATTGTCAAAGTATGGTATTCCTCTACTGCTGAAGTAGCTATACTTCGCAGCAAGGTATCGGTAGAGCATAAACAGCAATGTTAACAGTAGTAGAAGTAAATCTATGAACCATGAACTTGTAAGTAACGCCATCACAATCTGGAATCCAGACAAACCCATATCACTACAGACTTGTAAAGCTGTAGAACTAAATAATAAATTAATCAAAATTGATTTTTGGATTCAACCACTGAATAATGTTTTATTATATAAAATAAGATGATTTTACCTTTGAATTTTTATACTCCCTATAAATTTTATATTTTTTCATTTTATACATTTATTTTAACTCTTCTTCGTCTCTAAAACTGAAGATGTCTATCCACAGTGTAAACGTCTTGTTTTTGTTATATTTTATATAATAAAACATTATTCAGTGGTTGAAAAAATCAATTTTCATTATGACTAACCCTTAAAATTGAAAATAAATAATAAATTGTTAAAATGGTCTCTTAAAGTTCTGCTTGAAAACTTATTGGTAGGGGTGGACAGGATTGGAATGTTCCTTTTGGGTGAAAATTGGGCAAGAAACACTTTTTCTTAATTGATTTTGGGAAATTAAAAGCGAATTAAAAGCTAAGGTAATTTTAGCTATTACAAATTAAAAAGAGATGGTGATAATTTGAAAAGGGTTTTTTGGATAGCTTTATGTATATTTATCGTACAAATACCAAACTTTCGTTCCATTAATTTGTGAGTGTTATAATAAAAAGTGTACAGTACAGTATGATTGTCCTTTGATTTGATATTATTGTTTATCATATTGCAAGCCATTATATTGATCAGTTTCAGCCAATCAGTGACAGAAGATGGTACTCCACAGCAAGACCAAAATATATGATGTTTTGAGATGGTGTGTGCCCCAGAAGAACTAGATTATAGTTTAAAAATTGGATTTGTTTTCTAATTTGGGTAATTTTGTCTCTTAAACTGATCAGCAATCAGGGTAAAACTATCAAAATGGCAGATTGTTTGGAAATCCTCCCCAAATGACTAGATCTTCTGAAAATTTCCTTTCTGCCCCCGCAAATGTTGCATATTCCCAAAATATTCCTCTTGCCAAAACTAATCTAGTTTCTAAGAAGTTCCCGCTGGATTTTGGGGAATTTTAATTTTTGTCAGGAATTTCCTGATCCCTTGGGTCTTGTTGAGCCCTAGTAATAGGTAAGTTATACAGCCCTAGCTCAGCACTAGACTTACGACCATACTACATGTACAAAGCATTAACTTTCCTTACAAGTGTATGTTTCCTCATCCTTTTCAAAAACAAAGCTCATGAGTCATGAACAATCTAACATCCTAGAAAATGTTTTATTGACGTAGTGATACCTCAAATTTTATTTTATGAGAAAAGTCCTGCACTTAGACAATCTAAACTGTAATCACATTAGCTTCATGAGCTAGTTTCTCCAATAGTGGAACATTTAGAGATATGGATTAATTTACATTATCAACAAACTGGGTGTGATGAACTAACCAATCATGTATACACTTAGACAGGGGTGTAGTGGTGCAGGAACGCGTGGGAACGGCGTTCCCACACTGAAAAATGCTTTTCAATTTTTCATGACTTTTAAAAATTTTAAACAATTTTGGTGGGAAGGTTTCCGGATTTCCCCTTCCCATAGGTGTTTCATACTCATTAATCTGTTTTGTAAAGTACCTAGGTACCATACAGTTACATTAATATTTATGATAACCCAGATACAATTTTGCGTTCCCACTCTGCCAAATTTACCACTACACCACTGCACTTAGAAGTTAGTGGCTGACTTACCTGACTCAGAGCTATTTTTACTTTGGTTTATTTCCTGTTTTGAACAGGTTTACTATGGTTTCACCTATACCAGCAATCACAAATAAACTTTCAGATTCAGTTAATTTCATAACTAATCATGGTGAAATCAATACTACTTATCAATACATGTACTAGAATTTATCTCTCAACAGATAGCAATGATAGGATATTTCAACACAGCTTAATTTAAGTTGGACAGGTTAGTTTTTTTAAACTGATTAGGAAGTTATTTGTTGGTGCTTTTGTACTTGAATTTAGTTTAATTACTACATAGTTACTTTTTCTGTGTTATACTAAAGTATAAATGTAGCTACATTTAAACTTTGGGTGCTACGCCTTCATTAAATAGAATATTTCTGGAAGATTGAAAACATATTCCTATTATTGATGGTTACAATAATGGTAACATGATTTTAAACCCATTTAACAAACTATATAAAAATTGATTCTGTTAAAAACATGTTTGAAGAAACAAGGGAATACAATTATTGAAAACTTTTAACTCAAACATATCTTTAACGTATTATGTAAGTTTTTAGGTTCAAGATTTTCTGACCATGTTAGTAATGTCTTTCTAGGTTCAGGTTGTACTTATTACAATATTGTGTATAGAATAGTGCCATCTTATTTCTAAACATACAGTACCAAATAGGTTCTCAATTGTGTTTTTCAAGTTATTATACCAAAAATTATAATCTACTGTTTGGAGAAATTGAATATTATTATACCAGCTAGAGTAACATTTACCTTAGTTGAGCCCTGATCAAAGAAGCACTACAATGCGGAACAGCTGGGAGATAAACTGCTCTAATCTCTGGGTTGAGAGGAAAGCAACGCAGTTCTCACTGAGATTATTTGCATCCAAGGCCAAACAAACACTTGACCCAACTTAGCACAGCAGTATGCAACTTTCCAGCACATCAAGTCCCGACAACCAGACAAAACATACTACTGGGAGATACATGACACAGCAACAAAACTCCTGGTTTCAAAGGTCAACAAAGAAACACATTTAAAAAGCTTACTTCTGTTAAGTTATTTTTTATTGAATTTCCTTTGGAAAAATGAGATATTTATGCCGTCAGCCTGGTAAGACCCAGACCCATGAAATGAGCACCAAATCCTGACCCCCACAACTCGTTTTGAGCATTTTTAGATTTTTACAAGATTTTATATAGTACATATGTATCTATGTGTGTTATCTCTACAGGTTGCATTTTTTGTCAGATTTTCATGAAATTTGGTACAAATGTTCCTTTTTTAAATATCTTGGTCAAGTTCGTTAGCCAACAAAATCAGGTTACCGAAGTACTCTATTGGGAGGGAGTTTCAAGCTCCATTGTGAATTTTAGCAAATTTCCTGTAATTGCCCTACATGGGAAGAGTATTAACTTCCAAGAATGGGTTTTTATGCTATAAAATCTGTATTTATGATCTGATCTCAATTTAACTTAGTATACAAATTCATGGCACAGTAATTAACAACTCATGTACAAAAAAACAACTAAATCTAATAAAAACTATTTTCTGCCGCCCTCTTCATCTGGCTGAATAGTTTTTGTTGATTTTTCATACACATGTAAAAAGGTACAGTGTCATAAATCGAAATCTGGTCAGTAAAATCAAATACAGTTTATATGGCATAAAAACCCATTTTTAAGGGAAAAATAATAATAAGAAAAACTCAAAATAACTTTTGGTGAACTGATTTTGCTAGTTACTTCGAGTATGCTTTAAAAGCTCGTAACTACATTACGACAATATCTCTAACTGTTCAGTAACATTGATTTTCCATCAGTGAGTTCCGATTTAATTGATATGCTATGTTCCATCTACCTGGAAATGCACTATATTTACAAGGGATTATTTATCCCCACTTGAACTTATCACTGTCAAATATTTCAGTTGTCTGTTCATTTTGTGAATAGTAAAAGTTGGTATTAGTGTTGTAAATTTATCAATTATACATCAGAAAAATATTGATCACAGTATATCTAAAATTGAGTTATTGAACTTAGTTTACCTTAGCTTATATTTGTAACATGAGGCACTATTCAAATGTTCCATTGTAACTAGCATGAATAAAGATTTTTGACTTTGACTGTAACGATTATGACTATCATAATTATATCATCTAAAATTCTGAATGATTCTTTACCAACTCAAGTTCTGGGTAGTTTTATATCGTAATTTTACAGGTTCTATGCCTAAATTATTTTATATTCCTAAATTCCTTCATCCAGATTAAATGTCATTGCTTTTAGTTTTACTACATACACATTTTCATCAAATTAGTTTGAAAAATCTTTGATTAAAATTAGTTAAGACTTCATTTGTTAAAAATGCAGTCAGCGTAACAAATCCTAAAAGAATTCAGTCAATTGAAACATAATACAAGAATATTTATTTTTATTCCATTTCTACCCAGGGGCGGATACAGCCTGCAGTTTGGGGGGGGGTCATTGCCGGGGGGTCTGGGGGGTATGGAATACCCCCAGCATAAAGGGGGGTCCGGGGGTCCTCCCCCGGAATTTGTGTGAAAAAAATTGCTTTTTAAGCCTAATTTTACGCGTTTTTGAAGCATAATATATTCATTTTACTTACATTAAAACTGAATTAATATACCCTTTTTTATACGAATGAACACTCACAATATCATACAAGGCTATTTTAGATTCGAGAAATAATAGGGAGTAATGATTATTTCGTTATTAACTTCATTCATTCCTTTAAATAAAAATGTTATTTCCAATTTTTAATAAGGTAAAAGTGTAAAAAATACGTAAACACAGTTTTTAACAAGAAGTAGAACTTTATTTACAAGGCTATCTTACAACTAAATATTTACAACACGAACTCTTGCCTCCTCTTCTGTTTCGAAAATCTTACTATAACTGCCTCCGGATCAATTGCAATATCACGATGCACATTGAGAAGAGCAAGCCCGGTGAGTCTTTCTTCTGCCATATTGGCTCGAAGCCAAGTCTTAAGACGCCTTAGAGTTGAGAAGCTTCGCTCGGCGGCAGCTGCACTTACTGGAAGAGTTGCAAGGATGCGTAAGAGCTTTTCAATTGTTGGATACAATTCTGAGTCGCAGCTCTCCAACGCTTCTAGCACTGTACCTGGTATTATTTGTCCTTGTTCCACACATCTCTTCCATCTTTGCGTCCACAACAAAGCCTCCTGCTTGACAACGCTAAGGTTAGGTGTTCCCAACAACCCGGAATAGAACTTGACAACCTTTTCGAGTTTGTCTATCTCTTCTCTAGATTGACTGCCTTTGGGTAGAACAACTCGTAAATTAAATAGGTTTAAAACCTCTTGAGACAGCCGATCATTCAAGTCTGTTAACACATGGTCCAGAAGAGGAATGTAAATGGTCAGTTTGTAGTGTTCCTCAGGTGTTTGAGCTATTATGTTTAGGCGCTGTGTTTGGCGACCAACAATTCTAGGTTTTTTTAACTCAATATCAAGTTTGTCAGCAATCTCCTTGACTTCCATAAATAGATTATGAAACACTTCATCAACTTGATTTCGTTTGTCCTGTAGGACGCAAAGAGTGTCTTGGAATGCATTAGTTGCTGTTTGTAAGTCAAGTGTTGGTGTTTGAAGTAAACGGCTTAAAGAAACAGTAACTCCTAGAACGTCACTGAGGCTTGCGACAGAGATTAGAAACTCAGGGCTCCGTATTGATTGGAGCAGGCTGAAGGCGTCTGCTGATGTTTTCCTATCTTCCCAACTTGCCATTTCTTCAAGAACTTCATGAATTCCAAGGATGGACTCGCCTTGGAACTGTAGGTAGCCATCATGCCTCTCAACCCAGCGAGTATCGCATATACTTTGCAAGGCAGAATTCATTTTCTCCAACACCAAACGATGTCTCTTAGGTGACGACTTCATGAAAGAAACTATCTTTTTGATCGTTCCACTTGAATTCCGGCAAGCCGCAACTTTAGACGAGCTTGCCAATCCATTATTTAGAATGTGGTTATGGCAAGGGCAACGCTGTGCATGGAGTGCCCTTTTCTGAAGCTCTTGGACGGCACCCTTTGTTTCAGAAGCCATCACAGAACAATTGTCTGTACCAAATCCCACACAAGATTGAAGGTCTAGGTCAAACTTCTTGGCGAGGTCTTCTACTATATGAGCCAAAGCGATTCCGGTTAACCGGGATTCGTTAGATTTTGGTTTCTCAAGATCTTCTGGCCGGATTAGATCGTAGGCGTTTGCGAAAGTGACAAAGTCTTCTCTTATTATTGTCGACTTGTGTTCATTTTTGTGAACATAACGAAATACTAGGCTCAACTGACAAATATTTGCAATATCAGTAGTCTCATCAAATATTATTGAAAACACTGCAGCTTCTTTAACCCTCTTCAAAATCACACTTTGAACTTCTGATTTGCAGCAGTCAATAATTTCATTTTGGATGGTTTTACTAATGTAAGTTGCATTGTGTTTCCCGCTTTCCAAATGTTTTCTGAGATGGTCATCTCCAGCGTCAACTCTGAACCGTAGCAGCTCCCTGAAATTTCCATCATTGTGCGCTGGGCCTTGTTCCTCCGACAAACTCAAGCTGCCATCGTCTCTGTGCCCTCTTAATGGTATATTTTGCCGTCCACAAAATATTATAGTCTTGACAATGGGCAGTAAACGTTGTTTGTTTTCTTCAACTTGGGTTCTTCTCTGAGTATTTATTAGATTATTAACTTCTAGAGATGGTTGTCTGTAAGACAACAAAAACTGTTTCCCAACTAGAACTGCACTTTTGTGGTGGGGATTTTTTTCATGGATATTCAGATCACCTTTTTCTCCCAGGAGATTGTCAAACTTTATGAGGGGCTCTTTAGCTAGCTTCTTTAGTGGAGTAACATTGTGATTGACGTTTCCTAGCCCAGTAGAAAAAAGGACACAATATTTACAGTAAAGCCCTTTGTCTTTATGTGATAGGACAAGCCAGTGAAACTTGTCGAGATGAGATCTTTGAGCATACTTTTTTGTGGGCTTTCCCTTCTTGGTTAGCTCGTTGTAAGGAAATTGGTAGTTTGGTGGCGGAGTCCATGGTTTCTCCAACAACTCAGCCTTAGAATGGTCGTCTAACCCGTTTACCCCAACATAAAATCCAATGTCACTGGAATATTCAGATTGAAGTTTTGAGGTTTCCACTGTTTCACTTGCATTTTCAGCCATTGAAGTGCTACTATTACTTCCAGAAGTGTGTGTTTTTGTACAGTTGTCATCTTTTAGATTTAATGAAGATGCTGGAGTCTGTGAAGAAGCGTGTTGATCACCTGTGTTTAATCCTTCCAAACTAGTAGCAGCTGAGAGTTTGGGCTTCTTTGAGAAAAACGAAGAAATCGTTCTGCAAGATGGACCACTGCGTTTTTGGGTTGACGTGGGTTGTGGGACAGGATCACCCTACAAAACCAAAATAAGATGCCAAACACGTATTGTCTAATATTTGGTACCACGATTTTTGGTAAACAATTTGTTTGTTAATTATAATTATTTGGTATAAAAGTACAATATTAAAAACAGCCCAGTACACCACTAAAAAGCCTACAGACCTGAACAAAAAGATTTCTTTTCAGCACATATTTATAGAAATAAAACAAAAAAGGTACGGGCCGGATGCCTTGTTACGTTCAATAAACTTTCAAATGACACTTCAAACGTAATTTTATGTCAAAAAATAGCAGAGTTACGACCAATTTTCGTTTACATTGCTCATATGGGACATCAATTCAAGATGGCCAACTGCAGTGCCCACTCTTAATTACATTAGTCACACGGGACAACAATTTATTATGTCACGTGACTAAACATTTACGCCAAATGTTGACGATAGACACAATATTACTCTGATGTACAGCAAGTACAGTATATACATCGGACATAGGAGAATTTTGTACGTCAGTTGCCTATTATTAGGAAAGTACTTGTCCTAGATATCTATTTATAGTTTATACCAAACCGCGTAATAGAATCCATCAACAGCCTAATGTTAACTGAAAAAACTCACAACATTATTTCAATCTTTAACTTCTTTGATCCATAATGTAAATATTGGCTGGTTTGATTTTACGATTTTTCGTTGGTCTTTGAACACAACTTGTGAATATAACATAAAAGTTTTCATTTCAGTTCTAGTGGCTACACGTGACATGAACACAAAATGTTACTCCCAAAACGTGGGATCTCGCAAACGCTCAACTGATTGTAAAACTTTGAAGGGCTTACCATAATTATTCAGATGTCCTCCCGAAAAAGTACAGTCGATGAATATCACACGCCACACGATACACTATAACTCACACTGAGCAGTGAGGTGAGAATGACCGACAGGAAACACAACAGACCGTACCGTACTAAGGGCGGCGCACGAAGACAGTTCAGTGACAGACCAATAACAAAACAATTGGAAAGGATTGGGCTTGATTGGGAGTGTGAAGCCCGGTACACACCAACGCGGTCGCGGTGGCGGTCGCGATTCAGATTCTTGGAAGTTCCCGCGCGGTCAACCGCTTCTATGGTGGGATATGTCACACTGCCAGTCACACTGACGCGGTTCATGGAAGGGGGCCACATGGGGTGGTCAGGTCTTGTATCCCGCAGCTGTCTCATTTTGCGGAGAAACCTTACTATACAGTTGCTATTTCATCGTAGAATCCTTAAAGAACACTATCATGTCGTGCCTTACAGAACATTTACTTGAAGTTGTGTCCACCTATCCTGTGTTGTATGATTTAAGCAACAATGATTACAAGAATGCATATTATTCACGTAATGTAGCCTATAAGCGTGTGACAAGCCGTTACGCAGTTAACGTGTATGTACATTATAAATTATTTTTATTTTATAAAACCTTATTGAAGCCTGATCTGTATTATTGTGTTTGGTTTCAATTGTATATTTACAAAAATTTTGTAAAACAATCGTGTACCTACGACGCACTACGCTGTACTGACTCCCGCTGTGTGACCGCCACCGCGTAGGTGTGGCCTCACTCCCTCCCGCCAACGATCGTCCCGCGTGTTGACCGCTGGTAAATTACTAGGAACTAAAATCTCAACCGCAGCTGCGACCGCGACCGCGTTGGTGTGTACGGGGCTGACTCACCTCTCCCTCGATTGAGTGTGACCTTGAGACAGCCACCTGTGTCTGTCAAGTGTCAGTGCACTGCTGCCAACTTGCCACCCTCGCTACGCCTGATTACCCTACTGTTTACGCAGGAATCTAAGAGCCGTGATAACTTATAACTACATCATACTTGACTAATGAAGTGGTAATATATTGTATTAAAACTGCTAGTTATTGAGTAGCATATAAACATAACCATGATATAATGTACGTTTTTATAGAAAAACGTTAAACAGAAATTTGGGGGGTCATGACCCCTGTGACCCCCCCCCCCCAAATCCGCCACTGTTTCACCTTTCAAATCATTAAATTAATTTTTCTACCAGTTAGGCTTGGTTCATGGTGGTTAAATAAAATGGTTCATGGCTAAAAAACTATCATTTAATAAATAAATAACCCTTACTAACTATTTACAAAATTGTACACATATTTGATATTTCCTAATAGAAGTAACATCAAAAGCTTTTAATATTATTTTATATAATTATGTACGATTGTAAAATAAAAAATTGTTCTTCTTCTTCTTCTACCGAGATGATGGAATTACTTATATCCATTTATTATATAAATAGGACACAACAGTTAAATTTCTTAAGTACGGTAAAGTTTAATATAATAATAACTATGAAAGTAAAATACAAATCATTTTAACCAGTTTAAAAAGTCAAATTTTTAAAACAATCTTTTTTTACCAAGAATTTAAAGAGGAAAATTAATTATGGAAAGCTACTAACTTAACTCTTTATGTAACAAATAACTTTCTAAGTCAACAATAAATTTTTAGCCAATAACTAATTCATCCTAATGGAAATGATTTCTTTTAATTGATTTATACCAGGATAATATTGACTTATGTTTTCATACTTTAACGAAATTTCTCAAATAATTTTGAACTTCCCTTAGTGTTACTTCTAGAAAAATAACCTATTTTTATCTAAAAGCTATTATTACTTCTTAAACTATAAAGACCTGACATTATCCAAAGCATAGTGGATGTCGTCAGAGCTGACATTCAGGGAGAGTTTGCGATTGATGTCGTTGCGTCCTTTCTCAGCTATGATAAGACCGATGTTCACCAGCGAGACACACGTTTGCAGCACAGCCCCTACAGTAGGCAGTGTGGTACAATGGAACAAAATTGTTCTTTATTAGAATATATTATATTTAAACTAGCGCGTTGCGTGTTATTTAAATGTTAATCAGCCTGGAAAGGAGGACTTGAGCATTTTAAGAATGATTTTGTTTTAATCGTAACATAACCTAATCATAATTTTTCAGTAGTGAACATAGCTTTTATTAATTTTAAGGCATTTTTAACCACAGAGTAGTGCTATCTTTTTTTACAAAAGAAAATAATAACTGCGAAAACACTAAACTTTATTTCACACATGTTAATTTTATTTTAATGATCAACATGTTAAGATTAATTTAGTTTCTGGATTAAGTATTTATTTATTTGTTGACCAAGGCTATATGACTTTGTCAATACCATGTTATGTCAAACAGCAGATAAACGAGATTTGATTTTATTCCACCGACCAATGGGACTAACTCTGACACTCTTAAGGTCGCTGCTTCCCGGTTGGCTGAATTCACAGCTTCACATTTATCACACTTACACTTTTACAGCACTCCACCAACTTACTCTCAAGCACGGAGATCTGCTCCAAGTGCTTGTACAGCTGTGCGACCGTGGACTCCTCGATGCCGGTGGCGTGGCAGACGTCACGGAGAGACCGGAGCACCAGCTGACTCAGCTCAGACAGCTGTTGTATCACCAACACTCGGGGTCCTGAGAAGATCTGCATCAGCGCCTGCTGGACGTGTCCGGCCGTTACCTATTACACGGTTGTTGTATTAGTAACACATCATCATCAACATAACCTCAACAAACCATGCAGAGATGCTTTACACATGTTTCATCTTTGTATCCAAGACTTTTTTTTATTGTTTTCACTTCAGAAAAAAAAATCAAAAATATTCTGTTTTCTCCAAACTAACGTATCAAAATGCTCCACTGTCATTATAAACAGTGTTTTTAATATTTTCTTGGAATTTACATAGATAAAAGGTTGACCTGGGAAAATCAAATAAACAATGTTTGCAGCAAAGGTGCGTCTGGTATATTCGGTTTACGAAAAGTATCCGGCTTCTGCTCTCCCCTAGTTCTTCTCATGGCATATTACGGTCTCATATTTTCTCACCTAAATTATGGAATTATGTTTTGGGGAAGTAGTGTTCGCACTCATTTTGAACGTGTTTTTCAATTACAAAAAAATTCAGTTCGAATTTTGGGACATTTAAATTTTAGAGCCCACTGCCGTGAAACTTTAAAAAGTTTAGGTCTAATGACTCTTCCAAGCCTTTACATTTTCGAAACTGTCCTGTATTGCCACTTCAAGAGTTTGCCTTTGCAAGGGAGCTCCATACACGAGTAAGAAACAAGAATCAGGAAGGATTTTCGTGTTCAGCAACACAGAACAAAATTGTTCAATAAATTACCTTCTCAAATTGGTGCAACATTTTTTAATTAATTTATTGCCAGTGGATATAAAATTGGAAAGTAGCCAAAGTTTGTTTAAAGCTCAGTTAAAAAATATTTAATATCACATGCTTTTTATAATATTGCTGAGTTTCTGGACCAATCAATTCCTAAAAGCAATAATTTCACCTTTTTTCCAGGGAGTGAGTGACTGTGACAATGAATGGCCTGCGTGCATGTGTGTGAATGGAATTACAATGAGTTCTTTTTGGTTTTTGCAACACATTTTTAATGTACACTGCAAATAAAGTTATTTATTTATTTAATTACTTAATGAAATTTGAAGACCACATTAATTTTGTGGACTGAACCGGGACTCAAATTAAACATTGGAAACAATTTACCATTAAGAAAGTGCTCGGAATACTGTTCAAGACACATAACAGAAGCTACACTAATACAGTTATTTTCATCGAGCAGAGCCCTTACTAAATATAGTTATAAAACTTTGGTCAATAACCTTGATATCACAATAACAAGTAGTGCAAACTATGTACGTTCCCACTCCTTCATAACAACTAACAAGGAAAAAAAGGTTTGTTCTGAAATTAGCTCAAAAAATACAAATAAATAAATTCTTAAGTTGTATGGTTGCCAGAATACTTTATTCTGACAAATGGAAAAGTATTGCATTTAACCCTGTGCTGCCTCCAATGGAGGAAGTAGGTGGAACTATTTACTCTGAATAACCATTTTTCAGAACAACTCAGAAAGGGTCCCAGTGGTCTAATGGTTAGCTTCTTTCTGTGAAGCTCGTGGTTGCAGGATCAACTCTTGCCTTAAGTATACCCACTAAAGTATCGTCCACTAAGCTGCGTGAGACAAGTGAGTAGCTACGCCAGTGGCGTAGGTACGGAGGGGATCAGGGGGATGTATCCCCCCCCCTTAGGAATGACAGGGTGGCCACAGACCGGGAAATATGCGTGAATTCTTGGTGTAACCAGGAAAAGTCGGCTCTTATATCGGTGTCGAGAGCATAATTAGGTCCTCGAAGCTTACCGTGGGTATGAAACGACCGTCAAAACGTATTGCGTCCGCAAAACAGCTCTCGGAAAGTATCGTGGGGTTTGAAAAGGCGATCGAACGCACTCAGGTCTTGGACATCCCTTATAACGCATGGCGTAAAGGGCGACGGAAAGTGTCGTGGGTAATAAACAGCTCGGAATGTATCGCGGGTTTAAAAGACGGTCGAACATATTGCGGGTGTAAAGGGCGATCGGAAAGTGTCGTGGGTAATAAACAGCTCTCGGAATGTATCGCGGGGTTTAAAAAGGTAATCACCATCTCGAGGGACTTCAGATCCGATAACCGTAGCATGTCCGCCGGTGTTGCAGTCCTATTTAAACACAAGTTTGGCAGACCCAATACTCAGATTATGTGGCAGAGAGATTAACCCGCCAAAAATATGGAGAAGGAGCATACATTTATAGCCTTGTGACTAAATCTGTATATTTTGGAAAGCCTTCTAAACCTGATTACAATGACGCATTTGATCAACTGAAAAAAGACTTTGTAGAACTAAACCTGAAAACCCTAATCTGCTCCCCGATGGGTTGTGTCAGGGATCTGATTGATGTCAAACACTTTGCCGAAAAAATTGTGTCATTCCAGCAGAAGACAAAGGCGACAATTGGCATTGTTTCATACGATCAGCCCTCAGCAAGGAGACCTCTATGGAAGGGGTTGTCACATAATGAGTTCCTAAGAAGACTTCAGGAGGAAATTGCTGAAATAAAAGTTCACCAACAAGTGGAACAATCTTCTGAGCCACAAACAATCCAGGACCAGCAGAAGGAACAGCCAGCAACACCTGATGACATCCCCAGTCTCTCCTCAACTGGAACCAGTACGGAGCACCAGTCCCCTGCGTCTTCGCAAGTGAAAAGTGTTGAAAAAAAGCAGAGCAATAGTGAAAGTGATCCTCAATACCCCGGCACTACACCTTGCCTGCCAAGTCCTAATAAGTCCCCTCCTTTAAACTAAATCTTAACGACAAGGATGTTTACCATTCTGCTATTTCTATTCCTTTTTCTAATAATAAAGTTTGTAATAATTTAAATTGTAGATCTAATGATAAGTCTGAAATTAACTATGAATTGACTAAAACTAATAATCAAAATAAAAAAAATTCTATTACCATTTTTCATCAAAATATCCAGCACTTAGAATCAAGAAAAGAATCTTTGGAAATAGTATTAGAAGAGGTAAAACCTGATATAGTTGTGCTGACAGAACATAATATGATACAATTGGAATTAGACAGATTTAACGTGAGTGATTTTTGTGTTACATCTAGTTACAGTCGATCAACTACCTCAGGAGGGGGTGTTGTAATTCTTTCAAAAAAGGGGGTGAATTCAAAGGCTCTTACTCTGAAAAAAATTGAGGCTCTAACAGAAGACAAGCTTTTTGAATGCTGTATAGCTAAGTATAAAATAGATAAGTGGCCTTTTGTACTTGTGGGAGTTTATAGAAAACCTCAATACCAAAATTTAGAATTTTTAAGTAGGTTAGATAGGTTAATAGAATTGCTATCTTCTTTAAATGATGTAAGAGATTTTGTTATAGCAGGCGACTTCAATTTAAATGTTTTGAACTGTACGCCTGAAATTCAACAATTCAAGAACATTCTTAAGAGCCACAGTTTTCATTATTTAGTAGACTTTCCCACAAGAATCACAGCAAATACTTCAACTGCGATAGATAATATTTTGACAAACTTGGATAAATCACTTTCACACGTATCTGGTATTGTAACAGCTCTTTCAGACCATGATGGTCAAATTTTAGAGTTAACAATTCCGGTAGTTAAGGATTTTGTAAATAACTATGAATATACCGAACAAAGGAATTTTTCTGTAAATAATATGAATGTTTTTAAGAGTATGTTATCCCAAGAAAATTGGATGTCTGTATATATGGCTAAAGTTGAAGATAAGTTTAAGTTATTTAACGGTATTTTTAAGTATTACTTTGATTTAGTTTTTCCAAAAAAGAAAGTAAGGATATGTACAAATAAAACCAAATTTAATTGGATAAACCAGGAGTTGTTGACAGAACACTTAGATATTATAAAGCTTACTAAACAAGCAAAACTATCTGGTAATGTAGAAATGTTAAACTATTGTAAATTGATGAATACAAATTATAAAAGTAGACTGATTCATGCAAAGAAAACTTTTTATGATCAACTTATAAATAAATCAGATAATATTGGTAAGAAAACATGGGAAATAATTAATTTGGAAACTGGTAAAAAATGTAAAAGTATAAGGGATTCTCCTAGAGAAATTATAAGTAACAATGAAGTTATCTCAAACCCTCTGAGCATCTCAAACTGTTTCAATAGTTACTTTGTTGAGGTAATAGAAAATTTAATTAATGGAGCTCCAAGTAATCTACAAAAAGATAATCAAAATGTAACTAGCTATCTTGAGCAACAAGATATTAAAACTCCTTTCAGATGTTGGCCAGTAGATGAAGAGGAATTAGAAAAAATAACCTCAACTTTAAAAGCAAAATCGTCTAGTGGTCATGACGGTACCCTTAAAACTAATCAAATATGTGGGTAAATCATTATTAAAACCACTGGTTCATTTAATAAACAGTTCCTTAATAACTGGTAATTTTCCTGATTCCTTAAAAATTTCTAAAATTGTACCCATTTACAAAAAAGGTGAAAGATCTGAAATTAGTAATTATCGCCCAGTATCAGTTTTGCCTTCAATATCAAAAATATATGAACGAGTAATGTATAACCGATTGGTTCACCATCTTCAAAATAACAATCTCTTTGACGAACAACAGCATGGTTTTCGTAAGGGTAAATCTATTCTATCGGCTCTTTAGAATTTTCAGAAACTATCATTGATGCAGTTGACAAGGGAAATTACGTAGCTGGTATTTTTATGGATTTATCGAAGGCATTCGATAGCATCTCTCATGAGGTTCTTTTGAATAAATTAAAACTTTTGGTATCCAGCTCGTCTTTAAATTGGTTTAGGTCATATCTTTCAGAAAGAATGCAATATGTAGAAGTAATGTCAAAAAACAAAAATACCCTGATCAAGTATAGATCAGAAACCTTAACCATTAAGCATGGAGTTCCTCAAGGATCCATTCTGGGGCCTTTGCTCTTTCTCTGTTATGTCCAAGGAATTCCTTCAGTTTTAAAACATATTTTAGGAACAGAAAGTCGGTTAATACTTTATGCAGATGATTCTAACTTGGTAACAACTGCTAAATCACACCGCGACCTTGAAAAAGCATGTCAAGAGCAAATGAAAGTAATTGAAACCTTTTTTATACAAAATAGTTTATTTTTGAACGGTAACAAAACTAATAAAATGATTTTTTCTACCAAACAGAACAAAAATATTCAAGAAATTGATATTTTAGTGGGGGGCAATAAAGTAGAATCACTAAAACAAACCAAATTTTTAGGCGTTGAAGTCGATAACCACCTTAGTTGGGACCAGCACATAAAGAAATTGGCTAGCAAGATTACATCGGGTTTATATGTTATTAGAAGAATGTCATTGTTATGTAATCTTGACACTTTAAAAACTATTTATTTCGCACACATCCACTCTCACATATCTTACGGTTTAGCTGTTTATGGTGGTACAAGTAAAAATAATTTGGATACAATTTTGATGTTTCAGAAGAAAGCTTTGAGAATTATGTTAAATTTAGAAGACCAAACATCAGTAAAAATAAATTTTCTGAGCTTAATATTTTGACAGTTTATGATCAATATATCCTAGAATGTATAATGTGCTAGATATAAATATGATGAACTATATCTGCTGTAGTATTCACTCTTATAATACTAGACACAGGAATAATTTAAATCTAACCCAGCATAGACTTAGTTTTTAATAAAAGGCTACTCATTTTGGCTCAAAATGCTTGAACTATTTACCTTATAATTTAAAAGTAAAATTAATAATGCAAATTTTAAGCATCTGGTTAAAACTTATTTGTTAAAAAAAAGCTGTTATTCTATAGAGGAATTTTTTTCTTCCAGTTGATTGTGGAATACTTTTTGAGATGCTCAGATGTACATAAACAACATGTAATAAAATAAGAAGTACATATTTTGATTTAAGAACGTTAATGTTTAAAATTAATAAAGAATTAATAATAAAAAAATATTTAAAAATGTGTAGAAAGAAATTTTTGTTCTAGAAATAAATTTATCGAATTATGTGTTGTATTTAATAATAGTTTATAATAGATAAAACTAATAGTAAAATTACTGTTAATCTTACTGGTAATTTTGACACTATTTATGTATGTATGTACAAAATGAATAAAGATATTTGACTTTGACTTTGACCGCAGGCATAAAGCAGCGATCAAGAAGGGGAGCGGACTTTAAACAAGGATTTGTACGGACTGCGGGCGTAAAACGATCCTCTGCAACAGTGGAATTGCACCGGGAAAATATGTATATTGCCGGGAAATATTCGTGAATTTGACCAAGCTACTTCTGTGGGTAAAAATTGTATTATTGAACGAAAACTATTGACCCAATGAGCCTTAAAATGCACCTCAGATGATGTGAATTTCCAAATTTTTTCCCCCGGACCCCCTTTTGTTGGGGGGGGAGCCCATACCCCTCCCGGTACTATCATTGTATCCCCCCTTGATAAAAGTCTATCTGCGCCACTGGGCTACACCTAGCTGAGCTGCGCCTAGCAGCGCATCCTGCTAACATACACTGGAATACACTGTGAATACATCATCACGGTGCTAACCACAGATTATTAATAATAATAAGGTTGTGCAGAATGATAGTAATCACCTGTTCGCCACTGGAGACTAGCTCTGTGGTACGTCGGCAGATGTCCAGTGCTCTCCTCGCATCTCCTGACACTGCCGCTACTTTTCTGTTTTTAACAAATGAGGATTTAGTAGCAAGTTTAGAGTAAGTTACTTGATGAAGGGGTTTCCAGGTATAAAATATGAAAATCTGTGTACTTTATAAAAAATGTGGAAATAGTACATGTAGGTCTAATAAGTAACAAAAAATATTACAAGTAATTTAGTTAAAAATCTTAACTCTTAAGCTTTTACGGCCGGTGTCATCACTAAGATTTAAGGCTTTCGGTTTACACCACGTCACAGTTGAAATAATGCTGCTGAACATTTAACTTAGAAGTTAAAAATGGATTATTCCTTCGAGTTAACAATTATTTTAAGCAAAACAAGGCGTAGCTGATTACAAATTTGTAACTAAGCTATTTACTATGGTCATCATTTCAAAACTTAAAACAGTTTTTCGAGTGTTGCAGTTGAGTACAATGTTGAGTGTTTTGACTCTTTCGGCACCAAGAATTTAGAATACCAAAAGTACAGTAGCATTATTCCCATCAGAACAAAACCGAACTTGTAAAATTATCACAAGAAGATAATTGGCAGGATATTGGATTGATGCTTCTAGTTATTAGCTAGAATCTTAGTTTACTTGTCACTTTCAAGCCAAATACAAGGTTGATTGCAATTTTGAATTTTTACAAAACACTAGAACCAAACCTTTATGGTTCATTCCTCACTTTCATCGAGCTGCCACTCACCTCGCAACCAACTGTACAGCGTCCGGGTGAAACGCCTCAGACCCGCAGAGTCTGTCCAGCACAATCTCCTGCAACTGGTGGTGGGAGTAGGGTTGGAAAGTGACTCGTGTGAGACCCATACGACTTGTCACTCTACCCTTGAGTGTGCGCTCTGCCAAGTCCATGGTGTTACTGATTGTGAGCACCACCAGTGCCGAGTTCCGCTTTGTCGGCCAGTCGAGGATGTTGTAGACAACGTCTTGACGCCTGTTGCACAAGTAGTCTAGCTGCAAACGAAAGAATGTAATGAACACTGCTGTCGAACTGGAAACCACACCAAGTTCCTTGAAATAACAATAGACAGTAACCTGCAATGGAGTGAGCTTGTTGATGCTCTTGCAAATAAACTTTGTATGTTTAAAAATATACAAGAAAGGTCAAGCTCCTTGGTAAAAACTAAAAGTGTGGTTTGGAGTTTGGACTCAATTATACACGGTATATGGAATATTAACTATCAGGATAAGTTAGGCATTGTTGAACAGATTTTTGATCAGTACCAGACCTCATCAACGAGAACGATTGTAGATTTCTTGCAGTTTCCGGAGAACTTGCGACTAAGCAGCTGCTGTGCCTGGTCGGGAGTCAGTTTCTTGTCTGTCAATGCCTGATAGATTCTGACATAAGCTTGCTTTGGCTCTGTTAATCGAAGTCCATTAACCTCCACAAACTGAAAGAAAACTACTCATTAGACTTAACTAGTTTTAACTTTAAAAACTACCCCAAAAGTTTTAAAATGCGTTAGTTATATTTTATGATTTGATGGAAGAAGAGGGGTTTTAATTTCATTAATTTTAATTAGTCAGCAAAAGTATTGAGGCTCCTTGATAGTGGATACAGTTATGTATTCCCAACATCAAGTTCTGTTGTGATTATATATAATTTCTTAAACAACCATAACAAATATGATTTAATAAAATAAAACGGATTACCACTTACAAGTTTCTATGAATAAAAATGTGCTCTTTGTTATTAATCTTTTATGTTAATACAAGCGGACCCGACAGACTTCGTCCTGTCAAAAGGATTTGTAATGTTGTAGTTTTTTGTTCCTACATATTAATCACCCTGCACAATACACGATAAACGAATTTGTTTCATGTATTAGTTAACAAAAGCAAACTCAGTAGATTAGGTTACAGAAAATCCAAGAAAAACAACACAATGTACAACAGCAAATCGACATTGACAGTTTGTTGTTGTTTTTTTTCTTTAGCCGTACATATGTTTTATGTCTGTAAAATAGGGATATCAGCTGGCAACAAATAGCAGTAAAGCTCAAACTGTTTACGTTTTAGTTAGAAAACGTTTGCATGGGAAAAAGAAAAGGGCTGTTTTAAGGGTTTTTCCAGCAAATATTCAAATTTTTCTCGCTGTAAAAACCATCCTTGAACTCCAATGAACTTTCAAAAAAATTTGGCCAAATTGGTCCAGGTGTTGTTGAGTTATGCGCTTACCAACACATATTGCAATTCATTTTTATATTATAGATTATTCAAAAATAAAAGTTGATAATTTTAAAACCTCTATTCTAAACATCTGATTTGATTTATTTATTGGTTTGGATCAAAATTGGTGGTTGAAATATAAGCTTGAGTTACACGGTTGGATTATCTACCATTAACAACAAAAGCGATTTACCAAATCCTAAGTTTTAAGGAGGGTAGTGTGAACCCTAAAGGCATATCTTATTTGCAAGTTTAAAATAGCAGTTTAAAATTTATTTAGCTTTTTCCTACGCTCACTGTAGATATGCAGCCATACTTACGTCAAACTCTGAGAGATCTCCGTTATCGACATCTTCCTGCAGTGAAGCGGACTACAGCGTGCACTGTGGCTGTCTTCCCCGTTCCAGGCACACCACTGATGTACATACACCTGTTGAAACAAATTTCACTATACAACAAGAATCAAAGATTTGGAAAGTGAAGTATTAAAAATAATAAAATGGTGTCAGTGCTTAACTGAGCAGACAAATAATGTAAAATCAGGCAAATAATTACCCTCCGCTTAAATGCTCGATTTTCCGAGCCAAGAACGACTTGATCTGAGAAAACTCGCTGCCCCGACAAGGCAGGGACTTGGGGATGGTGGAAATGTGAAGCTGTCTCCTTGTCGCGTCCAACTCATCCTCGGTTCGGGTTTGTGAACTGCTCTCCTTCCTGGCCATTGACGGTGTTAAGAACCCTCGACCTGTGCCCTAGCAACAACTACTGTTATCAAACATTTACTTTTTGACCAGATCAATACTTTTTAGATTGTGCAATAACTGGTTAAAATTTTCAGTCACACTAGTAACATCTCTCTCTCTCTCTCTCTTAGACAACCAACGCTCAGGTGAAAAGCTAGGTGCTAATGCAGTATATGCTCTCTAACATTTAAACAAATTCTAGGCTTTACCGCACATTTTCAGCTCTTTAAAGGTGAAAAAGTAGAATCATTTTGAGAAAAGGCAAACTATTATGATACATTTTAGGCTAAAGTAGGGTTTTGAGGTATCAAGCACCACTGTTGTTCCACACCCAAGTGCCAAGTTTGGTGCGGTATTGTTCCTTCATACTGTACATGTGACCTCTAAAGAATTTGTTTTTGGAAACAATAATGTATTTTTATTCAAAACAACATGTTTTTTTTTTAATTAAGTATTTTAAGTTTGTTTAAATCTATTAGTTCTCCTTGACTTTTTAGGTTTAGTTACCAAATTTAGGGCTAATTAAAGACACATCAAAATTCAAGGTTTTGAAGCCAGGGTGGAAACCTTGTAATGATATAACACTCCTCAAATCTGTGTGTGCCCAGGGTACCCCAGGTCCTGGGTATAACACCTAAAGCCATCATAATATAATTTTGAGTATCTGACGGTAAACAACTTAAACGTACAATATTTAACAAATACAATATACAGCAGATTAAAGAAAATTAGTTACCTTTTTTGAAACTGGAGTGGTGACTGACAGACTCTTCCTCTGAAGCGGAGTTGAACATTGATCTTTGTTGTCAGTTTCTTCATCATCATTGCAGGCAGATAAACACGATCTTGTACTTGCCGGGCCTCTTTGCTTTGTAGGCGTAACGTGATCAGAGTTTTCTGGAATGTTTTCTTTTAGGTATTTTAGAGATCTTCGATGCTGAGTTTTAGAATTGCTTTTCTTTTGAGGACTCTCTTCTTCCGAGAGCTCTTGATAATCCTTTCTCGGAGTTCTAGCAGGTCTGTGTTTTGGTGGCAAAGGCGAGAAAGAAACTGAACTTCTTCTTGCTTTCCGAGGTGTAGATACTCCCGTATTAATTTCTACTTTTGCCTTATCCAGTAACAATTTTATCTCCTCTGACCTTGCACTCTCAACTTTAGACAAAATTCCTTGGTTGCGTACTCTGCCTTCTTTTGATGTTGACTTTTGCTTGACAGGTTTTTCAGATGAAATGACTTCTTCATCCAAATAACTTTTTCTGGGAGTTATCATGCGCTTTGATGTTCTTGGAGATGTTACACATTCGTTCATATCAATGTTTAATCGCATTAATTCAGTCGTTGATATTTTGAATTTTTATGGGTTTGTCTGGGAGTAAAAGTTTCATTATTTTCTAATTGTTCACTATCACTTTCAAAATCTACCTTTTTGCTTGCCTGAGAGTTGTCCTTTTTTTCTGACATTTCTCCTTTTGCAGAGTTGCTACTTTTGGCAGGAGAAGTATCACTGTTTTGGCAGAACTGCTTATTTATAGAATCTTCAACAAAACTTTTCGAGGGAGTTGTTGTGCGTTTCGCTTTTCTTGGAGAAGTTACACGTTCCTTCATATCAATGTACAGTTGATTTAATTCTTTTGGTACTGACCGCCACAGTTGAATACCCTTACCAGAAGAATGAGATTTCCTGGGTGTACGAGATTGATCTGTTTCACAATCACTTTCAGTGGCTACTTCATCATTGTTTGTCTTTTTCAAAATGGGTGAAGAAACCCTACTATTCTTGGTAGGAGAATTTACACAAGTTTTTGCTTTTCTCAAAGGTGAATCTTTGACAAGTCTAATTTTTAAGGGTGACGTTTTACTCGGAGATTTCAGTGCGTACAAGTCTGAACCACTTTTTTTCAACCTTGAATAAGTTTTAGTAAACTTACTTTTATCGCTTTTAACAATACTTGTAAAGTTGTCTTCTGAGTCATCTGATGATATTTGGTCCTCACTTACTGGTGTTTGAGTGGGTTTAGATCTACCGTTAGTTTCCAGTTTGCAGGCGTCAGATTCGAATAAATTCTTTTTTGCTGACAATTTAACAGGGCTTTCAGGTACAACCAATTTATTTGGGCTCTCAAATATCTGCCTTCTTGTATTTCTTGGGGAAGACCTTTCTCCAGGTGAAAAAGGTATAGACAAACCACAAACATTTTTTGCCTGTGGAAAAAAAATTGAATTGTAAACATAATAAAAATATTTTTCCAGTTTCTTTAGTTAAATACTAACCTCAAACACCTACTACCACAAAGCTAGAGAGTTTAAAATTTAAATAGATATAACTCATAAAAAAAATAGGTAGCCTAAACACTATAATTTGGTTATTAATAAGAACCTCATACCATATCAATTTGTCAAATTCACTAATTTTTCAAATTCTTTTACATTGTTAATCACTACCAGAGTCAAATATCATACCGCAGACTGAAAACATCTAAGCTTGCTGTGGTCTTTTACATTTTTTAATCCAAATTTACCAAACTGGGTGTTTTAAAAAGAACTATCCAATTTCATAATTCAAAATAAATTAGGTTATAGCATTAACATCAGGGCAGCGTGAAATTGCTTACACTTTTCTAAGTTGTAGTCAACCAGAAAGAGCTTTAGAATCAAAATGGTATAGTTTAGGTTAATAATATGCCATAGTTTTTAACATAATAATTAGTACTCAATAACGTTACAAAGTTGTGTGTCCTCCTGCATATTTACATATAATGTTTTCATTCTTCTTGAAAAATTAAATGTAGAATACAACAACAGGTAGGAAAGTCTGTTAATTTTTAACTAACTATCAAACCAACTACTAATTATTTACTTGACTCCATCAAAAGAGCTAATTTTCTCAACCCTCCAATTTGAAATGTTTAATTTATAAATTTTGCAAATGAATTACCTTCAAGCATGAATATTTTGAGCTTATTAGTCTGTTAGCGATAATAATTCTATCCATGCTTTTGGATAACTGTCAAGAAACTGTTTTGACATTTAACGTATTGTTGTTGTTGTTTCAAGTTTTTATTTGAAAAGTTATGGATGTAAATTAAAATAAAATTGTCTAGGCATATATTAAAGTCTTAATACCAAAACGCCTGAGCATTGGCAGAGGCATAAAAAAATTATCTATCTTCAAACGTATTCTTTGACTCACATTAGTTTTAGAGGGTGTATTGCGGCCGATTTTTGCAGGTTTTGATTCATCGACAGAGTGTGCTTTTCGCTTTCTTGATTGAAAGCTGGAAAATTAAAACGTTTATAATTATGGTTTCAAATAAGTTTATTTAACTATTTTAATATTAAATACAATTGATTAATTTTTAAATAGTTGGTAGTCCTTAATCAGAGTTGGTTTTGCTACCGGTTTTCTGTACACTTGGTGTCTGGAGTGTGGTATTGGTAACCACAAATTCGGTGATAGTCGAATCTCAAAGTCACTATGATTATCAATCAAAATCAAATTATCAAGTGGTTATTTGTAAATATTGTACACACTTTAAAGACGTATTCTTGAGCTACAATTTAAGTTTAAAATTATTGCAGCTCTTTTTATAAAAGAAAAAGTTAATTTTTAGTAATCCACTGCACATTTTTTCTCATTATATTAATATAGTGTGTTGGTAAAATGATGTTGCACATCTAAATCAGCATAGCATATGTTATGAACGTGAAATATATGTTAATTGTAAGAAATTTCATCTACACTCTGTACCATTCGCGACGCACCTTGCGTCATGTTGTTCTTAAACTAATTGAAAGAAAATTACAGCTATTCATTATTGGTTAATTTACAGTTCTATTATTGTTTATGTCTTATGATAATCTTGTAAGGTAAATGTTGTTTTAATTAAAGCAATTAATTTTTTTTCTAAAATTGTGACTTAATTACAGGTTATAATTAACTTACGATGTGAAAAGAAAAACTTATTACATCTCTACTTACCCATCTTGTTTTTTGGTTTGTGAATGATTTTTGTTCACTTTGCTTGAACTTTTGTATTTAGATGCTTCTTTATCTGAATCGTTGTCTGAACTGCTGTCGTCTAAGTGAGCTTCAATTTGATTTTTTTGCAAACTAGAATCCATTTTGCTGAAACAGCTTGCCAATAAGTTACTTCTACAAAGATATTAAATAAAAACAGTGTTGGCTTTCCATGTAACTTTTAAAAGTAGCTTAATAAACTACTACAAAATTAACGCAACCTTAATCAACATTAGCTTTAAGCTAACTTTAGAATGGTATTTAAACTTGGGGTGAGCTGTACACTCGCAGTGTTATATTTTACCTTCCACGGTAGACCACAGGAACTAATTTCTAAAACTATTATTATACTATACATGGTGTTTGAAAAAACCTAAAAGGGGCAATTTAACTAATTATCTAAATTAATGTCTTATGTAATATTGAATATATTGTAGCGTCACATATCCTAATTAGGCACCCTACGCCTTTTTATCTCGGCTATTGTTTGGGGTATTATTCCAATATAGTAACTTGTCTTCTCATGAGCTAAAACTGATTTAGGAGAAGATCCCTATACATATAAAAAATTGTTTTTAGGCAAAGACAAGTCACTACATTGGAATTTTACCCTGTTTGGGAATCCCTCTGAGAAGAAAGGTAACACATGACTAACTGGGTAAAACTTACCTCCAGTATTATAGGAAGATTGAAAACAAATATAGATTGAGGTTATGTTAGCCACTAACATCTAGCTAGACAAGACCTATTACTGAATATTATACTAAAGATCTAATAAATAATTCACTTGGCTTTAAAAGAGCTGTGTACGATACTAAAACTAAATCCAATCTCTGTTCATGCTTTAACACATTACTTTGTTCAAATTTCAATCCACCGTGACAACATTGTACAGTGATCGGTTGAAAATCACTTCACAGTTCACTTCACAAGTTTGACAGATGCGAGATGAGAGGAGATTTGGCGGGAAGGATAGGTTTTTTTACAGTGTCACACATTCAGCCGTGGACTTAAAATACACTATATCTAAAATCAACGGCCACATATTTCACATAAACATGTTTTATCGCACTAATTATACATAACCATCGTGGAACCTCTATGTTGGATTTTATCTTCATTATTATTATTATAAAATTATGTATTTCAAAAAATACACAGCTTACTCGTTTATTCTATTCGTGTTATAAATACCAACATAAACTACCCAGTCCACGCAGTTAGGGAATATGTGCCTACATTTGAGGGTCATACAGGAGTGAATACTGCCTATTCGACTTAACTCGTACTTATTATTTGTTTGAAGTATGTTGTTGGCGATTTAGCGATTTATTTATTTCAAATTACATCAGTTTTACAAATTGATATGACATAGTTGAGAACAACAATATACAAATTGAATATAATACGGTTGAACATAGGCAATATTAACTTTGACAGTGTGCGGTATGAATAGTTCGTGGAACTAATAATTATTTTATAAATTGACGACAATAGAACTTCCACTTACCCTTATACACCATACAATAACTCAAACTAAACCAACTATTTCCCTCAGTTATATAATTGTTTTCAATGGCATACACATTTTTAGATTCTAGTTCATAATTTGCTACTCTGTTTACATAGTATATACCTTAAATGTATGTTTTTCTTTTTATACCTCTAAAAATCTTGTATGATTGCAGATGTTTGCTGCAGGCAGACGACGAATGTCTTCTGTTTAGTAAAAGGAATCTGGAATGGACAAAACGTCAATAATATGATTATTTGTAAAAGATGATCCGGTTTGAAATTAATACAGTTTTATTAATCGCTATGGAATTTAAAATTAGTTTTTAACTTTGGGAATGTGGTCAAATTCTGGAATTATGTTTAATATGAGTGAATTATTTTCAACCACTCAGCTATTCATTTGTTAGGCCGCCTCTACAGCCATGTAAGTTTTGCTTCACTCAACATCGATTTGATTATGAAGCTTCCTCGTACTTTAATACACCTACGTGTAATTATCAGTTTTTCAATCATCTATACATATTTTAATTAGTCTATTAAGTCTAATATTTAGTTCATATAGACTAGCTCATTATGCTTACCATTTATGCAAGGGATTTTTAGCTTCGTTGATATCACAATTTTGTAAATTTGTTATTTTATTAATAAACGTACTCTTTCTTTGTAAAAACGAAAAAATACTTCAATCAATTTCCTAATCAATCCTAATATAAGTTTATTCCTGAACGTTAATGGGTTATAGGCTTAAGTCCTACTGTAGCCTGGTGAGATTGTTGAATTTTCTTGCCAAATAAGCTAATAGTGAGTAAGCTAGTAAACAGTGCCTGCTAACAGCTTTCAAAGCGTCTATCTCCGATATTTGCCTCTAATATTGTATTTTTTTGGTGTTTCACCCTATAGGACCATTTGTACTTATGGTAAGATCTTTGGTTTATTGTCAAAAATTGACTCATGGTTGGTTTTCTATAACATACATTTAATAGGTACTTTCACTCAAATACAGGATTTTGTGAGCAAATTAAGCCTTATTTCTATGTCGGCTGAATTCAAAGCAGTATTTCATTTTCAGATGGACAGAATTTGCCGCATCACAATTAATAATAGGCTAACAGTTCAATAGAACTTTGACAAAATACTTGATTCTACAGATTGTGGTGTAATAATAACTAGTATAATAAGAATGACACGATAATAACTAGTATATAATAATAACTAACAATGACACTATTCATTTGTATTTTGTACAAAAAACGAATAAAGATGTTTTGACTTTGACTTTAAATGATGAAGAAGGTTTGACCCTGTTTGAGACTCAAGTTAGATATATGTATTTTGGCAGCAGGAAGTTTGAATGCATGGCGAGTTTTATTTCTAAGGACATCTGAATGTTACGGAGCTTGGATAAAATGTTTGAGATGGGCAATATAAAATAAGCAATTTAGCATACAATCTTTAATTTCTAATTTATAACTGATTTTGTCTATCACATTGTTTTACAAGCTTAATGACAGTAAAATGTTTGATTTCTAAATCTCAGTGATTTCAACATACATCGTTCCCCCCCACAATGAACAGATTAATTATTGTTGCACTTTAAGAAACTGGTTTCTACAGCTTTTCATTTAGTTTGTCTACGCCGACGGCCATTTTTATTAGAAACTTAGGATTTGTGGGCATCACAAAACGCTTTTTAGGGAAAACGGTCCAAACCCTTGTGCCTGCAACGGGAATCGAACCCGCGTCCTTGCAAGGCTTGACTCTGCCCACTGAGTTACGGACGCAGGCCAAAAAAGATTTCTGGCAGAAATGAACATAATTCAGAACTTATTAATTATATACTGTTAAATTATGATAACTGCAATAAACAATTTATTTACGTTGTATTAATTATTTTCTGTTGTACATAATTATAAGAAGCATTGAAATATTGTACAAGTCTATAAAAAGCTTCACCCCTTACCGTTTCCATGTTGATAGGATAGACTAGCTAATTACAATTTTAATGAGTGTTGTTTGCTTTACAGAAATCACCATGTTGGACTGGGCTCACACCGGAGTTAATATCACCGTCAGTGGCAATGGTGGACCTGAATGCACAGAATTTCTTTCAATACCTAAACGACTTCTGGAAACAGTACTGGTCATGTGTTTGATAGTTCCACTTATGAAATGGGGGTTTAAAAACTTATCTCCCTTGCCAGCCAGTCAACTCTCAACTGTTGACCCCTTTGGCAAACGCCTTTTGTTGGTGCTAATGGCCCTAATTTTTGGAATTGAGATAGGGTTCAAATTTTCATCCAAAACTGTGATATTCCTTCTTAACCCCTGTCATATTACCACAGCTTTACAGGTAATTAAACAATTAAATTTTAATGAATTGGACATGTTTAAACCTTTTATAATATTTTAATTAAAAGAGCCAGCCATCAATCTTTTTGTAAAATAGGTGTAAACCGTTGGGATTCAATAAATAAATAAATAAACTTTCATTTAGATACTCTGATTAGGAGTTTACATACATTTGATGTAAGGACTGCTGGTTTGTAATTTAAGATTGGGATCAAATTTCAGATCTACCTGCTCGCTGCACCCCCCAGTAAGCAAGTGGGTGCTGTGTTCCGATTCCACATGAACTGTATGAATGGAGCTGTCCTAGCCCTCGGTTTTCCAGAATTAGATGCGCTTAATGTGAGTACTGTATGTTCGCTTTTCACTTAGCCTAATTCAGGCAGATTAGTTTACCAAGATTTCTCCGCCCATTAGTTGCCAATTACCTTATTACCAAGCAGCATTCTTTGACCAGGAAGTCTGGATAGAAGTTGTCAATTTAAATCAACAAAAACAATGCAATGGTAAAGGCAGTCGAGATAGGAGGCATTGTCTTCGTGCTGTATACACTAAGCTTATACATCTTTTCAACAAAATATATTTTCTTAATTTTTGATAAAAATGTTATTTACAAGAAGATTTTGTATCATACTCAGAGCTTGATTCCAAATACATTTTTTTATATCACGCTGGTAAGTTGTTCAAGAATTCTAAAAGCTACAAATAGGTATGAAATGAACTTTAAAATATTCTGTAAGGTAATTTTAAATAATTTGGCAAAGAACTTACTGTAACGTACATCAAATCCGAGTCCAACACTAAATCTTTTGCAAGTTAAGCTCTGTGTAGTATGCTTTTTCCATGTACAAGTTTAGAGTGTTTACAAGTTCATAATTTGTAGATGGTGGCCTGTCCTGCTATCAAATGTATACATTAGCAATGCTATGGAATTCAATTTTTGGTAACTTAAAAGTATTTTAAAATTTAGCATAGTCTGTTTTGTAACTTGGAAACGCACTTGATGACCATTGAAGTGAGACTACATACGAGGGCTGTCCAGAAAGTAAATTACGTTTTGGAATAAAAATTCAACGAAGAATAGGAAAAGATTTTTGTTATATACATTTGAAAGCCACACTAAAATACTACTTTTCTACATAATCGCCATACAAATTAGGCAATTAACATACCGATGGACGAGTTTTAGAACTTCTTCATCATAAAATTCTGCCGCTTGTTCTTCAACCATTTTGTTATTTCTTCCTGAAGCCGTTCATCATCGCCTAAACGCTGTGCGTTGCCAGCCACTTCTTCATCGTTGGGAACAAGTGGTAGTCGCTTGGTGCAAGATCCGGACTGTACGGTGGATAAGGAAACAACTCCCACTCGTACGGTCACCATAATCTTTCTTATCGACATCATTTGCATGCATTTTTTTTTCTGAGGGAAATTGGTGTTTTTTCAATGCATTGACTGCAATTTCGTCTCACAGTTAACATGTTTCATCATCAGTAAAAATCCGACTAAGCAGTGAATCGCCACATTTGTGGTAATGGTCCAAAAACGTTAAAGCTGCACCCATTCGCTGATTTCATTAACTTTTTCGGCAAGTTCGGCATTTGCCAAGCTGGGTCTTCCACTCCGCTTTTCGTCGTGCAAATTTGTTCGGCCTTTTTTAAAGCGAATGCTCCATTAACGCACTTTATCTTCAGTGATGGTATTGTCCCCATACACTTCACAAAGCTGCCGATAGATTTCAATCGGTTTACAGTTTATTAAAGCCAAAAACCTTATGACTGCACGCACTTTACAGCTCGCGGGTTTTTTAATTGACAAAGACATTTCCAAGCGACACTGTAACGTAAAAATGTACGATACAGACCTGAGAGTTGATCGGCTGGATGCAGACTGAACTGGGGAACAACCACATATCAAGATGGCCGCGCTAGCTTAAGCCCCTAAGCGGAGGTAACCGAAAACGTAACTTACTTTCTGGATAACCCTCGTACAGTGGTGGAAAAGAGCATTTTTCAACCTACTGAACTCGTTTGCTCTCACCAATCAACGTTGAGCCACAGAGAATAGAGTGGCTGCAGAGGTCCGATGGGATTAAGTGTTTTGAAGTTTAGTTGTTCAATTCATCGTCGTGCGGTTGCCTTGTCGAACAGAGTGGTCCACAAGGTACAGGTGTTTGGAGTGTGCACTCTGCAGTAAAGTCCACGATATGGCAACCATGATTGGTGATTGATTTGATGGTTGAACTAGCCAAGAAATGGAAATCTGTAGAGAGTGTCTTATGTATGTGGTTGAGCTCATCAGTAAGATGGAAGAAACACCTTCCACCTCCACTCAATGCTCAAAAATACTTCGTGCAGGGTTTTGAATTAATTTTAAAACTTTCTTTTGAACATAAAAGATAGGTACAAGAAATTATTAATTTGTAAAATCTCATTATTTGTTACTTGTAACAAGATTAAAAGAACCTCTTATCCGTACCAATCATGGTGGTTACGAAAGAATTCTTAGCCCAAGCTTGACCAAGCACTTTCCAAATAGTTATTAATTGCCATTATTGTTGTCACCAACTACCAAAACCCTAGATAATGATTAAATCAAGGTGGCCACTCGTTTCTGAAAATAAAATTTACAGCCTACAATATTATCTTTTAAAGTTGTAAATTTTATTTGTTTTATTTTTAACGGTTATAATAACTCAACAACATTTAGTTACTTTGGCGTTCTTAGTCTCGTGGTTACAACCGGAAACTTTACGCATGTAGTTTCATTTCCAAAATAAAAATCTTGTTGAACCTAAATTGCTTTTGGATGCAAACAACTATCTCTCCAATGTTACTACAGCTTCTTTTATTCCCATGTAATTTACTCAATCATTCTGTAGGGATCCTCATCGGCAAAAAACCTTCTCAAAATTTTCTCATTACAAAAAAGAGCAATGAAATATATTGAGCATAAAATTAAAAGACAACCATGCAGAGAAATTTTCAAATCAAACAGAGTACTTACAGTCCCAAGTTTATATATTTATGAAACAATTCTTTATGTAGTAAATCAAAATTTAATAGTCGTGACATCTAACCATAAATATAACACAAGACTAAAATTCCATTCAAGTGAACAACACAATTTGAAAAAACCCCTGTGTTCATCGGGAGAAAACTTTTTAATACACTTCCAAAACAAATTCAAGATTTGGCCTTTGAAGACAAAATTTATTTTGAAGAACTGGCTAGTTAATGAATGTTTTTACAACTTGGACGTTTTAAAATTTTAAGTATTATTTATATCTGTTGTCAATGTATGTTTATGTTCTATACCTTAAAAGTAAGGTTTTTTGAACAAACTAAAAATAAATAAATAAAATAAAATTGCCAGTTTATTATGTTGTTTGTTTTTTATTTTGTTTGACTTACTAATTGCTATTAGTCACAAGTCAGGATTTAAGCCTAAAGCACTTACACTAATTATTTCCGCCCAGAGCTGACACTGCTCACGCATACACTCACGTTTCCGTCTTTACAAAGTGCACATAGGTTCCACCCCCATAGCATTTTGGTACACTGGTTCCCTCGACCGTGCAGTGCGGCTGCGAATTCAGGTGACCGTCTGCGCGCGCTTGTGTCAGTGTGCCGCTTGGTACATGCACAACTACAACACTAAATCACTATTTGAGATGCCGATCATTCTCATGAGGGTATTTTAAGGCAAATATGTGGTGAAGGATGAGTGTGATGAGTGGTAGTAATGAGTTATGAGGTGTAGTCTTGTTACAAACTAAGGCCGACTCTTCCTTAGAATTGGTCATTAATTAATAGCCCAATGACCAATGGAAATGCAAGGACCAACGGCTTAACGTGACTTCCGAACACTAATTTATAGTCATTAAATAAACCAATATTAAAAATGAATGAAAACTCTGCAATTTAATAGTTCCAAATTAGTTATGCCAATTTTCTTTGGTAGGAGTAAAACCTTAGCTGTGTTGCGAACGGTGAGGGTTTGATATTCTTATTAAATATAAAAAAATAAGTATCATTAGAGGTCAATATTGAACTTTATGTTTCATAGTTTGCTCGTTAGTTTAGTTTAGAATGACAGTGAGGATTTTCTTAGGTAGAGACAGTAGTAGTGGTTGACCTGACAATAAATCTTGTTTGGTTTAGCTGCCATTTGAGACGTGGATATATTGGATTCAGCACACCATGATGCTGATTATTCCGATATATTTGTTACTTCTCGGAGGTACGTGGATTCGGCAGTTAGCCTACTATCTATTACCCCCCGAATGGTCATCCTTTTCACTTTATCCACATCAGTGCTGTGACTAGTGTACACTCGCTATTTTATCGTAGTGGATCACTTTTCAGTTCTGTGCCACAGATGTAGTTGTGGTGTTTGCTTTTCGAAATTCTGCATACGCACAGTTTAGTTGATTATGTTCTGTAAAACGTTTGGCTTGTAGCTGTTTTGTTTGGTATGGTTTCTACTAATCAAGTTGTAAACTGTGTCCTTTTTTGTTCGAGTTTACATCTTTGGCCTGAAACTTTGATGAAATATTGCTTCCTAGAAAGTGTTTTCTCTCCTTTATTCCCCCGTTTAACATGTTTCAGAAATGTTTAGTACTCCTAGATAGAGAATGATGAGTTTACCCACCTGGGTTGCAGTGTTTTGTTACGATATTAAAAATTGGAAGGGAACTGAAAGAGATTAACGGTAACTCTAACGATGAACCAATAACACTAACGGTATTGTCGATAACCAATACTACAAACTGACCACTACTCCAATATCCCACAGTTCCAACTTCAAAAAGATTACAAATTCTAACATTTCGATTATGTCCATCCAGATATTTCCTGCCCTTTAGTTCCAACAACATAATATACATCTTGGACTTGCCGGGCACTTCTGGAAAAAACTAATCTCTATTTAATTTTAGTTACTTTTTAATCTAATTACCAGGGCTGTTTAGAAGTTAACTTCCGTTGTTGGATTGCTGGTAGACGAGTTAAACCATATGTGCTAATTATATTGCAAATGGATTATAGCCTGACTCATTGTGAAACAAACAATATGCTTGATTTTTTTGCCTTTTGTATACTCTAAATATTGAAAGAAAATTATCTCCGGATTATATGGTGTTCTCGCTGGTTAAATAGCCCTATTGACTTATTAGAATAATTTTTACATCCATTTTATTGTAAAAAGGTTTCTAAAGTTCTTGTTTAGCCAAACCTATTTGAATTGTGTTTTTAACTTCAAATTTTGTGTGTAATCTGAACTAAATGGGCTTAAAGAGTGAATTGCCTCACGGGAGTCCTTGCAAATATTTACAGAGAATATGTCAAAGTATAGTTGAAAAAGTGCTTTTTAATGTTATGTTTCTAAAAATGGGGTGCATTTTAGTACATTTTCACGGAGATAACATTTTTGTAAAGTGATTACAGCCACTATTATAAACTTACAATCTAACTTTTACATCTTGCAATTAATATACATAGGGATATGACAACGGTTATAAAAAGCTACTGTTGCACGAGGGTTCCATTAAACAATACAAAAATACTTGAACTTAACTAATAACATGGTTTTTTGTTTAACCGGCAGTTGTTGTTTTCTGTTGGCTGTTAATGTTTCTATAAATAGTGTACAGTACATAAGGAATACGTTTGTGCAGGCGTGTTCGAAGTGGAACGGACGAGTGACTTGAGCTGGTCTGCACTTTCCTACGGAATAGTGCTCATCTACCACTTCATCTTTCTGCAGGCTGTTGGATATGTAAGTGTAGCTGAATTCTTTGTGTGGAGTTTGTTGTTGACGATGGAGAATTTCTGAGTTTGAAATATTACTCTGCATTTTAACACAACATTCTAGGATCTACAAACTGAACCCGTAAACATTGCTTACAACAAATGTTAAGGTCATAATTTGTCCACAATTGGTATATAATTTATATACAGCTTTTAGTTGTCTACTTTTTAAATCCTAGCAACGTTATGTGAAACTATATTTTAGTTGAAAATCACGCTGCTGCTATTTTAACAAATAGCATATTTGACATATTGCACCAGTGACATATTGTCTCAAGTAATTTTTTACTTTGGTGTAAGTACAGCTGTATATCAATCTTACTTAAATATTACATTAAATCCTCAGCGAGTCTGATTGTTTAAAATTTTTTAAACCGATTTTCCCTTTGATAGAAATTGGAATTTCAAAGGGAGGAAGGTTTATCAAATTTTGTTTCATAGTACAAATGTGGTGAGAGTTTCACCTGAAATTTTTCTTATATTGAGTGTCATAATCGTGTATGTATGTCAATGTTTTGACGCAGAGAACACTCTTATATTTTATGAATCACTTATTTTAATCTTAAACATTCTTTGTGCCATAATAATAAATCGTTTGACTAGAAACAATGTACAGGGTTTGTAAAGAGGTTGCAGAAGTATGATATCAAAGGTGTTAACGATTTCTGCTGTAGTGAAATACGTTTGTCAGCCGTAAAGTTCACATTAGCCCGTGGCATTTATCCGCATATGTTTGATTTCAGCCTGCGCAAGTGAACCTGAACCACATGTTGTGCCCGGCTGTGAAAGACCCGTTTTCAGGTCCGTACTACCGAATGTTCGCCGTAATTCATCAGGCCATCCTCTGCCCCTTCCTCAGCAAAGTGGTGCCTCTACTCGTCACGAGGTTCTCGCAAACCAAGCCCCACCACTTGTGAACGACTTGGCCATTCCCAGATATAATCTGCCAACAATTCACTTGATCCTAGACTATTAAGTTTCAGTTTTATAGAATTAGTGTGAAATAGGGCGCCAAACTTTAGAGGTGTGTTCCTTACGCAAAAACAATTTAGAAATTACTGTAAACAAGGCCAAAATAAGCCATTGCTAACATTATCAGTCGGTGATCAAGACTTAGATAATCTAATCATCATCCACTGTCTGATCAAACTAACTTATTCCAAAAGTTTCTTACATACAACTTCTGTCCTACAAACTGATCAAATCTTGCTATTGTTTCAAAGGTTCTTAAAATGTTCCTTGTTTGAGGACCGCAATAAACCTGAATAAAAAAAGTTCAATTGTAAAAATATTTCAAATCAAGGAAAATATTGTTTGTAAAACAAAAATGTTTTACCGTACAATCTTCTAAATTTAAAGAACGGTTTTCTAAATTTAGCCTTATTTAATTTCCTCTTTATTAATATGATGTTAAAACTTGACAACTGACTTCTTTAGTTGTTTGGATCAAGTGATTTGTAGTACCTTCTCCCCAATTCAAGAATTTACTTTACCTATCTTATAATTCAAGTACAATTCACGCTTTTACAATAATTTGACTCTTTATAGAGGAATCAATTAGGGAACGTTTACAATAATATTAACTAAACTAAAAGTATTAAATATTTTTAATAGCTCTGCAGTTCTTTGGTGAATTTTTATAATGTAGTCATTACTATAGTGTAGACTGCCTTCTTAGGTTAAGAGGTTGAGATTTTATGACTTATAAATGATTTATGACCATCTTGATTAAAGATAATTCAAAACTAACTTTGTTCCTTTTATTCCCCAAAAATGTGTACACATAGATTTTTTACAATATGGCAGTAAGGAATATAATTTCATGCAAATTAAGCTTTGATATTTGAAGCTACCGACTACTCGTAGAGGGTATTGTAAGGTGAAATGAGGCATGAAGGAAAAGTGTGATGAGTGTTTTGACGGATGATGTAGTCTTGTAACAAACTTAACTAGGTCTGACATTTCCCTACAGCGAGTCATTGATCAATAGTCCAATGACCAAGCTGCATATGTAGGTCTTGACTTGTAGGATACTCAATATCCTCTATGAGGGGTTTAGCTGGAGTATTAAATCTTGTAGCAAACGTGTCAAAGGCGCTTCATAATGTGTAGAATTGTTGTTTTTCCTGAATCATGAGGGGGAATTAAATCATTACTTAGGACTGAAAAGCTGTAAATATGAAACTTCCTGATTAATTGTGATGGTTTATTCTTAATGAAACAGGTGGCTTTTCATTTAGAAGATAAAAAAGACATTATGTAGAAATTTAGAATGTACTTTATGATTTCAGTTGATAACAATGAACATTTAAATTAGTGATATGCAAAACTATTGATCTTTTACCTAGCAGGTGTTTATTGTCCGCTATTCCAATATACAACAGCTGCATAAACCCTGATTGATATCCATGAATTTTGTGTCAATACACACAAAAAAACCTGAAAACCACCAAATAATCGAATCTTCTGCCCACTTGGCAAGTCAAATGAAAGTTTAAAAAAAGAGCCAATCTTCAGATACAGTCAACAATATATTTACAAAATAAAACTTCTGAAGTAAAAAATTGTAAATTACTTCTTCTTTTTTCCGTATTGACAACTTCATTTGGGTTCTTCTTCATCCAGTACTTAACTTGTTGGTTTTTCCCTCTGATTCCCAACATTGCTGATTTTGAGTTCACGTCTCTCATGACAAAAGGAGAAAACCCTGAAAAATATATATGTGGCTTAGAACTATCAAAGTGTAGTTAAACACACACTATAGTTTTTATAAAGGACCTAATTTTATCTCCCTAATATTAATGTTCTTTTTTAAGGTAAGTACTTGAGTTTCCTAGAAGAAATATCAAGTTACTCTAGTTGTTTGCTTAGAAAAACAATTTCATTACAAAACATATTGAACATTTGCCTGCTACTCATTGTCACTGACCTGCAATGTAATCTGTATCCAGAGGATTGGTCTTGGTGCGAGCAAGTCGCGTGGGCCGCTGGTCTGGCATTGGCTGATCTTCACACAGAACCGGGTTGTTAGAATGTTTGCCTCCTTTCGGCATAGGGAGCGGAAACTAGAAATACAGATAATGTACATTTCTTGCTAAAATACCATTGAGGCCATTACACCACAGTCCCGTTAATCTGAACTAAGTGGGACCGGACCCAGTTCGGATTAACCAAAAAAGACACTAAAGGACAAGTTTGAACAAAAATTAACATTTGTTATGCAAAATAACGTCTAATTAAACAAGAACAACATCGTACATTATATTTTATTTATCAGTACTACGAGGTCTGTCCAATTATTTCGCGAACTTGTTCAATATGGCGGCCTTGAGGCGACGTAAAGCTTTGCCCACTACATCACGTGAATACTAGACATCTAAGGAAGCGTTCAGTACTAGTTTAAAAGTCGAGCAGTGCCTATCAAGCTGCTAGTGCACATTTTTTGCACAGTTTTCTTAAGCCCAAATGCGCCACTAAAACGGTATGAACTGATGACTTGCATGAATTAAGATTGTCTGCAATCGTTCTAACAATTTTCCGACGGTCATCAGACACCAGAGCTCGCACACGAACAATGTTTTCATCCACTCATGAGGTTGAAGGTCGTCCCTGCATTGCATCACCTTTAGCGTCTTCGCGGCCATCTTTGAAACGCTTGATCCACTTGAAAATGGACATTTTCTTCAAGGCATTATCTCCGTAAACAGCCCTCAACATATCTGTAATTTCTTGAGAACCTTTCCCGAGTTTCACTTAAAACTTGATTTTGATTTTTGCTTTGTGATTTCATCCATTTTCAGTTTTTTGACGAACAGCAAAAACAAATAAAATATAATCTGACACTGGCAGCTTGATAGGCACTGCTCGACTTTCAAACGAGTACTGAACGCTTCCTTAGATGTCTAGTATTCACGTGATGTAGTGGGCAGAGCATTACGTCGCCTCAAGGCCACCATATTGAACCAGTTCGTGAACTTATTGGACAGACCTCGTATATAAATGTTAGGTCATTGCATCGCGAAGGGCTGCAATACTTGTGTGTGAGGTTATCTGCATGCACAGTGACTTGTCACTGCCGCGACTGACTGGGGTGCCGGTTCAAGGTCAGGTATTACAGTACACGGCACTGCCGCGGTGCGACGTCGTACTTGCGTCTGTGTCGCTTACTGCGCATGGCAGCCTTCCCTTACCTACCCCTCCAACCACCGACTTTGCTTCTTTGACGATTTAACATGTTACTATCTGTACTGTTTTTGTATTCAAACTGTTTCATTAAAGTGTGTTCTAAAAGTTACTATTTTTTTTTTTGTCCTTGTGACACCGAAAAATGTCTAGGAAAATTCCAATTTTTCCCAATTGCTAGTTTGGATTAAACGGAAATTTTGATTAACTGGGTTCTGATTAATGGAGTTCGGATTAATGGGACTGTGGTGTAGTTTAGATAATGTTAGGAAAATCTAACCACAAATAAAAGTTCTACTCTGCTGTCTGACAAGAGCATTACTGCAATTGGTCGTTGACTGTCTTCGCTAAGGAAACCCAAAATATATTTAACTCCATAATTTTTAAATCTAAAGAACAACTGCAGGCTTTTTCAAAACATAATAAAATGAAAACAGTTATCAGTTGTGTGATGACTTAAAAGCTTAATGTTATGTTTGAATAGGATTGAAAATACAATTTAAATCCCTTCAAAATAAGGAATGTTAAACATTTTCTGTTGAATAAAACTAATGAAACTAGACTTTTTCCCAAAGAAATATTTGTTTAAAATAATTTGAACAACTTAACAATAACAATTTATTAGTGATCTTACAATGAAATGGTGTTGACTATGACAAAAAACTATAAGAAGTAACATTAAGAAAAGACAAAATGATAAAAATGTGATAAAAATCTCTGGTACTGGGACAGGCCGAATTGAGGAGTAATATTAAATCAAATTGTATTATGTTTGAATCTCATGCATAAATTCACCCACACTGTAAAATGATTTATTTACAATGATTAACTATGATTTTAATTTTTGTTTAAAAATACTCAAATTAGGTTTGGTTTTACGTTTTTATTTTCAGGTAATTTGTTAAATAATTTAACTCAACTTGACAAAGGAGTTGGTCAAAAAAACTGAAGCCTGTGATCATTATTTCTCAATAAATTAGAATACCTTGTATTATGAACATGGAAGTTAGCTCCTGTTTCTCAATTACACTTGAACCACAAAGAACAACTGTTTTCAAAATGTACATACAAGGTAGTGTTAATATGTTAAGTCTTTTAACAAGGTCCCTACAATGTTCTAGAAATCTAGCTTTGGATATGATTTGTACAGCTTTTTTCTACGGTATAAAAAGGCGCATAAACCTCTGTTTGGAATGCGCTCCCCATAAAGCAATTTTGGGGCTGTCTCTCCTTAATTCCTGCAGACCCAAACAATAAATTGGCATTTTATTAATTTTAATAACACTATTTTAGATATTTTTGACCAGAAAATTTCATTTTTAAGTCCTCAGCGATTACCTACGGTACTAACTTTTCAAAACAAATCCAACTACTTTATCATAAACTTACTCGCTTGCCCCTAGCAGTCAACGGCTTGCGAGGGTTAATGTGAATTACTTGTTGACCGTTTTCATCAACAGAGACGGCCACTTTCTTCAATGTTTTGTAGCCGCACTTAGGACAGAAGACCTTGGTCATGTTGCTTGTGGTCTTGAAGCATGAGTAGCAGCGGAGGATGAATGTTCGCAAGTGTCTGATCACTCGGCCGTCCAATCCAACCACATTCAGACCGATCTGCTTCAAGACATTCTGAAAACAATAGTAAGGCCTCCTAGGTAAAACTGTTAAATAAATTCTTTGTTTTAAGTTCGTTGTTAGCGATGGGAGAATTTCTGAGTTTGAAATATTATTGTGGACATTTTCCATTGTTAATAAACAAGAGAACTAGATATTTTGGGATCTGCAATCTCATCTGCCTTCAGGTGAAAAGTAACTCAAAACTCGACAATAAACTTGAGAAAATCAGCTGGCCTAAAAGAATCAGTATTAGCGGAACAAAAAAAAGCAACCACACAACAAGTGTTATGTTCTTTTTTAGAAAAACAAAAATCTTGTAAACTAAAGTAGAAAACAACACAATAAGGTAAAAAGCAAAAAATAAAGTTAGAAAACCGTAGGCTTCAACTGTACGATAAACTTCCTGTTGAAGGGCTGGTAGAAAATTATATAACAAACTTCCCGACAATATCAAAAATTACTCTCGACAAAATTCAAAACAAACCTTAAAAGATTCCTTGCTCAAAACTCATTTTATAGTGTTGGAATTTATGAATATTTAAAGCTATACTAATACTATTCTGATATAGCATTTTACGATATAGCTGAGTTTCTAAACCAAATAAACTATTTGAATCAAATATGCAATAGCAAAAGTTTTACCTTTTTCCAGGGAGTGAGTGAATGTCTTGAATGAATGACATGCCTGCGTGCATGTGTGTGAATGAATTACAACATGTTGTTTTTTATGTTTTTTTGCAACACATATATTTTATGTAAATTGCAAATAAATTTATTTATTTATTTATTTATTTATTACAATTCAAGGTCTTACTTGTGGTATATAGTATATTTTATTGTCAAATAAAAAATGTATTGTATCATTTTTGACATTAAACGTTATTGTTAGAATGCACTCTCCAAACCTCCCACCAATGACCCGCCAATCATGTGTCTCTATACCAGTAATTGAAAACCTAGCTCTGGTAATAATTATTATAATTAAAATTTGTCTAACAAAAATCAAGCACTACAGCAAGCACACATTGATTTTTGCTTTGGTAACACCACAAGAACGTACCTGCATGGCAAAATCCGTAGTCACACATCCGACAGTCATCTCTTTATCCTCAGTGAGTCCGAAATCCATTTGCCGTTTGACTTGTTTTACATTTTCTGGGGTTATCCAGTCTGAATCATCATCGTCCTCTTCATCATAATCTTCACTTTCACTTTCTTCACCGGAAACAGGGCGTAGTACGTCGTTTACATTTAGTTCTGAAAACCCCTCTTCTAATTCATCAACTTTGTTGTTCTCGTTATCGTCCGCAGTATCATCATCTTCTTTGTGCTCTGCATGACTAACTTCTTTTATTTCTTCCTCATTTATGCCGCTTAAATGTTCTTCTTCAGGCGATGATTTGTCTGTTTTGACACCTGAATCGGTTTGTGTTGAACCATCTCCCTGAAATTTACAGAATTGAACTATGAATACTGAATGCTACACATTAGTTGTTAACAACACACTTGATTAAAAATGTAACTTATAAATAACAAAAATTAAATCAGTTATTTATCTTTAATTACAGGGAAGTTATAAGAAAATCATTCTTAACTATTGAACTTATTTTGTAATACATTTCTAAAACATTATTGATACCACTTAGCACACAAACAGTAACACACAAGTGAATGAACTCTGGATCAAAACAAAACTGTAAGTATGTACACTTAATTTAGTGCTAGAAGATGATTAAGGAGGACACACTTGAGAATGGGCAACTATTGCCTGAAATGCATCATGTGAAAATAAATCTACACATGGAATCTACAGGATAATAATGTATTTATACCAACATCTCATTGTACCTTGAAAAATCCTGCTGGGTCAGGACATGAAAGAGGCGCTTTTAGAGAAACAATCCTGTCTTTCTCCGGAGCAGTTTTCAAGTGATCTGTTCCCAAATATTGCTTTTCCAGTTGATAAACAAGAGCCATCAACTTAATGTCAGTTGCAGACAAAGACGGGTAATCGCCAGTTTTCTTAGAAAACTCTGTAACTATAAGCAAAGCATGTTTACTGCCATAAACATTATTATTTATTTGGCTTTGTACAGTATTTATTGTGAAGATCTATAAGTATCATATCTTTTTTACCACAAAGACATATCTACTGGGTAAATTAATATGGTAAATATACTATAAATGTTTACAAATCTACATTATTAGTAGAGTCCAATTATTTTTCAATGAATAGTGTTTCAAAACAAAGGGAATGAATGTTTCTTCTTTGATCTATAGCCAATGGAAGACAGAAATATGATAGATATTAACCTCTTAAATATGCTTTTCGACTCCAGCTTGTTAGTTTAATCTGCCGGTAAGCGTAGAATTAAGTCCATGTGGATTCTTAAAGAACACATTAAGTTAAGGTTTTTATGTTTTATTTTCAGATAAGGAGTTTTTAATAGCCAAACCTGGGCTGATTAAAACAACATAGTAATCTTACACTCAGAGCCGAATACTTACCAACAGTGATGTTTTCCGGGAACACATCCATGATCTTTAATTCATATGGTAGAACTACCAGCCTTTTAAGTTGTCTTTTCGATGTAATTTCGTCAACTACATCTTGAATGGTTATAATATTTTCACCCATTTCCTGCGGATGAGAACATTGAATATCATGAATATGTGAAATAAGGTTGATAAAAACTGAGATTATGTTTTTAGCATGAATGTATAAAAATCATTGAATTGTTTTTACAGAACTCTTAAGACAGAACAGTAAGACTTAAGATTTTAGATTGTTTTGTTGTCAAACTAAGAAAGAAACATGACCACTTTAGTTAGGTTTATTTCTGGGACGTGGGGGCACAATCTCACCCCCGCAACCTCTCAGGGAGGCTCTGTCCCCAAAAAAACTCTTGTTTTTAATACCTTTAGACCAAATTTTGTACAGAGTACCTATGTCTTGTGTGGTATTGTTGAAATCGGAAAATTATTTTCTATATGATTGTGAGATAAAAGTAATTTTCTCATAAGAAAATCTGAATTTTACCTCAAAAACTGACAGTTACGAGCTTTAAAAAGTTTAATTATTTGTTTTCTTAAAATGCAGACTAAAAAAGACATGCTGTTTGTTTTGTTAATCTCCCGTTAGTTTTGAAAGAGGAGGCCTAAAATGAAGTTTTTGACAAAAACATATTTTTTAATAAAGCCAATTAACGGGTGCGCCAAAATATTTTTTGAAAGGCTATAATTTATGAAGTTTACCTAAATTATCACACCTTTTACATTTTTGATCTCATATGAAAGTTGTCTAGTTTGTGATATCCCCATTGTGAGCATACAATTTGGAAAAGGCTGTAGAGTTAAGGGTGCTGCGGGATCGAACCGTCGCAAGTGAAGTGGTTATATCCAGAGTCTTGCATTCCCAACCCCCACAGGTCTGCTACAGAAAATACTTCATTGTCACACATTTTACAACCCCCCTTGGATTAAGTTTGGCAAAACCTACATATCTAAAAGTAAACTAAAAATATGGTAAGGTATATCACGACCAAAGTATTAGAAAGTGATGTTTCTTGGTGTGGAGTGGGTGAAGCATGGGTATTTGACCTGAACTGTCTTGCACTTGGCACCCAGATTCACACTGTAACACTATGAGTCACATTTTTTAGTTGTCCTAAATGACCTTCTTTTTTTATAATAGAGGCTCTAGTGTAGGTTAACTACCCTTATGAATATATCTTATTGCCATGACTCATTTATCCATATTTTATTATTGTTAATTATACTTATCTCATTTTTGTTAATTATTTATACTTATTTATTTATGCGCATTATTATACTTATTTATTGTTAATAATTACTATTCTTCTTTAATGTTAATTTATCAGTGGAGATTCAAATTGTTGTATTTTACTCTTATTATTCAAGATACGTACTATAGAGTCCAGTTGCATGTTTGGCTTGACCCTTAGCATGTAAACCCACCCTATTTATAGTTCTACAATGAAATGTATTTTTTGAAATTGGTTTTTGACCGTTGGAAGGAAATATAAAATATGTATAAATACAGGGTGTCTCAGACCACCCGTATCATATGTATATCTTGAGAACGGAATGGCCGACATGAGTGAAACGAAAAATTTCAAACTAAAACCGGTTCAAAATTCAGGAAAATTATTTTTAACTTTCTAGTATACAGAGTATCAAAACCGAGGGCCATGGGTTCAAATCTCGAAGTTTTCAAATATAAAGGGGTCATGCTATACATTATTTTAAAGCTCTCTTGAAGTGAAAACAATGATGAAGAAAAATTGTTTTGTTGGGCCGTTACAAAATGGCTGAAAATCTAAAATAAAACAAATTCCTGTATTTCCGTTATTATTTGGCAAAGAAAATCTAATTATTGATTTGTACTCGTCATTACGTAACCTTTTCAACGATATACAACAACATGCTATTTTAAACACCTTAGTACCCACCAAAAACCCCAAATTTTGAAAATGGTCTACTATAATTATCTAATTTTTTTCAAATACTAAACCCTCTCGTGTTGTATACCGTTGTAAAGGTCTATGCAGTAGAAAACATTGGTGAATGTTTTGTTGAAAAATATTAGCGTTTCAAAATGGCGGTCAAAGCGTAATTAAGTAAGGGTATAATTGACAAAAGCGTATAAAATATGTATGTAATTTACACAAAAACTCAAAATGATGAATTATGATCTTTTGGTGTACAAATTTCCATCATATGCAGCGGTACCACGTTAGTAGACCGGTGGGGCGTTGGAATCATCTTGCGACACGGGCTCATTGCTCAGCTGGCGCAAGTTCGAGTCCCGCATGATCCACGAACCACATTTGTAATGGCAACGCTAGGTAAAGGTCGAGGTTGAGTGGTAGATGGGACTTCGTAGTCCTAAAGCCTCGTTTAACAAGACAAACTTTCCTTTTACCTTTTTTTGCCATATTTTCATCAATAACCACATCGTTGAAATGAACAGCAAAAACGTAAAAAGAGTGGCAATATGCATGGAATAGTTGGGAATAATAAAATTAATGGAAAGCATTTGTATTTCAAACTTTATTACTGCTAAGATAAACCTATTGATATTTTCAACATGCCCATTTATACTGAATAAGTCATAAATGTTTGGTGGCTTGATTATTTAGATACTTAGATGATATGTTCAAAGCGCTGGCCTTCCAAACATTTTCAGAGGTAAACCGCGACTTTCTGCAGAACTCGATGTAGCAATTTTGATTACTTGAACTGAGAGACTGAGTACCTGCGTGGCGAGTTCTATCTTTCATGTCATCTCTTAGGGTTGGTTTTGAAATAAGACTAGCTCCTCATGCCGCTTCACAAGTAGAAATCAACTTTGGTGAGATGAGCGATCTGGCAGGCCTACAGCTGCACAGCCAGGTGCTTTAAAGGGAGTGGAAATACGTATGAAATAGTTGGGAATCAAGTAACTAGGCATATTTCGACCTTTATTAAGGCTGACTTACTATAAGATAACTCACCTTTAGATGTACAGACACCTACACATTTATACTGAATGCTTTTAGAGAACCGTGTTCAGATTTCACAGTAGAAAAGGTTACATCTGATGGTGAGCGCTACCCTGATGGGCCCATCACTGCACAAGCGTGTTTGAGGTACTTCAAACAATGTGATTTTATCTGGCTTTAAGCAGTCGGATCATAACAATAGGATCGCTCATTCGACCATAAAGCACCTGACATAGCATGGCGTTATTGGTCTGCCAGATCTATATCACGCTGTTGATTTCTCAAGGAATAGAAGAGGTTTTAGGCGTTTTGAAAAATCAATGATAAAAGATGACAAGAAAGATCGAACTCGTCAGGCAGGTCCTCAGCTGCTAGTTAAAGCTAAATCAAAATTCCTCCCTGGACATCGACCTTCAAAGCCAGGTTGAAGCGAAATGTTTGGAAGGCCAGCATTTTGACTACAGTGCAGTGGTATCATCTAAGTATCTAAATAATCAAGCTAACAAACCTTTAGGATTTATTCAGTATAAATCAGCATGTTGAAAATATCAATAGGTTTATCTAGCAGTAATAAAGAAATGACTCCCGATAGAATTGACAAGGACCACTGATTCTATTGCCATACAAGGTCAGTATGCTGTTTATTTGATGTAGTTATTGATGAGTGGCCAGGGGATCCTTACATGAGGAAGTTTGCCCTTACCTTGGTACCGCGGATTAACTGGACGTTAGGACTGGCAGCTATCTACCAGGGTCACCTCGACCAGAAGTTGGCGTATATTGCATTAAGTCTGGGCAAACTGGCAACTGTCTTTCAGCGGGTGACAGCCATTGGCTGAATGTGCGAGGTTATTACGTTATGATAAGTAGAGGCTATAGAGTTTTTTGTGTAAAGACAATTCATTTACATCTACTTTCAATTATACAGTTTTATCCCTTCACCGCGAAACGTTGTTTTGGGACGCCACCGAAATCGTTAATATTTTCCAAAACTGTATGGGAATGCCAGAAGGTTTAGGTATTTGAAAAACACTGGCAGAAGCCAACAAGGTTAATTTGTTGGGTTGCCAAGACAGTGGGTTAGTGTTTGGAAAAGCATGTTGCTTATGAAATGGTGACAGCAACCATCAATGAGGAACCTAGATTTTTTTTCTGACATCTCATACAAGCGTTTCTTTTTAGAACACGCCGCTGGAACCAGTTGCGAGAGTGGGTCAAAAACAGGTGAAACACAAATCATTGTTTTTCACTTAAGCGTGACGGTAACAGACAAACTTAAAAGATGTATAGCATGTTAAGTGATTTGACCATCCCAAGCCCTGGCAGTTAGAATTTTTCGTTTCATGTTTTAAGTCTAAACATATGATGCGGTGGTCTGAACACCGAAGCCAATGGTTTCTTATACTGTTCTTAGAAAACTCAGGTTCGCGTGTCACCAGAGAACTGTGGAATTTAGTCAACAAAGTCGAGGACATAATGCTCAACCCTCTGCAGGAAATTTTTATAGGTGATGTTTGATTAGTGATCCCAGTAGATTGTACAGCTCACCATGAGTTCAGCGAGTACTTTTCAACTGTAGCAAATCCGGCACTGCTGAGAAGGAGACCCTATACAAGACACCTGGGTTTTTGTCATCTATGCGTTTTTGAGGAGCCGCTACCAATCAGGAGAAATAATAGATATTTTAAATGTTTACCCACTAAAATCAACCGATATTCAATAGGAATTCTCACAGTGGCTGTTAAAACAATGTTATGTTCATTGTCGAACCATTGACAACTATTATTAATGAGTCTTTTCAAGAAGTTTTTCAAGGAGTTTTCCCAGAAATGTGCAAAATGGCCAAAGTTGTTCCTATTTATAAAAAAGGGGTCCTCAAAATATGGGAAACTACAGACCGATTGCACTACTCCCAGTTTTAGGCAAAGTGTTTGAAAAAAGGTTTATTATAATAGGCTGAGTTCTTTTCTTGAATTTAATAACAGCATTACTAACACTCAATTTGGATTTCAAAAGGTAAATGCACTTTCAGATGCCATAAATAAATTTATGGAATTTGTTGTTAAGGGCATGGATAGAAAAATGAAGACAATGAGTATATTTTTAGACCTATCAAAGGCATTTGATTGTGTCCATCACAAATTTTACTAACAACACTTAATGATATAGGTGAGAGGGACTCACTAAAATGGATTGAAAGCTATAATCTATCCAATAGGGAGACAGGCCATTATCAGTTTCAAATATAATCTCAGATCCTAAAGAACTCAAATTCGGTGTTCCTCAAGGTTCTATTCTGGGACCTATATTGTTTAATATTTATATCAATAACTGTAAATACTCCCTTCAAAACACTGTAGATATAGTCCAATATTCTGACGACACTACCTTGACATTTAGCTCTCAAACTATTGAAAGCTTGGAGATTTCAGCTTATGAAAATTTAAACTCGTGTGTTCAGTATTTTGACGATCTAAATCTTAAAACCAATTTGGGCAAAACGTCATACATAAACTTCAGTCTCAGTCATTTTACAACCGACAAAAAGCGTCAGTAATGTTAGGAGACCAACTTATCAATGAGATTGATTGCTCAAAGTTTTTAGGAATCTACATCGATAAATCTTTATGCTGGGATAATCATGTCGACCATGTATGTAAAAGGTATCTTCAGGGATTTTTTATTAAGAAAGCTAAAAGGTTTATGTTCTACAAATTCTTTTAAAATAATCTATTTTGGATTAATACAGCCTCATCTCTCCTATGGCATAATATATTCTGGGGTAGCTGTGCTGAAACTAAAGTACTAAGAGCATTTGTTCTCCAAAAACAGCCGTTAGTATCATTTGCAAATTACTCTCTGGCGTGTCATGTAGAAACTATTTTAAGAGTTTGAAAATTCTGATATTGCCGGCATTATACATTTATGAGACAATTGTATTTTGTGTTTCAAAATGTAAGTTATTGCAGGGTCAAGATGTACATTCACACAATACTCGATCTAGTGAAGTGTACAGGCAAATTAGCCACCGATTAAATATACATAACAAATTACCTATGCAAGCTGGTGTAAAATTATTGAACAAACTGCCTTTAGAAGTTAAAGCTACACGGTCAGATTTGGCTCTTTTCAAAAATAAACTTAAAACCCACTTGCTGGCTATGGCTCCTTACTCTGTTGCGGAATTTACTGAAGGAGTTTAAATTTCATTTATAAGCTATATACTTTTTTTGTAACTTTTTTTTAATATACTAGAACCCTCACTTCCTTATCAGTGGTTAATAACCATAGCACATTAATCACAGTCCTGTAATTCATTCATTCATTTCACCACTTTTTGTATCATCTTCACCTTGTCAACACAATAATTTATTGTTAATTGACAAATAAATTAAATTAGATTGTCTTCATTGGTCTAGGCTTGACATAGAACATACAGTACCTGAAGAGGAGCATTTTGGATGAAGGCCGTTGTGTCCACAACCAAATGTTCCGTTTTATGATGCATAACGTTTTTGGTAAATTGAATTTTACAATAGAAAGATATAAAAACTGTGACCTGAGACCTACATGTGATCAGAAACAACACATTTGAGTTGACACATGACAGGTAGTTTGAGGTTAAGTTAACCCTTTTGTTTTGTTTAGAATTTTGTTACTGCCAAAGAGTATACAAGTATAAGGATTTGTAGTTCTATGGTCTGGAACTTGGTTTATACCACAGAGTATCTAAATATATATGTTTATACATTGATTTTAAATGTATAGGAGATGTACCATCAAATGTTATCCAGCGTACACTGTCAGAAAGTACAACGAGGTAGGAGCCACCTAGCGCCAGCACTGGCTAAGTAGTGCTTTTCAACACAGATCTTGACACGCCCTACCGGTAATTTCTAGAACTAAACCCTTCGCTTCCTCACCGCGCTCACCGACTATAATAGAGCAGGCTTTCCCGCGCATCTGTGCAACCAAGAAGGGTGTGTTTCCATGGGCGCAGCCCATTCAACACACGCCGAGCCCCACGCCACTCACCACGCATCTGTGCCTTATTTTTCTCCTTCCGTTTTAGAATCGATAATTAAAATAAAACCTCTTCTGGCCTGGTATTGTGGTGGTCGCCTTGTCTCTACTACACTGCTACACACATGTATAGGCCAGGGTCAATAATATTGAAAATGGTGAAAAGTGAAAAAAAATTATAGTAGGATGAACCCGTTAAAAGGACGAGATATAACAACAATGAAAGGAAAAAAAATTACGGGCGATCTGAGGTCGGGATGTGGAAGGGGGTGGGGTTTTAAGGGTAAAAAAACGGTGTATCTCGATTTCCGGCAAAACTACAAGTCCTATGGAAAAAATTAAATGACAAAGTTGTGGTAATAAAGAGACCTACAACTTTTGTGAATACTTTTTCATAATCTCAAAATTCATGTGAAAATTCAAATAATCTTTTTGGGTTTTATTTTAACTTTATGCAAAAAAAACTTTCACGAAATTTTGTGGAAACTTATCTTTTATGTCCTAAAGACACTTTAATTTTTTTTTTGATTTGAAAGTTTATTTTTTGACCTTATTTTGACTTAATATCGAAAAAACACCCTAATTTTCAGTCGAAACTTTTCGTGTCAAAATATCAGCTTTTTAAAAAACTCGGGCAGTTTTTGTTTGTTGAAATCTATTCTTTCTGATAATGTAAAAATTTGATACAGTACTATGGCAAATGTTCTCAGAAAATGCAAAGAAGGCTTGATTCAAAGAAAAACTTTAACCAAGAATACCATTTTGAAGAAGACGATTTTTTATTCAGAGAAAAAATTCTTGAGTCAAGAATTATTCTCAATTCAATTTTCTCTGACTCAAGTTAACTATTTTATCAGTGTATAACTAAATTTGTTTGTACAAAAAAACGAACTTATTATTTTTAACCATGCACTAAAATATTATTCGACTTTAGTATTTTAGGTTAAGTTACATTTAGCATACTATTTATGACAGAAAATATTTTCATTTTAGAGTTGATTGATACCGATTAAAATATAGTTAGTATTTATCTTGCTATGTAGATTTCAAAATTGTGTTTTAAAGTAAATTTGTCACAGTTTTTATGAAGTAACTCAGCCTGCACGTGTATTTTTATGAACGGTGTTGTTTACGGCGCTGTATCTTGAATACTGGCTAACGGTTTTACAGCTGCTACGAAATAACAGGTAGAAAGACCTAGACCCGCCCAGCCCCTGCCCCACTTCTCTATGGAATACCTTTTGTTGGGCTAAAATTATCGCTAGGTAACTCAGGTATATAAGTTATCTTAAAATAGCAATTAATAGGCATCTATGCACATAATTTAAATAATATTCTAACTTTCTAAAAACAACTTTCTAAAAATATTATAGATGTCTTATTAAATATTAACTTATTTGGTTGTTAATTATAGTAGTATATTTCGATTTGTATTTTTTTTGTTCATCAATGTAATAAGAATCTTGCGTTTTTCAAGTAATTAAAGTGTAAATTTTATTAAATAGCTCAAAATTATACATAGTGATAAAAAAAATTCGATTGAGTTTTTCCTTTTTTTTGCATTTTTGAGAACATTTGCCATAGTAATGTCTAAAACATATCATCAGAAAGAATAGATTTCAACAAACAAAAAAAACTGCCGAGTTTTTTTTAAAAGCTGATATTTTACGACACGAAGTTTCGACTGAAAATTAGGGTGTTTTCGATATTAAGTCAAAATAAGGTGAAAAATAAACATTTCAAAAAAAATTACAGTGTCTTTAAGACATAAAAGGTAAGTTCCTATTCACAGCAGTTCCTCTGCTGGGCTGATGACTGATGAACTCTGTAGACTCTGTGACCTCTGCTGGGCTGTAATGAAGACCTGGGCTCTTGCACTGCTGTTGGACTCTGCAAGACGCGTACCACCCGTGGCTGTGCTGTACTCTCCCTGATGACTGCTGGGCTCTGTCCCCAGTTCTGCAGGTGCGTCTGCGGTAGTCGTGCGGTGGATAGGCCGTGACCGCTGAGGCTCTGCCTCAGGCCTGCTGCTCCTGAGTCGTGTACCTCTCATTACCACTGGCTGCGCTCCGACTGCTGATGCCGGCTGCCGCGGGCGCTGAGCACCTACATCATAGGCTCAGCACCCCCCCACTACTCTCACACGACGATGGGCAGGGGTACCCATCGTCACAATATATATATATATTTTTTTTAAATTATCGACCCTGGTCTAATGAGGGTTGTCCGTTTTATGATGTCCTTGTACAGTAGCTCATATTTGCTGTTGTGTTCTTGTGTGTTTATATGATTATTGATGACACTTTTTTTAGCCTAATTGCGAGTTGTCAATTATCTTATAATTATTATGGAAATAGTAGATAATTATTTGCAAAACTGTTTTTATTTTTAGATATTTATGTATTACAAAACCTTTTGGTTTTATACCAATTAAATACCATGTGCTGAATTATTTGTTTGAAGTAGGTACCTCATATATCAAAAAGGTTTAAATTAGAATAATTTGATTCTTCTACACAAATTGTTATTGGGAAATGTTGATACTATTGATTTGTCAATCTACTTGTATAATGGGATTAAGTGGGACATGTATCACGCCGTATGTAGAGAGTTATATGTTTTGTTTTCTGTCAACGTGCAACATGTAACTATATGTAAAATTTCTAAATTAAAAAAAAACAAATACAGTATATACAAAACAAAAATATCAACTACTAAACATTTAAAAACGTTAAATTTTACCAACTAAGGGAATAAAAAACTCATTGATAACATACGGTAATTAAAATTACTACGCAAAACAAAGGTTAGGCAGAATGTTTTTAAATTAATTAGTATTTCAACTGTCTTGAGAGCAGTTAATTTATTTTCAGTTGATTGGAACCGGACCCTGTTCGGATTAGTGAAAGTTTGATTAACGGAAAAAACGCTAAATAACAAGTTTGGACGAAAATTAACATTTTTTTATGCAAAACAACGTCTAGTTAAACCAGAACAACAGCGTACATTATATCTATCAGTACTGTATAAATGTTAGGTCTCTGCATCGTGAAGGGCTGCAATACTGTTGTGTGAGGTTACCTGCATGCATAGCGACTTGTCACTGTCGCGACTGACTGGGGTGCCGGTTCAAGGTAAGGTATTACTGTAACATATGTCGAGTAGCTCTTTTGCTGTATGCAATATTATTACTTTTGTTTTGATAATCTGTTTTGTTATTGGGATGATGATATATACTCGTACTTCAGATAAGTAACCTGTTAATGTATAAGTATATTGTGTTAGTGCTTCAATTCACTGTGCCACGAGACCAATTTGAAGTTTTAATTGTTTGGTTATGTTTTCGTGTCTATGCTTTATTCCTAAATTTCGGCCTAAATTTCAAAGTCTTGTAGAATGACACCAGGTTACAGGTTGTATTTAAAATAAGTGGCACAGATTATTGAAAATGTAGTAATTAAACACCATAGCTAAGTCAGTTAAAGAGTTAAAATCATCATCCCAACACATAAAGGAAATCATACTTACCTTGCAACAGCCAAATTACTATAGTTAGTACTTCGGTTAGCCCACCCAGCCCACCAGGATAAACTAAACCTTTTTATTAGAGATGTGACAACTATTATGTGTGGAATATATAAATAAAAGGAAACATTTACTTGCATTTAGACAATTACATATCCATTGACTTGAAGATCTGAAAACTCCCAACTTCGTCTTGAATGTTTTCGGATTGACTGCTTCTCGTGTAAACTTAGAAGAGGTGATAGAGTCAAGAATTTGGCCCATTGATATCCTTTTTCAGGCCTGATTGTTGGATGCATAAACCGTTCGTAATATCCAAGTTTTCAAGGAACTTGGCCTTTTTGTACACTTAGTGTTTTGGGCCTGGGATATAAATATACAACTAACAAGAATACATATAAAATAAATAAATATAACTGTGAATTGAATAAATAGGTACAATATATTACTTCTATGAACAATAAATAAACAATACATGCAGATAATTCGAACAATTTTCTAAGATACAGTGTAACATTTCAGAAGGTTTGTCTTGAAGAATCACGGCTCAAATTGAAGAAGTCCAGGTGGTTAGGCAAACTGTTGGCAAGGCGTTGTAGTCGAGGAAAGGACTGTGGAATGTAGTGTAAGATAGTGCCGCTTTGTAAATAATTGATTGTGACGAAGACGAACATGTTGTGGTGTTCTAAAGTCCAACTTCACAAGCAAGTTTGGAGCATCTATGTTAGAAGTGATCAAACTTCTCAGGAACATTAAGTCATTGATTCCCCCATTTCAAGCATGCTTTTTTGGGCAAGCATGCTTTTTGGGGGAATATTCTTCAAAATATTTTGTGTAATTATATATTTAAACACTGTATGTAAACTGAAGAAATAAATAAATAAATCACGTACAGGGGGTAAGGAGTGGAAGTGTGAGGTCTGTGCTAAATCTAAGAAATCTTCTAGTAGTAAGTCGTCCAATATATCAACTGCTATCATAAAGGAATTTTTTAGTGTATACTATAGAGTGTTTTAAACGTGAAATGTTTGATGAGCTGAAAACCCACTCGAACAAGGTTTTAGAGCTCACAAAAGCGGTAAAGTTTTCCTCGGCAAGCATGGATGCTACTAATAAAACGATGGACAAAGTACAAGCAGAGCTCATTGAAGTAATCAAACAAAACAAGAGGTTAATCGAAGAAAATGTAAAACTTAACGGCATTGTCAGCAGCTGGGGCTCAAGAGCAGAAATGCTTAGCGGAGTTCCTGAACCGGGAGGCCTGTGGGGGTGATATACCCCAAGCAAGCAACAGTCAGGGCCCTCCCAATCTGATGTGAAAATTTCAGCTTCAAAGAGAATGTTTTGCATGTTCTGAGTCAAACATATTACATTATTAAGGGCAACATTTATTACAAGTTCAAATTTTTCAAGGGAAAATCTTTACCGTACATTATTTCTTTAAACAAACCTGTGCATAAAATGGTGATTTTACATGTTATGTCTGTTCAGAATAACTTGAATGGGAGATTGTTTTATACCAGTTTGAGTTGATTGATCAGACAACTCCATAGTGTTCCATCTTGTTGATTGGATAAATATTTCTATACAAGAGTAAAAGTAAAATCCCAAAGCCATGTATTTTGATGTATAATTTGATTGTAAAGCACTACTTTTGAACAAAAAGGGACTTCAATACTACTATTTTGATTTAAAGAAAAATTCAACAAGATGGTAAAGCTAGAATCCTTTAAATATTTAGATTATTTGCCAGAGATGAAGATATTTTCGTCTAAGAATGCTCGAAACATTTCTTTGTTTGTACATTACCCGTGAAAATCAGCAATTACCGGTACTGAAAGTGTTGGATTTTTTAAAACAATGAGGTTTTCTTCTGTAAGCAACCCAAGAAGGGCCAAAATCCCATTGGGTTCGGTTTGAGATATGTTCTCCGTCCATTATTGGACAACATTCATATATTGTTTTTTGAAGGTTTGGGTCATTTCCGTAAAGAAGGTTGTGGCATGTTATCACCATTGAGATGTATTTTTCTTTAAGTTGGACCATTGTAGGTTGGTGGATTCTCGCGAAAAATCATTCTTTAACATTCCCAGACATGCATCAGGTGATGTTGATGGGCTGGGTAGGAAAGGTTGTTAGAAAGATGAGTTGGTTTGCAAACGCTTTTTTAAAAAAAAGCAATATTGTTTGCGACAGTATGTGGTTACCCATCTTGCTGGAACCATTGTAAACGATTAATTCAGTTTCGGGCACTGGGTTTGTCGAGCACCATTTCAGCCGAATCTACAACTTCAGAAGGGAAGAGACAAAATAGACACGAAGACGTTGCAACAATTTAAAGCTGTCACGGCTGGTTGAAAAGAAAGGTACAGCTGTTTCAATTTCAGGTACTATTTTATTCTGAACTGTTTAAAGAGTTATAGACGCCTAACTAAACATTTGATCAAAGTTCAAATGAACAAAGTGGGTAAAAAATTTATTTTTTTTCAATAGAGATATTTGTTTTAATGTCATTATATTTAGATAATTCCATAGGCTACAATCCTTCTCATCTAAAGCACGTGGTTGAACGTCGTGTTGGTTTGGAGAATAGGACTTTATTTTCAATCGAGTGGATGTGTTCATTCTTATTTTATCTGGGTTAATAAACATATTTTAAATGTTTCTTTATAGATTCAGTAGATTAAAATGACCGAAACGATTAGCCAGTCCTCCAAGTGTGTAAGACTGCCACTTGGTGTCTAAACATTCCCCTCTGGCGGGCTGTAATACCAGTGGAAAAATTAACCATTTCGACTCTTCAGTAAAAACATATCGATTAATATGTAAGAACAAAATAATGCTGAATATTGTTGTATCAAGCAATTATACTAGTAGGCCTATACCCATAAGCAGTGTAATATTTTAGTTTGAAAATAATGCTTCTTACATGAAAATATTAAGACAAATTTTACTTTTTTGGGGAGAGCTGCAACCTAGAAACCCCTTGAATGCGCCACTGCAGGTGCAGGCCTCAAGTCATTTTGGCTCGCCACAGGTTCAACTTAGCTTGGACTGCAGAACCACAACCCAGTTTAGGCTGAGTTGGGAAAACTTCTCAACTATTGAGATTAACTCCTCTTCGTCTTTTATTTGAAAGTCAATTCACCCTCAAAAATAACCAGCAAATAATGGTGCAGATTTGTGATTGCACGATTCACGCGTTGAGTAATTTACATTAAGCGGCAGTGTACTGTGTATCAGACGCCACTCACGCTAGACAGCCAAGCTGTTTTCTGTTAGCTCCTGCTCGTCTTCCCGTAACTCCCCAATGCAACTAGGAAGGGACTAGGTATATTAGCATAGAGGTAGCCAGATGCCTCATGCTTGAAATCTCTAAGGCATTGGTGGCACCATTTGATGGTACATTAGCGGAGAGAGCACCGTCAATTGATGTGGTTTTTGTGAATTGAAATAGGTAAATTACACCAATTTATTGTTCATAGCATGTAATCTTTTATCAAAGGTTTGCAGGAGCTTAATCGAATGAAAATGTAAACTTACAACGGCATTGTCAGAGCTAGGGACCTCAGAAGCAGTACTCAGGCGGACCAACCTAGAAATTAGCGGAGTTCCTGAAACTCGTATGGAGGTACTACGGACGTCCAGACTGCCGTAGGAGTTGAGCTGCAGGAGTCCCAGGTGATGTCGGTACACATAGTTCCCAGCTTCAAGAGGACGAGCCCCATCCATGGTCGTCAGTTCCAGAACAAGATGCAGAGGGATGTCTGGATCACCATCTTCAAGAAGACGAAGGAACTAACAGCGAGAATAGTGAACAACGCGTTCCCAGACTCCAGGGAGTACATCAACCCCTGGATTTATTAGTAAATGAATTGAAATCAACATGTTAACTGCCAGTGTCTTGGTATTGGGAGATTGTTTCTGATACGTAAATTAAGATTGGGATTTACTGATGGTATAGGAAACAGGGGGAAGGTTTTTTGACGAAAGTTAGTGTTTCCAGGATGTAAATTGACGGAAGTGTTAGGATTTTGTGATTTCGGAACAACTCTCTACAATGATCATGACTCTTTAGATGGAAAATTGTTCGTATTGCTCTTTTTTGAAGGATAAAAACACGATCTGACCTGGTACTGAAACCCCAAAGAGGAATGCCGTACAACAGATGTGGAACGACAATACTGTAGTTAATTTTGAGGAAATTTTCGGTATTGAGTTAGATTAGATTTAAATGGAGATACAGTTCCGGACCGCATACACGTCAACCTTAGGTTTATTGTGCAAACTCCTGTTTCTCTCACTCAGGTAGTCCGATCCTTGTTCGCTTACAAAGCTCAAGGATCTTTTTGCGTAGCTCAGAGGGTTTGATTTCCTGCCACCCGAGACCCCAGAAGTGGTCTCTCCTTGCCTCAAGGTCGCAGTCAAAGATATGTCGAGCGGACTCTATAGAGCGCTCACATAGTCTGCAAACAGTGTCTCCTGTATGGAGACCTATCCTTGCTAAGTGGTTCCTGAAGTGCCCGTGTCCAGTTATATATGCGATGGTTAGTCTAACGTCCTGTCGGCTTAGCCTAACTACAGAGTCAGTTGAGGCCCTAGACGGGCCTTTGATTAGAAATTTGGCTGTTGGCCCTGGAATATGATGCCATGTTTGCCTATGTTCTGAAAGCGCCTGCTCGTTTAGCAATGCCTTGATCAAGGAAGGGCTTACCCCGACAGCTGGTTCTGGACCTACAAATGGGGACAGTGCTCCCTTCCTTGCAAGCAGGTCGGCTTTCTCGTTCCCAGTAAAACCCCGATGTCCTAGGATCCACCCAGTTGAACGTTATTCAGACTGGACAGAATCCTCAGAGACTGTATGCACTGCCAGACAAGTATGGAGGTGGTGGTTACACAGTCAAGCGCTTGAAGAGCAGCTGTCGGAAAATATTACTATATGCTTGTTCCTGGCTCTTTTGAGAGCTCTAACTGCACACATTCTAGGATTGCGTATACATCCGAAAAAGTACAGATCCCAAGCCCCCAAGAGGTTTTCCTGGGTGCGATCCTGTGCACCGTATCCAGCTTTCCCTTCTATGAGGGAGCCGTCTGTGTACCAGATCGAGCAGTTGCTGTGAATACGAAGCGATTTGTCCGTCTTCCACTGTTCACGGGACTCTATGTTGACCTCATATGGCCTGGTAAATATGTATTCCCTCTTCATTAGATCTGAGCCCATAGAGAAGCGGGTGGTTTGGAACAGATTCCAGTGCCGAGACATGGCCTGTTCTAGATAAGCCCGTCTAAGTGAGGCTGCAATGGAGAGTCTGTAACTTGTTTTTCCTGGCCTCTATCTTAATGAAAGTGTCCAGTGGGGTTAGGTTCAGCAGCTTGAAGTGCTGCCGTTGGGGTTATGGAAAATGCTCCTGTGATACATAAGCAAGCTAGTCTTTGTATCTTATCTAACTTTACTGCTTTATCGTTGAAAGCGCCCTCAATGTCAGAAATGAGCAAAGTGCAATTTCTTTGTTAAACAAGGAATCCTCGCTCTCTACTGACTAGCTCATTGAGGGCAGTAACACATGATCTTCCGGCCTGATATGCGTGTTGATTCCTGTGAAGAGGTTGTCCTTGCAACACTCTGTCTCGTATGTATCTTTCTATCAGTCTTTCCACCGTTTTCAGTAGAAACGATGACAGGCTGATAGGTCTGAATCTTTCGCTTGACTGTAGTCTGTCTTTCCTCTTTGGGTATAAAGACCACCTACTCACTCTCCACGCCTGTGGGATATGGCCAAAGGCCACACTGGCCCTGAAGAGATCGCATAACAGCCTAAGTACGGTGACGGAAGCGTGCTGCAACATTGCAGGATAGATACCGTCACCGCCTGGTGATTTAAATGGGCTGAATTTGCTTATAGCCCACTTAATGCGATATAGTGTAACTATGTTGTTGGCTATGTCCCAGTCATTCTAGCAGCCCTCGGGCTTGAACTGCTCTCGCTGCGATTTGTGGCCAATATGTTACTGTTTGCTGCCAGGAAGTGAGTCTCGAGGAGAAGTTCGAGAGTACTGCCCGCAGATTCGGTGAATTCTCCGTTCGATCTTTTCAAAGAGCCGATAAGAGATGGTGGTTCTGAGGCCATTATTTTACATAACCTAGCTGTTTCTTTGAGTCCATTCACTTCATTTGTAAATTTCGCCCAAGAATCGAATTTGGCCTTCCTGACAGCCTTACTGTAACGCGTAAGACTAGCATGATAGACCTCCCATCTACCTGAGCTCTTGGCTCGGTTGAATTGTATTCTGACTTGCTTCCTTTGTCTATCTAGATCAGCACTCCACCATTTGACAGTAGTTTTGCCTTTCCTTATTTGCAACGGGCAGTTGTCAGTAAATGAGTCTGTCATAGCATCATTCAGAGATGAGGCAACATGTTCTAAATCGATAATACTCCATTCTCTACAGCCAAAGATCTAGTCTTAGCTGTTGGTTGATCCAGTATTTAGCCCAATCAGTTTTCCTAGGATTCTGAATGGCTCTTCGTAGTTTTTAGCATCTAGTACCAATTGAATATATTTATGATCCGAAAAGTGGCTTGTTCGAGGACACTCCACTCTCTGACGAATTTAGTGACATTACCGGTGCCAAAAGTTATGTCGATAACTTCGTCACTTCTCGTTTGTTAACAAACGTGGGGAGTTGCCGACATTAAAATTTGTAAATTGTTAGAGATGAGGTATTCATTAAGCACACCTCTAGGGTTAGTGTTGGAGCTACCCATCCTACTTGATTGTGAGCATTAGCATCGCAACCAACTAAAGTTGGCGGTCAA
>CM032065.1:15807965-15821512 GCA_018831715.1 Matsumurasca onukii
ACTATGCAGGAGATGAAGAAACTAGGAGAAGTACAAGTGGATATGTTATCTTCTTTGGTGGCGGACCAATATCATGGTGTTCTCGAAGACAACCGATTGTTGCATTATCCACAACTGAGGCAGAATATATCTCAGCTGCAGAGTGTTGTAAAGAAGTGATTTACATAAAATCTCTAATTGAAGAACTTATGAACTGTTCATTGCAAGTAAACATGAATGTTGACAACCAAAGTGCAATTGCCTTGATCAAGACAGGAGTGTTCAACAAAAGAAGTAAACATATAGACGTGAGATATCACTTCATCCATGAGAGAGTTGCAAAAGGAGAAATTAACATTGTATATTGTCCAACAGAAAAACAACTCGCAGACATTTTGACAAAACCCTTGAACAAAGTGAAGTTTAAGAGAGTCAGAGACAACCTTGTGATTTGATGTTGAAGAGTGTTAAATCTTTATAACAAATGTTGAAATTACGAGGGGATGTTGGAAATAATTAAACAACCTTTGTTATAGTACATATTATAAACAGTTAAATTATCTAATGATTTGTTAATAACATATGGTTTGTTTTATATTTCTTAATAATGGACAATATGTTTGTTTATGTTGTTTATGTTTATTAGAAGAATGCTTATGACATGGTTCCTTGTAATGTTTTCCTCTAGTTAATATTAAACTATAATTTTGATACCATTAAATAATTCTTTGTTTATTGAAGTAAAACTTTACAAAGACCCTTCAAACTGGCTAGAATCTACGTTTGTTCAAAATCATTTCAAATATTAAGTTAAAGGTACATGATTGCTAAATTCAAAATATCTAATTAGGTTCAATCTAAAGAACATACTCATTGGACCTTATTTAAAAATTGACTAGCATACTCGTGGTATCATAAACATTCGTCTAAATAAAACTGTAATTGTGGGTCAGGTTTTTACTGTGTGAATCGACTTCTCAAAAGGTTTGAATGAAAAGTTTAAAAGGTATCGTCTTGAATATCATGCAAGCCTTAGTTCGCTGCAACATGAATACGTTGACAAACTGGTTACTGTTAGTCATTGAAGTTCAATCAACATAGTTTAAGTCTTTTGTTGAATGTTCATTAATGAAAGCGTAGACTCAGCTGTTGCTTAAACCAGTTACCAATTAAGCCTGATTTCAACGTTGACCATAGTAAATGTCATGTCATTCGGTGCCTGGCGCTGCACATGTCCGAAATTCCTGCGACACGACTCAAACGGCTTTATCATTTCTCCAAAAATGCAAGCGGATCAACGCCGCCCAGACCAGTGCAACTGGCCAAAGCCTCAGCCAGTCCGGGTCATTTCACCCAATGGTTCTAAACATCTCGTCATAAAGGCCGCTTCTTTAAAGACCAAATATGGCTGATAGGAATTTCAATGCATTTTATAACAAGAAATACGAAGTTCCATTTTGTAATTTTATTGAAGTTTGGTAACAGTGACTGGGGCAACACATATTTACTAGTAGACTAAGACAAGTGATATTTTGCATTTAAAGTTATTTTTCCCTTTTAGGAGCTTTTCATTCAAACCTTTTTGAAGTCGGTTCACTTTTTTTATTAAAAATTTTATTATGTGACATGTATAACAAAAAACTAGGTTGAGATATAAAAAGCTTTTATGTCGTTGAATTTTTGTTGAAATTAATTTTTGAGGGGCAAGAAGAGGGTGCTCATATTTCACCATCTCCTGCTGTCTTTAAAGGTTACTAAAGCAGCCAAAACAAATTTTGCGGAGTCCTATAAAACATTTCCAAAATGGTCTTTCAAAGAGCTCTTTCTTCAGTTAAGGCCCATGCCAAAATATTTTAGAACTCCCATCTACAATTCAAATAGTTAGTCTTGAATGCTTCACCACTGTTCTGTTAAAAGTTAATGTATTCAAAAGATTCAAATCTATCCTGATTTTATTCCGTTTGAAAGCTTCGAGACTTAAAATACGTTTTATTTAGTTTTTAAATTCCACGAGAATTAATATTCGTTTTAGAATCCATGGGTCATTTGCTATACATTTTATAAGGGAACGATACCAGAGAAAGAGTGGATAGATTAAAGCCCAGGGTAGTTCAGTGTCTGCTGGTAGCGCCCTTTTGGATTCAATCAGGTTCGTTGGGTCGAGTTCATCAATCCATGAAGCGGTTTGTGTTCCCTGAACTCCGATTCCACCACCAGCTGTTCCGTTTAAAATGGAGGAACGATATTTCAAGTTTATGTGTTCTTGCATCTTTCTCACCAAACATTGTTAATCACTACTTATAAAGGAAAACCGTAGAAAACCAATCGTTGCTGTACCACTAAAGTTTTCATTCATGTTTATTGCCGTAAGCTAGTCGTTCACCATAATAAGGACCATTACAAACCAGAGAGCAAACTGAGTCGGTCAGCAAGACTAATGTCTGTCGTCGAGTAGTTTAGGTTATTCAGTCTCAAACGTTGCGTCAGTTGCCACTGGGCCCAACGGCCTTGCAAACCGACAACACAAAGCCAACCGATCATCACCCGCAGTTTGTCCTGCAGCCATTTACTGCCGTTATTTATGCTCACCACAGGCTGATTAACGCAAACGCTAGTCGGCCGCACCCTTCTCAACCTGTGCCGAACAGCCCATTTGATTCGCTAAGTAGCGTTACAGCTGGCATGCCAGCACGGTAGCGAGGGCCCTGGCACAGAACGTGCGAAGCTTTTCCGGAACCAAATAAACTTGCCGCTGGCATCCAAACCACAACCATTTCAACAAACACTGCTTGCCGCAGCCAACCTGCACCAAACGGTTTAGCGCACTTGTAGCCTTCGATGTTGCCATTTGCTTGTCTTCGCCAACAAACCATTGAGATTTGCGGTTAATCCAACCTGTCGAAACCCGCACGCTTCCAGAAAACTATTTTCTATCTTCAAAGCTAAAAAGTTCATTATTCCGAACTGATAGCATAGCTTGCACGAGTTTGAACAGTCCTTGAAGGTCATCCAGCAGTTCTCCATAAAGAAAGAGGAACAGCTCAAATCCAGTCCATTGTAGAACTTTCTAAAGTCTTGTTAGAAAATTTAACTAATCTGTTGGGAAAACCAACTCTTTACCAACACTCCCCTTGAATGGCTGTGCAGAATGGTCATTTCGTGTTTCTTTACAGATGGTCCAGTCTGTTTTCGTCCAGTTGGTCATGTTGCCAGCCAGTTAGTCCAGTGGGTGGGAAAACAGGCTAACTCATGTTGTTTTCCTCACCTCACTCTGTAGACCCCAGCTCTTTCTATTTGATATGTTTTATGTTACTTTCCACCTGAAGAAGTGTTCTTTTATACGTTTAAAGACTGTTTAAATATATGCAGTGGTGGTACACTGAAGGTCAGAGTGCAACTCATGAATGCACTATTGTACATATGACTCAGACCTGTATGAATGGAGGAACATGGAGTATGGTTATGTGACTGCATGCACAGAGTGAGTTAATAGACTCAATGAGGCGTTATGTTGGGTAATTATCCTCAACACGCCAAGGTCTGGTTTCAGTCAACATCATTACGACATCTTCTTATCTCCTTATCTTAAACATAGGCATATTTTGTTTCATTCAGTATTTTTTTTTTTATCAGAGTTTTTACTTTTGTGACCCTTACAAAGTAGTTGGTAACTAACTAAACTGTATATTGTTTTCACAAACCAAAAATTAAATATTCAATCAATATTCCATACACCGATCCATTCATCATCTGTCTATAACTTGCCATACCGGATGGTAAAAGCAGAGAAGTGGTCAATTACTGGTAATAAATCAAATCTTGTCTACCTATCTGAATCTATAAACTATTATTTTTTTTTTATTAGTTAATAGTTGACGGGTTGGCTTAAGTTAAGTATAATAATGGTTTATAAATAATTTTAGAAGGTAACAAATCAAATTCGGCAATAGTTTACGATTAAATAAGCACCAGGGGGCCTTGTCATCGTGGTTTTACAACCCCTAACAAGGCACGGTAAAGTTTTGGTATTTTTAAAACAAAACCGCAACCATTTGAAAAAAATAACAAGTGACCACAGGCCACAGCAAAAAGCCTATATGATACAGAGGAATAAAACCCATCGTAGTCAATCTAAATTCATTGGTGATACGATTGTCAACATTTGTATTGTATATCGGAGGTATCAAGAAACCCTAAACAAGCGTTATAACCTGTCACTCTGTTATTTCTCTCGGTCGTCGTTCGCATGTTAGGTAGGATGATATAAATATACCGAGCTGCTTTGAAATGAATCATAAATACGGGTTTTAGCCTAAATACCAATTTTAGGGACCCCGTCTTACAATGAGGCACTTGTGGTGTAAACTATCACTTACAGGAAATTCGCTAGGATTCACGGTGTAATGTAGCCTGTCGCTATATTTTCATCTCAATCCTCTACCAACTGTCTACTGTACTCGTGCGCAACTATTAAACAGTTGATGTGTGTGGTGGGTGAACGTCCGTGCCGGGCGTGATCGACAGTCTGATCATGAAAGAGTCTCTGTGCTGTCTAATGACCGGGGCCTTGACACCATCCGAGGCATTGATGTCGAGGTCCCTGGCACATCCGAGACAAAACAGACGAAAAAACCAACACCAATCAAATATGAAAAGTCGTGCGGTTGTGGGCCAATCATATGTTTTAGTTAACTTCGTTCAGATGAAACTGAAGTACATGTTGTTTTGGCACCAGTTGCTTAGTAGTTTCAAAATTAAGTTCTTCCAATTCAAACCAACAATTTTGTTGCTTATCTGCCTCCAGGAGGTGTTATTTTGGGATAACTCAGTAGAAAACACGTTACATCTACTTGTCAAAATTCATCCAAAAATATGTCTAAAATATATTGGCTGATTTTGCATCTAGTCCTAATATTAAAATCATCTGGTCATGAATTGATTAAATTAAGGATTAAAATGCTGTAGCCAATGGATTCGATGACAAGGTGGTTTTCACTAATCAAGGTTCTACAGACTACAAAACCAGCCAGCCGTCGCTTTACAAGAATTCTCCATCGAAATCTTCTAAGTAACCTCAGACCTTAAAACATTTTCAGGATATTGCCAAAATCTCTCATGCCTTTTCTGCTACTTTCCCAAATCTAAATTCAAGCCAAGTCCACGAAGGAAAGAACATTGTACTCGTATATAATCTTGAATTGTAAATTGCAAAACAGAAATTATAAGCCACTCCCATTACAACTCATAATGACCAGTTCTTTTCCATTTCTCTGCCTCTGGAGGTAAAGATGCTGACATTCCGGCTTCAGACTCAATCAATATTTACCGGGTCAGAGGTGAGTAACCTCCTCCGTCAGTGAGTCTCTACTCTCGACACACGACGTGGGGTGCCCTGTCCGTTGAGACGAGGGATATGTGTAGAGACACATGCGGAACTACCAAAACACACCTTCGTCTCTTGGTTCTTTGTGCGGTTGGTAACATTGTTTCAGCCAAGGAGATATTTCCTCACACATATTCGGTTGTTAGCGAATTTCCATGAAATAGAGTATTCATTTCTATCGGCACATAGAACAAAATTAGAGAAGAATAAAAAAGTTTGCATTTTGAGCTTCTTAACACTTACTGAGTCAAATGACATAGCTTTATTATAAAAGGTTCTCACAAAATTGTGTAGCGTGCTATGCAGAACCGCATTCTACGTACAAAAGTAAGTAGAAATTTCTGGTAAAATTTTTGTATTTCGGCATAGTTTAGCCGTAATTTACCATTTGTAAACTTTTAAAAATAAATAATAATCAAAAGAACCATTGAGATATTTTGTGAAACTTGGTATGAACCTCCTAATAACATTGTCTAGAAATATTGTTTAGTTCAAAGTAAAATTTGTTAGATTCAATTTGACTTTCAAATTTTTAAATGACACCATTTGAAATTTGATAAGTTTTTGGACAATATTATTCGGAAAACAATTGGAATTATACCAAGTTTCACAAAATATCTCATCAAAAGGTTTTGAATATTAATTATTTTCAAAAGTTTACAAAATGGCAATTACGACAAGCCAAAATCCACAAAGTACTGGACATTTTCGACTTACTGTATGTAGAATCCAGTTCTGCATAGTGCGCTACACATTTTGGAACACCCTGTATACGTGAGACACTCTACACGTACAGGACGCAATGTTTGTCAATTTCCACGAAAATCGGAATAAATGTTACTTTTGTAAATATCTCTACGTTAAGTTAACCAGCAAAATCAGTCCACCACAAGTTCCCTTGGGGGGGCGTTTCATAAACAGAATTGGTAGGCAGCTGATATAAATTTTGTGACCGATAGCCAAACTTTAAAATTTAACTGCATTTCAGTCATAAACTGCAACTATATGTAGACTTTTCAGTTTTTTTATTGTCGTTGTTTCGAGAACTAGGGAAGTGGTCGACGGTGCGCGTCCAGCCCAACTTTGTTACAGGATTCACGGTCCCTGGGTTTAATGTGTCGCAGCTGTTCAAACACATTCACAGTCAACAGAACAGAGCAGTATTAATTAATATCTCTAATAACATTTCATTTGTAACTCTTTCCACACCACCAGTCTGCAAACTCCTCCACCAGCCTGGACAAGAGAGATAAACGAACTGTCAATTTGTTATAGTATTCGTGGTGGCTTTTCGACAAGTACTCTGTGTTTTGAAATGTACAGGCGTGTTTGTTAACAGGTGCTGTGGTGGTTTTGTCAATAATCGTTGAGTAAAATTGAATAATCTATAACGTCCAACCATATCAAGAGAAAATTGGCATACTCTCAATAAAAAAGATTATTTTCAATGTATTTATTTCGATTTAAGAACAAACTAAGATTGAACTAAGTAACAAACGAGACTGATGGAGTTAAGTAATTATCGGAAAGTACAAAACATCAAACGCAGAGCCTCAATCAGTGGTCGGTAATGGTCTGGAAGAGTTATCGGCTTGGTTATTTCGGTAAACCTCTGTTGAGCACGTACTACAGCTGTTTTATCCCGTCGTGAAGTATTACATTTTACGAAGAATGTAACTAAATAATGAAATGAATTATTGAATTGAAATTAAAGTCTGTATGAATGTATTTTCTACTTTCTTGTACTCTTGAAGAGGGTGCACTTTTATGAAGTACGAGACAAGGCACGTATATCTTTATGCCTATTAGATAGAACACAATCAATTATCTAAATTTTCACAGTTACGTCGAGACATGTTGGCTTCGCGGTTGGCTGTCTTTCTAAATTGAGGCCAGGTAATAAACATAACCGACGCGTTCTAGCAAGCGCTACCGTGAATTTTAGCGAATCCCTTATAACAGGATATTAAGATTACTTCGGAAGTGCTCTTTTTGGACTCTTGTGACCACTCTAAACGTTGCATTTTTGTCAAATTTTCACGAAAATTGGTTAAATCTTAAAGTTATGTTTGCTAACCAGCTAAATCGGTCCGGAATAATATTTGGGGTAGGTGCTTTTTCCCCGTAAAATGAGATGTATGCCATAAAAACTTTATGATCGATGCCAATTGAACTTAGTACAAACATAAATGGTACAGCACCTTAACATGTGCACTAAAATCAACAAAATCCATTCAGAAAGACCAAGTTGTTGGCGCAAAATAGCTTTCACGAAATTTTCCCCGTTACATGAAATTCACACATTCACGCACTAGTTGGCTACGCGTCACGTCGGCAATGTTTTATTTTTCGTGACTTATTTTCACTTCCTGCAGAGAGGTGACTCATGAACTCAGCGGTGGCGCCATCTGGTCCAGTGTTGACATGTGCAAGAACCCGGGTGGAAAAAGCGTCTCGCGAAATCATTCCCTCTTCCCCAACCATGACTGGAACACGAATAGCACATGTGATCTGGCTGTTTACGAGCTCTAGATTGGCGGGAAACATAACTCCACTTCCACACCACGTGACTCCGGAACAGCTGTCCTTCTAGTAAACATACTCTGTGGGTGACTCTTGTCTTAATACTCACTCGTTTAGAGTCTCCGTCAACAACAAAGGTAGACCATTACCAACCTGGAACAGAAAGGGATTTGTTAGGAAAATCGACAACAAAAATCAAGCAATCATTTGTTTTGACTACAGGGTTTTAATTGATAAATCCATTTATAACAATTTTGACTACTCTCTGTGCCCGATCATAACTCTGGGGAAGCTAAATTTTTGACTATTTATGTGAGCCTGACTCAACATCTAGAGATAATTTTTTCTTGCTTGCTAGGTAACATTAAAGTACATACAGTATTTTTCAAATTCCATCTCAATCGGATGAAATTTACTGTTTTTAGATAATGAACAAATCTTTTAGGTTAATACTGCACCCTTCCCCAAAGAGGGACTTCCGGTGTTCCAATTTTGCTGGATACCGAACATGTCTGAGGAATTATCAAAATAAAAGTTTTGTTTGTACTAAAGGTCAGAGAGAAATGTGACCTACAGAGAGCTCACACATATATAGACATACAGTATACAGTTTTAAAATGCTCAAAACGTGTTCTAGGGTCATCATCGGTGCAGATTCCATGGTCATGGGTCTGGGTTTTACCATGCTGACGGACGATTAGCAATTTTCCCGAAAAAAACCAGTTTTTGAAATACAAATTCTGTTCGTAAGCTTCAAGCGAGATTTCATATAGGAAGGAAGAATATCTTCTCTGTGGGTACATTGCGTGACGCACAAGGCCTACAAGCGCACATTGAACGCGGAATGGGTGGTTTCTTCGCTCCAGTGAGTTTGACCTTGTCTTTTGCATGTGCTTTACATCTTCACGAGTGGCTGATTGTTGCTAACACAAAACAGATGTGGCACTAACGACGTGACTAACTCTTGATTGCTATTTGCAGATGACTAATATTTGATCACTAAATTAGACCCAACATTGTAACATAGTTTTCTAACTAAAGAACTAAGCGAATAGCACTCCGAGAATGAACTTGGCAGGCAGTTGTGACTGGGTAAATGATATTTCCTGTTACGAAATACCTCGTGTTTGCACCGTCAGTAAAATCTTTGTTGGCCTATTTTGTCATTTGAAACACTAGTGTCAGCTTGCATGACTTGACGCGTTGTTGTATGATGTGTGAACAATTTTGTGTTTGTTGGTTTCTGTCAATTCTAGACTTGTGAGGTTCTGTGGTAGCATTGTTTGGAAACATAAAGGACTTTTGGGTTTGAAACATGAATGCTGGTGCGTTGGAACCAATACTAACTTTCTGTGAAGGATCTCCAACGAACTCCCATCAACCTCAAAAAGAATGAGTAAGGTCGTCAGCATACACAGAGTTTTAGTTTAAGTTCAGTTTTAATATAAACTAAAAAAAAATTCAGTAAATAATTTTAAACTATTGGGGCATACTGAAACTTCAAGATGGTTTTTTTTGCTTTATGCAATTTGAAAGGTGTTGTCCAATTAAGTGTTTCCTCATGTAAGTAATACGCGTATTTAATCATCAGTTTATAGTTGAGTTTAATGAGAGAGACAATTCATACTAAATTGCTGTGTCTTTGGTTTAATGTTTTCCCACCAGGAAGAGTTCCGGAACGGTTCGTTGTCTGCTTGTTTGTCTGCGTAAACTCCTTTCTATCGAAGCTTTTTACTCAAATCAAACTCTTTTCAGTTTAGTTAAACACGAAAATGAAGATAATGTGTTGAGAACAATACTATAAGGACTGAGAAAACACCACTAAATCAAGGACCTAAACATTTTAAATTTTCACTGTCTGTAGAGAATGAAAATTCTCAAATTTAATGACTTCGTCCTTGCTTCAATACCATGCATGTACCCGCCTCCGACCGTGACATTGGGTTTGATATGGTTAATTTGCCAAGAGCCCCAGTCTAGCAGATGTTCCACGACCTCTGACACATCTCCGACCTTGAATGTCGGTCGGACAGAGAGTGTTTCAATTGTGTCGGCAAGTGATCTGCATTCACAACTTCATCTCGTCCCTCGTCAATCCCAATTTGTAGCCGACAACACAACACGCCTAGCTTCATTCACTTATCTCACTCTTCAGCGAAATCATCTTCACTCATGACTCTCCGATCAATGATGTATCGCGATGGTATCAGACAGAAGATAGATGCACGAGACTCAAGCATGTTCAGTGCATCTTGAAGCATGCGCTATGCAGAAGAAAAAGTTTCTTATGGGCTCTCGAGAGTCAGCTGTTTGCGATGGCACGCTTTTTGCAACTCACTTGTCTAGTTTACTTTTTGTTTGCAAATCGTCTTGGAGGTTTTTAGAGGTCTTTTCAAACTAAGACCTCTCGACTATTGTTTTTACTGGCTGAGAAGGTTATCTTTGAACCCATGTCTTTCTGCCCTCAAAATTTATTTATCATTAGCACATCTTCCACCAATATCAATCCCATGCTCATTACCGGATTTCCTATAATTTTTGCAGTTGGTTTTAATGGAAATATTTATTAAAATAAACAAAGGACGACTGTGCAATAATACAAAAGACCATGACACACCCATAAGTTAATGTCATAATTAAGCATAATTCGACTTTAGACCTACGTTCAAAATCCTAAAAATATCCACAAGTGGTAAATATAATTTTACAGAATTAGCAACTAAACAGACTCATATCTGATATCTTTAGTATGCCTAATCCATGAATTAGCATCAAAATGGCCCATCAATGAAACAAATGCAGAAACCTGGCGGTTGTTGAACGACCAGTCGACCCGGAGGTGGTGGGCGTGCGTCCTTGAGAGATCTAGAACCAGACCTGGTTGCTGGTCGTGTGTACGGTTGCTCAACCACATGAATGGACGTGGTTGGTCAGCAGACGGCGAGGTGCCGCACCCACGCACAAGAGTGACATGACATCAATGCTCTTTGTAACAGTATTGTCGGAGTGCTTTGAGCGGTCACAGTTGTTACAGCGGCTTCATTGTAGTACAGTGTGACGTGAATGATGATGAAGATGAGAAAGTGGTGGAAATAGGGCATGTTCGAATGTTTCTTTTGGATACAGTTGTCTCAACATGTTTGACCTCTTTTATCGGATCTAAATTAAAATATTTGATTGAAATGCAAGAATTGTTCAAGCTTTTGGAAACTATTCTTTCTATAGACAGCGAATGCGTTTTTCAGTAGTTACTTACTTACTTACTTACTTCTAGAGAGGTTTATAGCTTCTAACTCTGATCTTGTTGAGAAGGCAATGTCTTAAGATGGCCCAAGTGGGCCGTACACCATCTTGCTCCACGAACTCAAAAAGACCACCAGATTTAAAAGGTTCCTGAAGAATTTGATCCGGTAGTCACTCTTTCCTCCACGTGCCTCGGCTTCAATGTTCCTCCGACTAATTGAAGCTACTTTATGTCCAGTACTAATCCAGATTAATGTCGGGTTTATGACAGCCACAACGCGAAGCAATGCAGCTCCCATCATATCCTAGGTGATGACGACCGCCGCTCCATCCAAACCCCGGCCATAAACTCCAACATGGCCTCCCCAATTAAACCCATCGTTCTGCTCGACTTGCAGCTGTCTTCCTCTCTTCCGACTATTTTAGAAGTCACACGTCCCTTCACACTTTTTCACCCTCCCTACTCGTTACTCGGGCAAACACTGGTGAAACATGACTTTTATTTAGTGAGGCAGTTAAAATTGAAAACATAACTCGTGACGGGCTTTGATGGATGTTGTGTGTGCTTGTTTGGAGATGAAGTATTTATAGGTGTGTAAAAGATGCATTTACTTTTTAGGTTGGAAGAAGATGTGGTGTTGAAATTGTTCGTCTAGTCAAGTTTGTTTTATGAGTTTTTTTATGAAGGGAAAAGGGTAGGACTGAAAGCTTGGCATGGTGAAAAAGACTTCAATTGTACAAACTAGAGTCTAGAAGTAAATCGACTAAACAAAAAGTGTTCCGAATTATGTTCATGATCTATTTGCATACGAGGTCACTCAAATATTTATTTTTGTGACCTTCTTGGCTTCCACTTTTTAAAAGACGAGACACTTGAAATGCCAGCCAAACAAAACTGCCTTTTGCCAGTACATCTGACATATTCGGAAACTTCAGATTTTCTATCTTAAGGTGGCCAAATTGTGCATTTTTCCGGACACGCCAACAGTTTTACGTACACTACCCTCACTGACGTCTTCACAAAACCCACGAAAACACGTCAAACACACCATTAATATTCATCGTTTTTCATCCCACGGACGCAAGCAGCAAATTACCTCAGTGGGAGTTGGCACAGTGGTCCTAATTGTTCATCTGGGTCACTCGCTTAACAGACAGGGTGTCCCTTGAGAGTATGGTAATCTGGGCGGAGCTTTGTCATCCATAATGTATCGAGCTTTCGAGTAGAACAGATCGACTGACAAACCAAACAATAGAGTTGACCGTCAACGTTAGTCGATCGTAAAAACTTTACTGGGCCGCTGCCCTGTAGTTACGAAACCGCCGCAGCTCGATATAGGCGACGCCGAGTTGGAGTCAATGGAATCGAATTGGTTGGATATGGATTTGAAAAACTTTTAAATGCTGATACATTTGTCATTTCAACTGTACCGATGCAATTGCGCACACACACAATTTCCATCTTCAGGTGTACTGCGTACCGGATATCATAAATACGACAGCTGCAAAAAGCCCCATTGTGTAGACACGACCGTGTTAACGTAACGACGTTGTAAACTTCACTGTTATCTCTCTCACTGATAACCGTTATCTTTAGAGGCTTTACTTTATCGGTTTCGAGTACAATCCAATCATAAGCCAGTGAATTGTATTTTGTCGGTTCGCTTGTAGGTTGGTACTACCTTGAGATGCTAGGTAATAAAATGCATTGCACTCAATGTCTGTTAGATAAAGACATGGGCTGGGGAATATTTAGTAGAGATAATCTTGCCGATGAACGTGGAATTGAAATGAAGTGATTTATTCTCACCTCTTTTTAAGACAAGCTTTTCATTCTTCAAAAAGAAGCATTCTGAGAAATCGCCAAATTGCAGAACTTAGTTTAAAAGTTTGAAGTTGTTGACACTGGCCAGCCTCTACATTCTAGAGATCTGTCCTTTTCAAACCAAAATATAATTACATAAGAGTTAGCTACATACACTCTTATGAAACTAGAGACAGTGGAAACTACCGGACTGAGAGACAAGAAGAGTGGCTCGCGCTGCTTGTGGCGCCTTCACAAGCAGGAGTTCACTTTGTCAACGAATTGCCAAATTCGATTAAGAGTGAGACAATTCGAATCATTGGAGCTATAAAATCCTGAGTTCAATCAATTACTTTGATGGCGAAACTCCTCATACAGAATTTGCATAAAGATGGTCTTTGCCTATCTACATTGACACTTGAAATTTCTTGTAGTCTTGACAGTACAGCTTAGTTCACACAACTATATAGACACATTATATTCCACGGTTTATTCTCAGTACGACAGGAAAAGTTTACTCGAGAAATCTGGGTTAGTGATGATTGGTAATTTGGCATTCAAAACTCTTCAAAGTTCAATGTCCCGTACTTTTAAATGTCTTTGCATAAACAAGAC
>CM032065.1:15821612-15860305 GCA_018831715.1 Matsumurasca onukii
CTATTACCAAGGACTGAAGATTACTAAATTTACTATGGTGATACTGCTTACAATTCTTTAAGGAGATGTTTTCTCAACCGGTTTCGGCACCAAAGTCTAATCTATGATAATCCAGATTTAAACCGGTTTCGGTTAATCGTCATCCAGATATCTCCTAGTTTTGGCAACGTTAAAGTTTTCATGGTCTGGATGATCTAGCCAATAGCTCGAAGATCATCCAAATGGTGGTACTGTGCAAACTGGTAGATTAATACACTAATAAAGGATTTATTGACGGGGTATCTTAATCAATTTAGACTCTAAACGTAATTGAACATGTGATAAATATTCTTACGTATATTTGTTTCATTTACAACCAATCATGAGGTGAGCCAACATAACCAGCTGTGTAGCCAACAGTGTAGGTTAAGGGAAGAGAGGACTTTAAAGTCCAAACTTCGCCACCAATAAAGACGCTTTTCATTTCATTTCATTTTTAACCAATATCACAACAAATTTTAGAAAAAACCTCTTCAAGGTTACACGGTTACAAAGTGTGAATGTTTTTCACCTGCATAAGTAAGTAATAAGTCACTCCCTCTACCTTTGGGGAGCCGCAGTTCCCCGATCTCGGGATTCAACCATGGGTAAAATGTGGTGGAAAAATTTGTTATTGAAAGGGCAAAGGGAATAAAATGTAAATAAGCTTCTACTTCAAGTACCGACTGATGTGCTGTGTGGTTACTACAGAGTGGCATTTGAGCAAAATTGTGTAATAACTGGTTTTTTCTGAAATTGAAAAGAGGAACCTTTGAGAAGCGAGAGGATTTATACTACCAAAGGCAACATGGAAAGGCTCCATGGCGAGACAAAATATCTCTAGCTAGTTCTAATGATGTTTTGACGCCGAACCGGGAGAAACCCATTGCAATATCTTATGTTGTTAAATAAATAAATGGTTTATTGCGTTCAACATGTTAACATGTTATGCAAACGTCACTTTGAAAAAGCTAAAATTTTCCACGCACTCTAACATCGAAATCCCAGTCAGATATACATTTTGACATTCACTCTCTCTCATTCATTCGAATTGTACCACTCTAGTCCTGTAGTCAGTTTTGTGTGTTCCACGTTTTCCCAGTCGTGTGCTATAAACTCGTCTTAGGCTGTAAAATGCTTTGCGGGCTAAACTTTTTCAGGCGAGTTTTAAAACCTTAAGCTCATGTGGGCACTTTTTATCGAATTTGGTGTAACCTGTTGACGAGCTGAACTCCTACCTGAGAAGGTAAACGTTCATGAACTGCCGTTCTGTGTCTCCCAGTTCGGTGTTTCCTTCGCCCCAGTTTCATAAGAGTGAATGTCAATTTCCACGAGACCGCATTTTGACTTGAAAAAAAACATGTTTAAAATTGGAAAGCAAGGTAGTGTCATCAATTTCAAATTTTTGAATGCTGGCCGATCTACGATTCTCTCCATTGCAATTTCAGCAATGGTTCGACTACTTTCTTTGCAGAATGAAGACCCTGGCAAAACTCTTGATTTTGAGCCACACCCTATGGCGTAATCCGTATAAGGTGTGGGTAACCACACCGTAATACGCCGTCATCAGTAAATTGAATTGGGCAGTATTCAGATAATTGCCTAAAAGATAAATCTCTGAGGTTAATTTTGAACAGACACTGTCTATAATACTTGTAATGTCCCTCGGTCGAGGTATATCCCGCGAATTTTGTCGAATAGATCTCTTCGATTCAGTATCGCCCACCATGACTGTTGGGCTGCTATCTGAGACTGTTCGTCGCAAGACAAAATCCAATGAAATTTGATTTTGTTACATTTGTTTTAAGATTGAGCTCGTTGAAATTCTGAATTAAACTATTGAGTTTAATAAATGAAACTATTTCCAATTGTTGGTTTAAATGCTTTGAACAGAGAGTCGTGTCATCTGCGCACTGGACAAGCTGCCCGTTCCAGTACCGATGAACCAACGTCGTTGACATAAATCAGAAAGAGAAGAGGGCTGGAGTATGGAGCTTTAAACCTTCCATGTCTGTCTTAAAATTAAATCTAAAATGTCACGATTTCCGTCGATTTTGTTCACTATTACTATTATACTTTGACAAATTTGATCGTGGAAAACCTCCAACTTCGTCCCTTCTCCTGTCAACATCAAACCCTGTTTTCTTCGATTGGGAAGCTTAGCGTCAATCTTCCCTTGTTTTGCGTCAACTCACCCTCCTTCCTCTCCTCTCCCCATCCTACATCCAATCCTTCCCTCTCGTCCTATCCCCTAAGTCGACGTTAACGCCTGTCCAAACTTTGACAATTCCGGTAGATATATTCATACTCAGACAACAACAGGCAATTGGAGCGTTTGGCACTGAAAGTTAAGTGTTGGTGGATCTAAAATAATGAAAACGCTTACTATTGTTTCTTAAGTTAATAAAAAAATGTTTCTTTAAAGCTCGCTCGAAAATTATGTCTTCACATTTATCTTATTTCCTCAAAGGGTAAATTTCTGCAGTGTTTTATTATTTCAAGTTTAAAGACCCGCTTCGGCCTTCGGCTTCAGATTTATATGGTCTTTTCTCACTTTCTGCAAATTTAAATACTTGACATGAAAAGATGACTCCATTTCAAATTTCATTTAAATCACACAACCAATTCCGCTTTAAATAAAGGTTTTTGGACGCCATTTTGAAACAGCTCAACGAACGTCCATAGTTTTTTGTATGTTGATGAATAACATTTAAATGCATATGTTAAAAATGTATATATATATTAATACAATTCTACTGTTTTCAGATAATCAAAACCGTTTGTTTGTTTGTTTTTTTTAAAATGCCACCTAAAAGAGATTTTCCTTAGTCTTGAAATCTTCTGACCAACGAACCTGAAATCTTAGATATTTAGAAAAGCAACATTTGTACCTAATTTTAAATCAGAGAAAAATTTGACCTGTAGAGAGGATACCTATGTTAGTACCCTGTATCTAAATTTGAAAAATGCTCAAAACATGTTCTGGGGTCAGAATTATTATCATTTCAATCCGCGTCTTGGATCTTACCATGCTGACGGCATGAATATCCCCTTTTCCCCAAGGAAATTCACTATATATGATGTTCTTAAAATGTATTTCACTGACTTTAACAATATACGTACTGATTAACAGCAAAGTGTAGGTGAAGGTAGAACTACTCGTACACAGTACACGTCGGTTGAAACTCTGTGTTCAGCAAATTACACAGCTGTTTGAGTTCAATCACTGTTCAACAATCACAGACAGAGAGGTCTAATCTACTCGTAGAGTGTAATGAACTCCTGAACTTGTTGGTTTACATCTATTTGATATCTTCTCACTATCGATTACAACCGTAAGAGTCACTTGGTTTAAGAATGTCCAATTAGCACAAACGAGTGTCAAAATTAGTTTTAAATTGAGTTTTCAAAAATTGTGAATAATCTTTGGTTTTTGACGACCAAAAGCTTCTAAATCAATGGGAAGTTTTGTGCAAAACTCGATGCTGTGTCATCAGCATACTGAATTATCATACTAATTCCTAGCCAGCCACTGGATTCTCCAGAAACAGTTATTCTCGTAGTTTACGGTGCTATTTTTGGTGTTGAGATTAAAAATGTTGTTTTCTATGTTATTATCAAAGGTTGTCTCCAGGTTTGTATTTAACCTGTTTTTTCGTGTTACGGCAATATTTATAGCCAAAAAATGTTAAAGTTGACCAAAAATATAAACACCTTATAAAACCACAAAAATATGAGTGGTTTGGCAGTTTTTACCTTTTTGTGTATAAGGAACGTAGAACCACTCCTACCCTGTCATATAAACCCGCACTTGTACGTTTCGGTTCATAAACGCCGTCGGAAACAGGGGACTACGAAACCGTCATGTTTTGCCACTTTTTAGCGAGCTGGGCGAAGGTGAAATATCGCTACTACCATTTTCTCTTGACTGGCAAGGTCGGTGGCAAGCGCGACTCTTTCAAGAACTGAGTCAGACAAGACAAATCTTCTAGAGCCGATGTTTTTGAAACAAAAGATAAACTTGGATTTCCCCCCTCTTCCACCGAAGAGAAATAATCAATACTCCGCTATTTCGGTGGCAAACTTGCTTGTTTGGTTAAATCACTATTTGAGATGCCGACCACTCTCATGAGGGTATTTTAAGGCAAATAATGATGAAGGATGAGTGGTAGTAATGAGTTATGATGTGTAGTCTTGTTACAACCTATGGCCGACTCTTCCTTAGAATGGGTCATTAATTGATAGCCCAATGACCAATGGAAATACAAGGACCAGCGGCTTAACGTGACTTCCGAACCACGCAGGTGATGGTCTGATACGTCTAAACGATGGTGGGAGTTGATGCGGGTATCATCAGATGATCACTGAGACTATCTGAGCCGCTTTAGACCTATATCATCCTCAAAACCTGACCTCCATGAAGCTGGATTACAGGACCACGCCACGAGTCCCAGTCTAAATAAATTATAAACAATCTTGAGCCGAATATAGATCCTTGAGGAACCTCATATTTCATACTGTGAGCGTAGCAAACAGCCTCGTCATCCCTCAAAGCACGTAAATCTGTGGTATGAGCGTAGCAAATTACGATTACGCGGTAACTCAATAGTACCAATATCTAGCTAGTTTCTAGGCCTAATAACGTAAAAGCTTATTATCCTAGGACAGTTTTAAACAACTTACGTAAAAACTTCTTTTTCCTCAAGTTATCTTGATTCCTTTTCCTGATCCTGGAAATAAACAAGACACCTGGTGAGTGATTGTTCCACAGCAATTTAAACATAGTTATTTACAAAACCCATGATTATCCAGTGATAATTACAGTGTAGAGTACTTCCTTTACAATGCCTCGTATGAACAAGTTTCAATAACTATAATCTAGTTCTTCCTGTTCACACCGCGTCCAAACTATTCTTAATTAAGTTGAAATACTTCGGCTTTGCTATGGATTACCAAGTTAAAGGTGGTACTCCACAGCGAGGCCGAAATATTTCAACCGAGTTATGATGTTTGGACGCGGAGTGAGCCGGAAGAACTAGTGACTATAGTTATGACACCGGTCGCGAAAGCCTAAGAGTTAAGTTTCAATAATTAGTTAAGTTTCAACTTATTTTTACATAAGAATCTTGAATTCAAAATAATTTACCGTAACCACAACTTACAATGACTTTTTCGTATTTTTAATTTTGTCAACAAAAATTTTCTCTTGACAACAAAAGTGTTCACATGTTTTCTTTTTTTAAGGCAACGTTTTTATTTAGCGAATCACATTACTATAAAAAGTAATATTGAAAATTCAAGCTGTTAAAATATTCTCTGATACAAATTAACTTATAACTTTATTCATTTTCAAAAATCAATATAAAAAACGTTACCCTTACATCCTATAGAGGTACCGCATATTTTGGTGTTGGGTTTGACTTATTTGTATTAGTAGTTTTTGTCACATATTTTTGTCCATATCATAAAAATGTACCTTTTAACTACTTTATTAATTGTACTATGTCCCAAAACTCAATAACGACTTGACTGTCAACTTTGTGGAAGGCTAAAATAACCAACCACAGACCGACGAAATTGTGAAAGGATTCGCAACGTTTTAGAATGTGCAATCAGGTTTCTTCTTCAGATATAAAGGCAACCCAAAACTTATCAAGTAAATCGGAAAACGAGCTTGTCCGAATTAATTACTATCAGCTGACTATTCACACAAAGGTGTGTTAAAATTTACAGCTGTTAAAGTCGAATAACAACATAAAATAAGGCAAGGTTCAAAACTGGCCTGAATAACACAGAAGATGAAGAAACCGCCCGCAACCAGAGAAACGGTAGACACTCAAAATACATTTAACGCTGGTGAGAGCTAGTCGCTGATTGGTTGAAAATAACCTATCAATGACAGGTACTCAGCCGGCTGACCAATCGTGACAAAGATATCACAAAATATCCTAATTTATGCACATCCAATAAAGAAATAGGGCGTGTTTCTCAAAATAACTTCTCTGCACATTTTTAGTCCTGTTTCTGTTATTTTCTGCTAAACTCCCACATCTCTCCGTAGTTTGGAAGTCACGTTAAGCCGTTGGCCCATTTCCATTGGTCGGTGGGCTATTAAAAAATGACCAAACCTGGGAAACAGTCGGCTCTAGTTTGTAACAAGATGACACCTCACCATCCTTCAAGACCTATTTATTTTATTTTATTTGTTTATTTATTTCCACGGCATTCGCCACTTTACAATATATGTTCTTACAATAATGTTTACAAAGAATTTATGAAATTACATGCGTATCAAAGTGTTTGAACAAGTGTTTTTGAACATGTTTGTGCCTCCCTACAAGATTTTCTTAAATAATTTAATGAATAAATTATTGTAAAGAATGTACAACAAATATGATAAATATTCATCATTCATTCATTCATTCATTTCTTATCATTCATTCATTCATTCATTCAGATTGTCTTACAAACTAAATAACTGAATAAATAACTCAATATGATATAACATTAATAAACTATCTAATTATAACAAACGATAACAAGTATAAATTAAAATAAAATATAAATTAGAAACAAGGCTTGATTCAACAAAGACAAGAATTATAGTGATAAACATAGTTAAAATATATAAACATACAAACAAATGGTACACAATCATCCCGTATCCATTCTTAAACGCCCTCTTAGAGTCAAAGTTAATATAAATTTTAAACTATATCAACCATATAAGGGAAAAAGCGTGAATTGTTACTATTTAATGATGCTAAGGGCACTCAAAACGTATTGAAACTATTACTAAGGACTGAAGATTTACTAAATTTATTATAGATACTCGTCAATTAATTCTTTAAGGAGATGCTCTTCAACCGGTTTCGGCACTAAAGTCTAATCTAAGATAATCCAGATTTAAACCGGTTTCGGTTAATCAAGATCATCCAGATATCTCCTGGTTTCGGCACTAAAGTTTCATCGTCTGGATGATCTGGCCGACAGTTCTGTAAGATCATCCAAATGATGGCATTTTAGTGCCAAAACTGGTAGATGAATACATCCATAAAGGATTGATTGACGGGGTATCTTTAATCAATTTAGACTCTAAACGTTGTTGAACAGGAGATAAATATTCTTACGTATAGTTGAGTTTCACATAAACCAACATCATAAGTAGCCAGCATAACCAGCTGTGTAGCCAGCAGTGTAGTTAAGTGGAAGAGAGGACTTTAAAGTCCTAACTTCGCCACCAATAAAGACGCTTTTCATTTCATTTCATTTTAACCAATATCACAACAAAATTTTAGAAAAAAACCTCTTCAAGGTTACACGGTTAAATGTGCGTGAATGTTTACCTGCATAAGTAATGCTTCACTCCCCTCTACCTTGGGGAGCCGCAGTTCCCCCGATCTCGGGATTCAACCAAGGGTAAAATGTGGTGGAAAATTTGTTATTGAAAGGGCAAAGGGGAATAAAATGTAAATAAGCTTCTACTTCAAGTACCGACTGATGCGTTGTGTGGTTACTACAGAGGGCATTTGAGCAAAATTGTGTAATAACTGGTTTTTCTGAAATTGAAAAGAGGAACCTTTTGAGAAGCGAGAGAATTTATACTACTGTATACAATTGATTGAAAGGTACTTCATAGCGAGACCGAAATATCTCTAGCTAGTTATAATGATGTTTTGACGTGCCGTGAACCGGGAGAACTAGATTATAATTCTTATGTTGTTATTCGTAAGAAACAAATCTGGAAGATTGATCACTTCCTTTTATGTTTAAAGTTTGTCGTTGACGCTTGTACAATTTCTGAGGTTATTATTATTCCTTGATTTAAAGTTTTATTAGAGTATAGTTAAAATAATATATTGAACATATATTATTAAAGAGAATCTTCAAGTTTTTGATACCTAATAAAGTTCTATATATACGTCTAAACGATAATTAGTTTCTTCCTGTATTCAACAGCATATCAGGCGTAACGGATGCTACAGCTTCAAATAACTTTCCCTCAGATGATCAATGTCACGGATCTTCAGAATACACACAATGTTTTTTACATTTCCCAAAAGAAAAAAATCTTAGTGGAGTCAGATCTGGGCTCCTAGGTGGCCATGCAATTGGCCCGTCTACCAATCCACCTGTTAGGAAAACGCAAGTTCAATGCATCACGGACATGGTTGCTGTAGTGAGGTGGCGCGCCGTCTTGTTGGAAGACAATACTATAATTGGTCCTTTGTTCTATGTCATCTATTTTGGGAAAAACGTATAGTTCTAGCATGTCACAATAAATACCCCATTAACTGTATTCTCAGCAAAATGAAAGGTTCAACCTCTGATATACTGTTGAATACCTGGGAAGAAACTAATTATTGTTTAGACGTGGCTAGCAACAAATGGTGCCTATAGAGAACTGTATTAGGTATCAAAGAACACTTGAGAAGATTCTTTAATAATATATATGTTTAATAACTATTATTTTAACTATACTGTATACTAATAAAACTTAAATCAAGGAGTTCTTTAGAAAAAGACTCCGGATTATTACGGAAATTCTCCGTCATTTTGAGTGAACAAAAAGTACACAACGCTTTGTGATCTAGAACCTGACCCCGTCGTCAGGTGAAAAGTCAATCCTGGGTCAATTCCTTTGTTGTGTAAATGATTTGAGATGATTATGTCCAACAACTCTACCTTTGAACTATTCTCAAGGCTCTATACAACAGAGGGTTGAGTGCACTTCGTTGCTCAATAGAGGGAAAGTTTTTGAACCGGAAGATCCTTTGAACATCTTTGAACCACTGATCTGAACCTCATTCCACTGAACCAGCCACCTGTGCTGTCTCTTTGGAAGTCGCAAAAACAATATTCTAGATGTTTTGTGAATTGCCTTTGGAAAAATGAGATATTTTATGTAGTGAGCATGGTATGACCAAGTCCCGGTACCATGAAACTTAGAATAGAAATAGAACCCCAGATCCAGAATGAGGCGCACGATGGTGATGGATTTGATGATTGAACCATCAGTTTCGTAACGAATAAAGGAACGTCTGTCAAGAGCTTTATAATTTGTAGTACCAATGTTAGTTTATAATTATAGTCTAATTTATTTAAAGGTTGTATTTAAAGGCATTGTCGCCATTTTGTATTTCAAGAAAATAAAAATACTCATTCTAGTTCTAGTGTTTAGAACGTCCTATGCTCTAATAACGTGTTATGTAATGGTATACTTACATGAAATATTTCCCTGACTACTTTGACCTATATGAAAGTTTTCCTGCGTTTTCTTTAAGCTATTGTTTCCTAAAGCGGTGGCAGTTCTTTTTTGCGCCCGTAATATTGTGGTGAATCCTTATAGTCATATAGAAGCGGACACTGCTCTCCAGGAAAACACTCCCATATGATTGGATGGAAAACTCCGGTTCACCATAGCTTTCAAGGCTATATTTCTTTTACTACAAAAAAAAGAAATACCTAACGAAAACCTAACAAAGCTTTAAAACCTTCCATGTCTGTCTTTAAAATTAAATTTAAAATGTCACGATTTGAACATTTTGTTCACTATTACTATTATACTATATTTTGACAAATTTCGATCGTGGAAAACCTCCAACTTCGTCCCTTCTCCCTGTCAACATCCCTGTTTTCTTCGATTGGGAAGCTTAGCGTCAATCTTCCCTTGTTTTGCGTCAATTCACCCTCCTTCCTCTCCTCTCCCCATCCTACATCCAATCCTTCCCTCTCGTCCTATCCCCTAAGTCGACGTTAACGCCTGTCCAAACTTTGACAATTCCGGTAGATATATTCATACCAGACAACAACAGGCTATTGAGCGTTTGGCACTGAAAGTTAAGTTGTCGTGGATCTAAAATAATGAAAACGCTTACTATTGTTTCTAAGTTAATAAAAAATGACTCTTTAAAGCTCTCAAAATTATGTTCATATTTATCACGACTGGGACTCGTGGCGTGGTTCTGTAATCCAGCTTCAGAGGTCAGGTTTTGAGATGATATAGGGCTAAAGCGGCTCATGATAGTCTCACATCATCTGATGATACCCGCATCAACTCCCACCATCGTTTAGACATATCAGACCATCACCTGCGTGGTTCGGAAGTCACGTTAAGTTGGTCCTTGTATTTCCATTGGTCATGATTATTAATTAATGGCCCATTCTAGGAAAGTCGGCCTTAATTTGTAACAAGATACACCTCATAACTCATTACTACCACTCATCACACTCATCCTTTACCACATATTTGCCTTAAAATACCCTCATGAGAGTGGTCGGCATCTCAAATAGTGATTTAGTGATATCACAGGGTAGTTTCTGCAGTGTTTTATGATTTCAAGCCCAAAGACCCGCTTCGGCCTGTGGCTTCAGATTTATATGGTCTTTCTCACTTTCTGCAAATTTAAATACTTGACATGAAAGGACAACTCATTTCAAATTTCATTTAAATCACACAACCAATTCCGCTTTAAATAAAGGGTTTTTGGGCGCCATTTTGAAACGGCTCAACGAATGTCCATAGTTTTTTGTATATTGATGAATAACATTTAAATACATATGTTTATTTCAAAACATGATATATATATATATTGGATACAATTTACTGTTTTCAGATAGTCAAAATCGTTTGTTTTTTGGGGGGAAAGTCACTCCCAAAAAGAGATTTTCCTTAGTCTGAATTTGCTGACTAACGAACCTAGCCCAGATATTTAGAAAAGAAAACATTTGTACCTAATTTTAAATCAGAGAAAAATTCTGACTCCGCAGAGAGGATAATTTATAAAAGCAGGTATCAAAAATTTTGAAAATGCTCAAAACATGTTTCTGGGGGTCAGAATTGGTTATCATTTCATGGACCTGTCTGATCTTACCATGCTGACGGCATGAAAATCCCCTTTTCCCCAAGAAAATTCACTATATATGATGTTCTAAAATTTATTTCACTGACTTTAACAATATACGTACTGATTAACAGCAAAGTGTAGGTGAAGTTAGAACTACTCGTACACAGTACACGTCGGTTGAACTCTGTGTTCAGCAAATTACACAGCTGTTTGATAAATCACTGTTCAACAATCACAGACAGAGAGGTCTAATCTACTCGTAGAGTGTAGTGAACTCCTGAACTTTGTTGGTTTACATCTATCTGATATCGTCTCACTATCGATTGCAACCGTAAGAGTCACGTTTTGGTTTTAAAATTCCAAATAGCACAAAATGAGTGTTGTCAAAATTATTTTTAAATTACGTTTTCAAAAGGTGTGAACAATCTTTGGCTTTTTGACGACCAAAAGCTTCTAAATCAATGGTAAGTTTTGTCCAAACTCGATGCTGTGTCATCAGCATACTGAATATATCATTCCTAGACAGCCACTCGATTCTCCAAACAGTTATTCTCGTGTTTCTCGTTTAAAAGTGCTATTTTGGTGTTGAGATTAAAATGTTGTTTTCTTATGTTATTATCAAAGGTTGTTCCAGGTTTTAAATGTTTAACCTGTTTTTTTCGTATTATGGAAATATTTATAGCCAAAAAGTTAAAGTTGGCCAAAAAATATAAATATCTTTATAAAACCACAAAAATATGAGTGGTTTAGGTTTTTACCTTTTTGTGTATATGAACGTAGAGCCACTCCTACCCTGTCATATAAACCCGCACTTGTACGTTTCGGGCTTCATAAACAACGTCGAAACAGGGGACTGCCGAAACCGTCATGTTTTGCCACGCGATGGAGCAAAGTTGGAATATCGCTACTGCCATTTCTCTTGACTGGCAAGGTCGGTGGCACGCGCGACTCTTCAAATCAAATCAAATCAAATCTCTTTTATTTCCGTAAGACACAGAAGTTATACATGCATGGCATCGTCAAGTTTATAATTAATTATAACAAAAGTGTAACATAGGCCAAATAAAACTTTGATGATGGTTAGTATGCAATGAATTCCTTAATATCATATACACCAGTTCTATTAACAAATTTTAACTTAATTTTTAAATCATTATCATCTAGACATTTAATTTCTTCAGGCAACTTGTTATAAATTTGTTTACCCAATTCAAAAGTAGATTTAATGGTTGTGTAGCGGACATAGGGTCTCGCGGGGACCGCTTGGACGGCGCATCGATTCACGAGCGTATTGGAGGCCTTCCTGGAAGCGGCCGCCACCCTCGGTGCCTGTGCCTATTCACCGCGGGCGTTGACCTAATTTCGAGCGACTTGTTTACTAGACCTCTCCGAAACATCTGGAAAGAGCCCCTACTTTAAACCTTCTAGCAAATTCCACCGGCTCATATATAGCCCTCCTCAGGAGCTCGAGTAGTCAGTTCCGGGCAGTGAATGAATGTGAACGAATCGGGGCCGCGTTCCCTTGTGAACGAATAGTCCAGTGTAAGACTGTGTAAGAAGGTCCGCGCACCTAGTGAATGTGTAAGTGTGTGAACATACAGGGTCACAACCCTTGTGCGTGAACAGTGACAGTGTAAATTCTCGGTGTCAGTGATCTTCATTGTGCCCGCTGCGAACGTCGGCTGCGAGTGATCTTCGAGGCATCGACACCCACCGTTGGATTCCCGACTGAAGAGTGCTACGAGAACACGTGAGTGAACGGACTTCGCGCCGGAGTGTGAATAGACTGTGTGAAGTGCAAATAGTGAAATAAGGAACTGTACATTGTGTAATAGTTTGTAGCCATTAAGTGAATTATTAATTGCGTTTAATATTAGTGTAATTACAACTAGACTGTGTAAATAAATAGTGAGTTAACAAAGACTGACGCCTTATTATTCGTACCCGTGAAAAACATTACATTTGGTGTCAGAAGTGGGATAAGGCGATTCAGTTAGTGAAACTTTGTTTATTTACATAAAAAAAAATGGCTACAACTAAGTTTGTGAAATTAAGTGAACTCAAAGTAGTGGAACTTAAAAGTGAACTTGAAGAGCGAGAACTGGATACATCAGGAAACAAGACGCAGCTACAGGAGAGATTAAGAGCGGCGGTCTTAGAGGAAGGAGGCGATCCAGACAGCCCACTATTTGAAATATCTCGCGGCTCGGCTGATCTCGGTAAGTTATTAGAAGAAAAACTCAAGGAAAGTTCAAAAAGAAGAAACGTTGAATGAAAATTCAAAAACTTTAGAAGACAAGTTAGAAAATTCAAAACTTTAGAAGAAAAATTATTGAAAATCAAAAACTTTAGAAGAAAAATTATTTGAAAATTCAAAAACTTTGAAGAAAATTATTGAAAATTCAAAAACATTAGAAGACAAATTGTTAGAAAATTCACAAAACTATTAGAAGAGAAATCTGTGAAAATTCAAAAACATGAAGAGAAAAGTTATTAGAAAATCAAAGACTTTGAAGAAAATTCAAGAAAATTCTAAAGTTTTAGAAGACAAATTTAATGAAAATTCAAAAATATTAGAGGAACTTAGAGAACTCAAAAAGCTTGGAGGAAAAATTTAAACAGGATGTTGAACAAGTCAAAACCGAATTAGAAAAAAAATTAGAAGAGGCTACGAAGCGTATTGAGTTTTAGAATCAGGTAAGAAAATGCTGAGGAGACTGAACCTAAATTGCAAACAAGCCAGATTGCAGGATATTCAGCAGAGATCACCGAGCCGGTAAAGTGTGCGCCTTCAATTCCTGGACACACGAGCCTGCCGCCTTTTGACGGCAAGACACCCTGGGAGGAGTATTTTACTCTGTTCGAAACAGCGGCACGAGTACACCAGTGGACGGCTGCGGCTAAGGCGTCTGTGTTGAGCCTATCGCTACGGGGCGACGCTTTAGGCGTCCTTCATTCGATCCCAGTTGTGGACCGCCTGAACTATGACGAGCTTATCAGGAGACTGGAGATGCGGTTCGGACATCGGCACATGGAGCAGGTGTATCGCGCGCAGTTGAGGGACCGATGCCAGCAGCCAAACGAATCCTTGCAGGAGTTTGAGGCGGATATTGTCCGACTTGTACGAAGCGCCTACCCCGCCTTGCCGGAAGAGGTCTATGAGCGGTTGTCCAAGGACTGGTTCATCGACGGTATACGGGAACCTGAGACCCAGCAAGCAGTTAAACTGTCCCGTCCTAAAACCTTGAACGAGGCGCTCACCCAAGCTTTAGAGTTTGAGGCTGTCAAAGAGTCAATACGGTGCCAGGCAAGAGTAAGGTACGCCAATGCAGAGAGAGCAGGACAGCAGTGGACCTTGGATGATCTGGTAAAGGTTGTCGATGCGTTAATCGGTTTGGAGAAGAAGGAGTTGCGCTGCTGTAACTGTAGTAAACCGAGGCAACCAAATAGAAGGAGTGTACCCGTGGAACCTGTACCACGAAATCAACCGTCGAAGAAAAAGCCACGAAGAGCCGCGTGTGTGCGAAGAATCACAATTGAGGATGACCAATGGCGAGACAAGACACTGCGTAGGAACGGAAAGGAAGACGCCATTTTGAAGTGTGAAATGCAGATTGGTAGTAAGCCAGATGAGGATTTGGCCGGAGATTATCATGTGCCACATGTTGAGAAACGGGCAAATGATGTCTACAAGCGAGTCAGACCCAGCCTGCAACCCAGTGAACGGATGACAGAATGCTACGACGTCAGAGCGGGGGTTTACAACGCTGGAGACCTGGTATGGTTGAACAACCAGGAACCGCCAAAGCTACTCTCCGAACCTTCAGGAAACTAAGGACGGTCCGTATGAAGTTGTCACCCGGATCAACGATTTGATCTACAGAATTAGGAAGCCAACGCATGGGAAACCTCGGGTTGTCCACATCAATCGGCTGGCGCCTTTCAAAGCAGAGAATAAGCTTCAGAGGGAGCAGGAGGTCAGATATCGTAGAGAACGTCAATCAACAAGGACGAGGAACCTTCAAGGAACAGTCGTCATCGTGGAGTAAGCAGGATCGTTTACAGAGATCTCTTCGAAGTTCCACAGGAGTATGCGCTCGCCCACTGTGTTGCCCAAGATTTGAACATGTCAAGAGGAATCGCCCGGGTATTTAGGAGCAAGTTCGGGCGTGTGGAAGAACTGAGATGCCAGGACCCGGCTGTAGGAAGGACGTTGCATTTGAGGCATGGTCATCAACACCTGTTCTACCTGGTGACGAAGCAATGGTCTCATGGGAAGCCAACTTACGAGTCGGTTAAAAGGGGTTTGATTGACCTGCGCCAGACCATGATTCGATTGGGGATCCGGAAACTTGCCATACCAAAGCTGTCATGTGGGCTCGACGGACTTGAGTGGTCGAGAGTGAGGAGCATGATCGAAGACGTATTCAAGAACACGGCAATAGAGGTTCTAGTGTGCTTCGACCCCAGGGGCTTCAAGAGACAGGATGACGTTGCTGCATCCGATCAGCCTGACCTCAAAAAAAAAAACCAGATCTTCCTGTTCTGGGACAGAACAGGCTTAAGGAGGGGGTAGCGGACATAGGGTCTCGCGGGGACCGCTTGGACGGCGCATCGATTCACGAGCGTATTGAGGCCTTCCTGGAAGCGGCCGCCACCCTCGGTGCCTGTGCCTATTCACCGCGGGCGTTGACCTAATTTCGAGCGACTTGTTTACTAGACCTCTCTCGAAACATCTGGAAAGAGCCCTACTTTAAACCTTCTAGCAAATTCCACCGGCTATATAGCCCTCCTCAGGAGCTCGAGTAGTCAGTTCGGGCAGTGAATGAATGTGAACGAATCGGGGCCGCGTTCCCTTGTGAACGAATAGTCCAGTGTAAGACTGTGTAAGAAGGTCCGCGCACCTAGTGAATGTGTAAGTGCTGTGAACATACAGGGTCACAACCCTTGTGCGTGAACAGTGACAGTGTAAATTCTCGGTGTCAGTGATCTTCATTGTGCCCGCTGAACGTCGGCTGCGAGTGATCGAGGCATCGACACCCACCGTTGGATTCCCGACTGAAGAGTGCTACGAGAACACGTGAGTGAACGGACTTCGCGCCGGAGTGTGAATAGACTGTGTGAAGTGCAAATAGTGAAATAAGGAACTGTACATTGTGTAATAGTTTGTAGCCATTAAGTGAATTATTAATTGCGTTTAATATTAGTGTAATTACAACTAGACTGTGTAAATAAATAGTGAGTTAACAAAGACTGACGCCTTATTATTCGTACCCGGCAACGTACACGAGCCAAGTTCTACTAAAACAACTTGACGCGTTGCTATGGCATATACACGAACAGAATAAGAGACAAAATTCACCTTTTAACTCGCCGATACCACTACTCAGGCAGTAATCACAGAAAGTTGAAATTTGTATACCATCTAGACTACCTATCTGCTACAAGTATACAAAATTTCAATTTATGCGTCAAAGGAACTTTGAGATATGATGCCTTAAAACGACGTTTTTAGTGAAATAACCACTCACTGACTCACTGACATAAATGTTTGGGTACTTCCGGACATCGTAGAAAGTTGAAATTTGGAAACTAGGTACCTGTCAACGCCCAAATAATGGGAAAATTACAAAATCATGAAATTTTTCACTCGGGGAGGAGCTGCAGAGCTCCAAAGGGGGAAATTTTATTTCCATAAGAAATGCAAGGGAAAACGTGATTTACACAGGAAATCGAAAAAGAACGACTTTTTTTACTAACTTTACTGCGACAGGTCAGTGCGACATGGTGTCGCAGCTCGGGATTATGACTCAACAGTGTGACAGGACAATGCGACACGGTGATGCGACTCGGCGGTGCGAACGGTGGTGTTACTCGGCGGTGCGACACGGCGGTTGGCACGGTGGTGCGACACGGCGATGCAACACGTGGGTGCGACACAGTGTTGCGGCACGGCAGTGAATTGACAGTGTGACTTAGCGATGCGACACGGTGTGATAACTTTCACGATGGCCATTCCACGTGGTTCGGAGGTCACGTTGCGTTGGTCCATTCCATTGGTCGTTGGGCTATTAATTACTGACCCAATCTGGGGAACAGTCGGCCATTTGTAACAAGACTACACCTCATCCATGAAAAACACTGATCACACTCACCCATGATCCCATATTCAATTAAAATACCCCTCGAAGAGTGGTCGGTGTCTCAAATCAATGATGCGACATGTAGGTGCGACACGGCGATGCGACATGGGGATTGGGATACGGCAGGAGGACATCAAGGTGCGACATGGTGATGCGACATGGGTGCGACACGGTGATGCGATACGCATGTGACACGGTAAGTTGCGACACGGTGATGCGACATGTGGGTGCGAAACGGTGATGCGACATGGGTGCGACACGGTGATGCGACATGTGGGTGCGAACGGTGATGCGACATGTGGATGCGACGGTGTTGCGACACAGGTGCGACACTTGCGACGCGACACGGGTGCGACACGGTGATGCGACATTAAGGTGTGACATGGTGATGCGACATAAGGGTGCGTCACGGTGATGCGACATGTGGATGCGACATGGTGTTGCGACATTAGGGTGTGACACGATGATGTGACATGTGGGTGCGACACGGTGATGCGACATTAGGGTGCGACACGGTGATGTGACATGTGGATGTGACACGGTGTTGCGACATGTGAGTGTGACACGGTGATGCAACATGTTGGTGCGACACGGTGATGCGTCATGTGGATGCGACACGGTGATGCGAAATGTGGGTGCGACACGGCGCTGCGACATGTGGGTGCGACACGGTATGCGACATGTGGGTGCGACACGGCGATGCGACACGTGGGTGCGACACGGTGATGCGACATGTGGATGCGACACGGTGATGCGACATGTGGGTACGACACGTGGGTGCGACACGGTGTTGCGGCATCGCAGAGCGAAGCGTCATTGCGCCATCGCAGGGCGTTGCGGTAGTACGACGTGGCAGGAGTATGGCAGACACAAATTAATTTACACAATAGAAAACATTTCTTTGTTATAATCCCAACTTTATTAATTATTTTAAATACACTATTTAAAACGTATAAATTGACACATGATCAAACATTCATATTTACATCAGCTGTTCTGATTTTCTAATAATCTCATTGGTTAATAGAGCACCAATGAAATATTTTATGGACTGTTTTCAAAATATTATGAAGAACTTTCATTCTACTTGAAGACATAATTATATCTAAAAGTTTGGAGGTCTCATAATCACTTACGATTTTATGTGTAGTTAATTGATACGATTGTGTTAGTTTAATTTCAAAGTTACGTTTGAAAGTTTAGTTTGTTTTTCGTTCATTTTGTTGTGTTTCCTTTGTTCTTAAGCTAAGTTCTTTCGTTCTTAGAATAGTTATTTCGTTATTCTTCGTTTCGTTTCATTATTAGATATTCAGAATAATTGTTTGTTTTGTTGTTTGTTATTTCTGTTATTTTTTTGTTTTTACTATCCATATTTTAAATATCATTTATAATTTACTGCATTTTACCATACTTGGTGACCCCACCATGGAGAACTTGACCATTAATAATGTGACGGTTAAAGTAGTGATGGTAACTGCCTATTTCGTTCTATAGCGTTGAGTGTACATGGAACAGAAGATAAACACTTGGAAGTGAGAAGGCCTCATTTTGATTGGGTTTGCATCAATTGAGCCACGATGCAATTGGAACCAAGGTTTGAGTGAATGGAAAATTTTAGTTATACATCCTAAATGACGACTGCCATGCATTGTAGAAATGTTTATGAAATATGTCTTAGTAACTAAAACGATTCATGAATGTATTAATGCAAATAAAAAAGCGTTATTGCTTTTTATTGATTTAGCAAAAGCCTTTGAACCAGTTAATCGAAATAAATTATTACAAAAACTTAAGTATTTAGGAATAAAGGGAACCTCACTTGATTGGGTTACCAGTTATTTAACAGATAGAACACAGGTTGTCTCCATTATTGGACAAATCAGCAACCCCAAACCAATTAACTACGGTGTTGTGCAAGGAAGCACTTTAGGTCCTTTGCTATTTTTTAAAATACATAAACAACATTAGTAAACATGTTTGGTGGTGATATTTTTCTATATGCTGATGATACTGCAGTTTTGTTTAAGGGAGATAGTTGGGAACATGTTTATGACTTAGCAGAGCGTGGCTTGAAGAATTTAAAGCTGTGGTTTGATCAAAATATTCTAACAATGAATGTAGATAAAACTAAATGCATGAATATTTCATTAAACCCTCATTATGACCCCACAAATGTAAAACTAACACTTCATTCATGTGCTAACCAAAATTCTTGTCATGACTGTAAACCCATTGCAAATTTAAATAAATTTAAATATCTTGGAGTCATGTTTGATAATCGTTTAAAATGGGATGCTCATATAGAATACCGGTACCTAAACAGCAAACTCCGGAAGTTCATATATATGTTTAGCGTTCTCAACCAAATTTTAACCTTTGACTTATTAAAAGCTGTATATTATGCCTATGTACAATCTCTATTACAATATGGAATCATTGCTTGGGGAGGTGCCCTCAAAACAATAAAACAACCTTTAGAGATAACTCAAAAATGTATAATAAAGACAGCATTACAGAAACCTATTAGATTTCCAACAGACCTCCTTTTTGATGAATTTTTAGTATTTAATATTACACAGCTTTATGTAAGAGTCTTAACAATGTTTATTCATAAAAATAAAGACAACATCTTTTCAAAAATAAATCATAAGTACGATACCAGGAATTCAAGGCTTGTAGGAGTTAATATGCCACAGGCTTACAAAACTATCAACTCTACTAATTCATTTTACATTGCTCATCATTTATACACGAAACTACAAACGGATCTAAAAAAACACCCACAATATAAGGCCTCAGCTTTACAAAATTAAAATCAATCAATGGTTATTACAAGTTGACATACACACTGTCAATGATTATATTAATTCAAACTACTTATACTCTTGATTCAAAATTTAATATCCAAAATGTAATGTATAGCTTCGCATATATCACTTGTTTGTTAAATCCAAATTGTACATAAATTATACCATCATTATTTAATAAGAAACCTTAGAAAATAATTGCACAATCAAAATTATAAAATTATATTTTAATACAGACTGACAAACCCTCCCTCACACAGGTAATTTTACCCATGAGGGAGGCTATTTCCATAATCATAAATTTAAAACAATGTAATTAGGCTATATTAATTTATAAGATATTTAAAAAATTTATTGTAAATATCAATTGGAAATGATTTATTATTATTATTATTTACTTGTTTATTTACTATATCACACGACCTTTCACATGTTTAAGTGATGTTTGATGTAAAAAGCAAATGTAGACATGAAAACCTACGTTTTGAATCATAACATACGTTTTGAATCAATCATTGTACTGTAGAACTTTACAAAAAGTTGTGATATCCCAGGCCAAAACACTAAGTGTACAAAAAGGCCAAGTTCCTTGAAAACTGGGATATTACGAACGGTTTATGCATCCAACAATCAGGCCTAAAAAAGTTGTGATATCAATGGGCCAAGTTTCTTGACTCTATCACTTACACGAAGTAGTCAATCCGAAAACATTCAAGACGAAGTCATTGCAAGTTAATTAGTACTCATTATCAATACTTACAAATGAAAAAAAAAACAGAATTACAGTTGGGAGTTTTCAGATCTTCAAGTCAATGAATATGTAATTGTCTCAATGGAAGTGCAAATGTTTCCTTTTTATTTATATATTCCCACACATAATAGTTGTCACTTCTCTAATAAAAAGGTTTAGTTCATCCTGGTAGGATGGGTGTTTAATATTTGCTGGATATTCATTTTGTATATTTTTCTTTGGTTGGCTAACCGAAGTACTAACTATAGTAACTTGGCTGTTGCAAGGTAAATCGATTTTAACTCTTTAACTGACTTAGCTATGGTGTTTAATTACTACATTTTCCATAATCTGTGCCATTTATTTTAAATACAACCTGTAACCTGGTGTCATTCTACAAGACTTTTGAAATTTAGGCCGACAGGAATAAAGCATAGACACGAAAGCATAACCAAACAATTAAAACTTCCAATTGGTCTAGTGGCACAATAAATTGAAGCACTAACACAATATACTTATACATTAACAGGTTACTTATCTGAAGTACGAGTACACATCATCATTCTAATAAAAGCACACCATGGGAAATCATACTTACCTTGCAACAGCCAAGTTACTATAGTTAGTACTTCGGTTAGCCAACCAAAGAAAAATATACAAAATGAATATCCAGCAAATATTAAACACCCATCCTACCAGGATGAACTAAACCTTTTTATTAGAGAAGTGACAACTATTATGTGTGGGAATATATAAATAAAAAGGAAACATTTGCACTTCCATTGAGACAATTACATATTCATTGACTTGAAGATCTGAAAACTCCCAACTGTAATTCTGTTTTTTTCATTTGTAAGTATTGATAATGAGTACTAATTAACTTGCAATGACTTCGTCTTGAATGTTTTTCGAATTGACTACTTCTCGTGTAAACTTGGAAGAGGTGATAGAGTCAAGAACTTGGCCCATTGATATCACAACTTTTTTAGGCCTGATTGTTGGATGCATAAACCGTTCGTAATATCCCAGTTTTCAAGGAACTTGGCCTTTTGCACTTAGTGTTTTGCCTGGGTTATTCGTACCCGTGTGAAACATTACAAAGGTTTGAAAATTACATTGTCGATTCTTAGAAAGTTACTTTGTCTGGTTAAATAATCATGAACTGAGCTGTTTGTGGAATTACATTTAAGTTTGTTCTAATATACATTAACAACTGTAGTAGTACAATGAAGGAACAGTAAGGACACGAAGACATTTAAATAACGGTTTACAATTTGTTCTACTTCTAACATTACACATACTTCTAACACTCTCTTTTGTAAAATTAAAGCTTTTTTTACATTAGTATCACAGCCCCAGACAATTATTCCATAAGATAAATGGTTTATAAGGCTACACAAACTGACATTAATACATCTAGACTTACAGATAATGAGACAGTCTCCCTGATCACAAAGGTGCTTTTAGAAATCTTTCCACATATTACTTACAATATGAGAATCCCATTTGATATTTGATTGCAAACAACACACCCAAAAACTTTACTTCATCAAATTAACATTGTTACTCAGTCTAAATTCAATGTTCTGAGTCTTATCTTTATTTAGACATAAAGCATTGGCTGCTGTCCTCCGCCATTGAGTTAAAGTGCGACAACAATTGACCTAAACTAAATTAAAATTTGAACAACTTATTTGTAGGCCAGATCTATCTGCATACATACAAAGGATGACACACAGACATTGCTAAGAGCTGATGGCAAATCATTAACATATACAATAAACATTGTCGGCCCCAAAATTGACCCTTTGTGGTACATCTGTGTGTACTTTCAAATATTGAGAAAACAGCCATTATACAACACAGATTGAAATCTTTCAGACAAATATGATTGAATTAGCTCACTAGACTTATCATCGAATCCATAAACTTTGGGTAAGTTTTAAGAGGATTGCATGATCAATTGTGTCAAAATGCTTTTGACATATCATAAAACTACCTACAACACGTTTTTTTTATCCACATTTAATGTCCATTCTTTCATAAATCTACTAAAGCCATACTAGTACTCTTTCTTAGGTCTAAAACCATATTGACTATTGGAGAACAATTTGGTTATTCAGCAGAATTTCAAGAACCTTAGAAATAACTGGTACAATCGACAATCAAAGAACTGAGTCAGGCAAGACAAATCTTTTAGAGCCGATGTTTATGAAACAAAGATAAACTTGATTTCAACCTGGCCACTGAGGAGCTGCACTGAGAAACGTTTATGACCGGCAATAAACCTCATAATTAGGGTCTAATCCCCGACCAAAGTTGCTAAAGGCGAGAAATGCATCTAGACGGTGAGGAGGGGGTGCAGAAGGACTGTCTCAGACTTATGGCTTGTCATCATATTAGCTCATTCATGTGGGACAGACACTAAGCCGACCCATCTTAAGCACCTTGATGACTCCATCCGTTTGGAGAAACAGGACAACTCTAGCTAACTATGGCACCTTGTTTATTACTTTGGGAGATACCTCTTGTCCTTCCATTGAAAAATACCTAAGACGCTTTGCATTCTTTTCATTATCTTTCTTCTCAGTCAGAGCCAGATGTTCACAAGCTCCTTCCACTGAAAAGTCAACGATCTCTTTGTAACAGCTTCACCTTTATTCGAAACCAGGCCGACACGCAGCCAAGCTCTAAAGCACCGTTAGAGCGAATGAAACGAATTTCCTTTGCAATTTGTTACTCACCTCGAAACAACAGTACGATCTGCTGATTGTGTTCCAACTCTCACACACAACTTAGCTTCCAGCCTTCGGCCTCAGCTTTTGGGGTCACTAATTATAACAGTGGAATTTCTGTTAAGTGACAAGTGATTTGTTTGCGGTTTAGGTGAAACCTGTGAAGATCCTCACACCTACATATATTTAACATATATACAGGGTATTACAAATGATTTTCACGATTTCTAGTGTATGAAAATGTAGTTTTTATGTTATACAAAGAAACAAAATGGTTACATTTGAAGAAAATTCAATAAGTTTTCATCACAACAGCTATTCTTAACTATAAATTTTTGATAAGGGTACTTGTTCTACAACAGATTTCAATCCTATAATCAAGCTCTGGCTAAGTTGATAAGGTATCTTGATCCATTGCCGATGGCAATCCATTGCTGGATCTCAGGTTTGCTAATGGCAATATTGGTGTGTACACTTTATTTTTAACAAATATCCCCACAAGACAAATAACGGAGAGTGTTATCCGAAGATAGTGTGGCCAGTTCAAGAGTACATCATCATTCGAACCTCCGCACCTCGATTCATGCCCCAAGCACAAATGATGAGCTTTAGTAACACTTTTTACAAATGCCATTAATTTTAAAACCTAATTACTACTGTGATTAGATTGGTTACTAGGAGGATCTTCATTAAACCTGGTTCAAACCTGGTGGACATCTCATGTTAGTACACTTTGTTCCAAACTTTCATCCCAATTATTTTTGCTGAGTAGATTTTGCCAATTATCAGAGTTTATTTCATGAGATTAATTTATTCCTCACTTATAGAATCCAGATTAAGATACGGTATTGTTCTTTGGGGCTCATCCTCTCAAGTCAACTTTTTGCGTTTTCGCTTGCAAAAAAGGGCAATCCGCATAATGGTGGGGACATACAAGGGCTCACTGTAGAAATCTTTCAAATCCCTAAGAGTTTTGACATACCATCAATATATATTTTTGAAATAGTAATGTTTTACACATTTAAATGTACCACAACTATAACTGGCGCAGATACCCATGACACTTAAACAATAGATACAGACATAATCACAGACAACTTCCCCATAGACTTGAAATCAAGTACAAACTACCACAAAATCGGTCCTAAATTACTAAATCATTTACCTCTGCACATCAAACGCGAAAATTCATACAACAAATTTAAAAACAACCAAGTATCTTTTTATGCAGCTTGTTACCTGTAACTGAATTCCTCAACTCATCTTAACTTTATAAATAAATGTATAGAATAGTTCAAAGTTACTTGCATTGTTGTCCAATACCTAGTTGTATTTCATTATTTTCTTAAAATAATAGTTAAAATTTGTTTTTTAATAATCTATTAACTGACAAGGATGTTTTATTTTGGTTTTCATGGTGAATTTTAGTATAAGTAAATTGTGTTGACGTTTCTAATACAAATTTATATTTGTCTCCCATAAATGATTTGATTGATTTATTGAAAAATTGGTTGCACACTAATAAAAATAGTCATGTGATAATCCATCAAACAACAAGCATTATTGTCTTCAAATTCAACCATTACACAACATGTACAAGAATTGACTTAAGAAACAGCAGACACGCACCCAAATCATTATAAATAAAGTTTGAAGAGTTTTTCTTTCCAATGGTACTAAAATTAAAATTGTCTAAAAGCAAATTTACCCAGTAATATTTATGATCAAAATCAGAACATCATTTGTAATAACCTGTATATACGTAACATTATGAAATTGTTCAAATCGTGTTCTTGGGTCACAGGATTATGCTCATTTTATAGACCCGGTCTCGATCTACCATTCTGATGGTGTTAATAGTTCATTTTACTAACAGAAATTCGCCATAATGTCTTTAAAGTTTGATGATAAAGTTTATTAGTTGTGATAATACGATTTACTTATTGAATATTGTTTACTAGATACTTAATACACTCTTAAGACATCAATTATTGTCAACAGTATACACTAACCCATATGTTATATGTAAAATATTCCTATCCAATTCCTAAGACACCAAATGCATACCCATAGAACCTTATGGTACGAATTTAGAGGTTTGCAATTTCATTGAGTATTTTAAGGTTTTGATACTAAATGAAGCCAGAAAATCATATTTAAGACTATTTTATCCAAAGTTCCTTCGCTATTTGTATAGCTGACGTTTTGTTCTTAATGTTGTATTAGTAAATTTCTATGGGAAGTAGAGCCAGTCATTTTTAAATTACTAAAATATTTCTTAAACCCTTTCTTGTATAGTGGAGAGATTAAATCAAGATGACAGCAAAACCCCCGTTATTAGCGATTTTTTTAGGAAATAGCCTTATTTATTTCTCTTACCAAACAGAACGGAAACCGTCATAGAACAACACGGGTTGCAGTTTTCCCAACACTTCCAGAGTGAAATAGCAAACGTTATACTATTTGCATGTTTATATGTATTTTCATTAGTTAGTAATTCAATTTCACGTAGTATTGATTTGTCATGAAAAAATTAATTACCTTAACTAGGGCTCAACATTACTATTTATACTGTGTAATGTGTATACTTTGTAATGTAGGTTTTAATCAACACCGAAGTCTGCATATGGTCGCTGTTAAACTAACTCGATAACAGTGTATGAGAGGAACGTCAATTTTCCGATTTCAAAATCAACTTATGACTCAAGCTTGCAAGGTCTCTTCTGGTGGTGTGGAACTGAAAGTAAACACAAAAGCAACCGTGATCAGGTACCGGCCGACAATACAACTCTGTTTGAATGGGGTATTCCGGTCTTCCAGGAAGCGCAGAAGTATCTAATGTTCCCTTTCACAACTCAATACCCCATTTCAACCTCGGCGCTACCGCCTCCTTCACCTGTGTTGTTTCGCGCCTACTCACTCACCGTGAAATGCGCTTAGATATCCTGCATACATAAATGTTCCAAGTGCTAGACTGGCCACCGAAGAGAAAACAATACTCCGCTTTTTCAGTGTCAAACTTGCTTGGTTGACTGTTTCTCTAACATATCACTAAATCACTATTTGAGATGCCGACCACTCTCATGAGGGTATTTTAAGGCAAATATGTGGGGAGGGATGAGTGTGATGAGTGGTAAAAATGAGTTATGATGTGTAGTCTTGTTACAACCCATGGCCGACTCTTCCTTAGAATGGGTCATTAATTGATAGCCCATGACCAATGGAAATACAAGGACCAGAGGCTTAACGTGACTCAACCACGCAGCATGTCTGATACTCTAAACGATGGTGGGAGTTGATGTGGGTATCATCAGATGATCACTGAGACTATCTGAGCCGCTTAAGACCTATATCATCCTCAAAACCTGACTCCATGAAGCTGGATTACAGGACCACGCCACGAGTCCCAGTCAAAATAAATTATAAACAATCTCGAGCCGAATATAGATCCTTGAGCAACCTCATATTTCATACAAACTGTGAGCGTAGAACAGTCATCCCTACGCTCAAAGCACGTGGTATGAGCGTAGCAATGACGATTACGCGGTAACTCAATATACCAATAGTGTCTAGGCCCAATAACGTAAAAGCTATTATCCAGACAGTTTTAAACAACTTACGTGAGAACTTCTTTTTCCTCAAGTTATCTTGATTCTTTCCTGATCCTGAAATAAAGACACCTGGTGAGTGATTGTTCCACAGCAATTTTAAACATAGTTATTGACAAAACACACGATTATCCAGTGATAATTAGTTTAGAGTACTTTACAATGCCTCGTATGAACAACTTTTCATTAACTATAATCTAGTTCTTTCTAGTTCACACCGCGTCCAAATTGTTGAAATACTTCGGCTTTGCTATGGATTACCAAGTTAAAGGTGGTAATTCCACAGCGAGGCCGAAATATTTCAACCGAGTTATGATGTTTGGACGCGGTTTGACCGGAAGAACTAGATTATAGTTATGACACCGGTCGCGAAAGCCTAAGAGGTAAAGTCATCTTATTTTTACACAATATAAGAATCTTGAATTCAAAATTATTTACTGTAACTACAGTAACCACAACTTACAACAACTTTTTGTATTTTTAATTTTATCTACAAGTATTTCTCTTGAAACAAAAGTGTTCACATGTTTTTTTTTAAAGGCAACGTTTTAATTTAACAAATCACGTTACTATAAAAATTTATTGAAAATTCAATCTAGCTAATATTTATTTGTTTTTATCAGTTGTAAAAAATATGCCCTAATACAAATTAACTTAAATTTTATTCATTTTCATCATCAATTCAAAAACGTTACCTACATCCTAGAGGTATCCGCATATTTTGGTGATGGTTTGTTATTTGTTTTGTAGTTTTTTACATATTTTTGTCCATATCATAAAAATGTTTATCTATTTAACTACTTTATTAATTGTATTATGTCCGAAAATAATTTATATCGTAATATATTTCAACATTGATCGGCAGAAGTCGGTAACAACGTTAAATTGACGCAAATAACCAGAATTTTCCTGTCAGAACCAGGAAATGTGCAAACTTGAGTGGGAAATTGCTTACAGACAGCATCGCTAAGGTCATTATTTTGTATACAAAAAACCCCTTGTTATACACTATAACCGTTTTACTCTTAGGCTTTCGCGGTCAGTGTCACGACTATAATCTAGTTCTTCCGGTTCACACCGCATCCAAACTTCAAAATAATTTAGTATATTGGTAATAATACATAAATGTTTGTATCAAATTATAATACTTTAAAGCCAGTTGCATAGATGACTGACTGAACGAGTAAATGTTTAGGCACTTCCCGGCACGCTACCTCCCTCGTCCATAACAACTTTGTTATTGAACTGTTAAAGAAAACACCACAGATATTTTGTTAAGTAAAACCGTGGAGATAACTAGGCTACAAATGTTTTGTTTAAAAAAGAGTTCTCAAACAAAGTTTTGAAGAAACTTGGATGACCCGCGAAAACTTCAACAGCTCAAGGGAAAACAAACTTTACAGTTGTTGTTTGGAAGCAAAACTCAGTTCACAAAAGATTAGGTTTGTGGACAGAGTACTAAAGTGACGAACAGTAGTAGCTTTAGTTATCTAGTAACAATATTCGTCGGACCTTACCTAGATACAAGATACTCGTAATCTTGGTCATATTATTAGCGATTTTGTTTTGAAACAAAAATGTGCAGTCAGCATTGTAAGACCCAGACCCGGGACCATGAAATGAGCACCGATCCTGACCCCAGGACACGTTTTGAGCATTTTTCACACTTTATATACAAATGTGAATATGTGTATCATCTCTACAGGTCGCATTTTGTGTCCAATTTTCATGAAATTTGGTACAAATGTTCCTTTTGTAAATATCTTGGTCAAGTTCGTTAACCAGCAAAATCGGACCAACGGAAACTGTAAATTTTTGTCATCAATAATATTTTCTTGCTAGACATCTATACTAAAATTACGGAAATTTATCAAGTATTTCAAAGTGGTGGACGAAAAAATTCTTTTCGCAATAACAGCAGAATAAGTAGTCCTATTTCTATTAAATTTGAAATGTGTTGTCACTTCAAGTTATGTAATAAAACTCGCAGTAAAGTAAGAAGTAAGTCTGAGGCCGAAGGCCGAAGCAAGGTTGTGAGCGTAGCGAATCAGAGTATCAAATTGCCAAGGAAATTCTCTTCACTCATGCCAGCGGCGCTTAAGCGCTTAGCTGCGTGTAGGCCCGGATTAGTCCGGATTTTTCGTATCCGTTTAGTCCTTTGTTACTTCGACCCGACTTAAGACTAAATCACTGAATCACTAAATCACTATTTGAGATGCCGACCACTCTCATTATTAAGGGTATTTTAAGGCAAATATGTAGTGAAGGATGAGTGTGATTTATTAATAGCCCAATGACCAATGGAAATACGAGGACCAACGACTTAACGTGACTTCCGAACGACGCAGGTGATGGTCTGATATGTCTTAACGATAGTGGGAGTTGATGCGGGTATCATCAGATGATCACTGAGACTATCTGAGCCACTTTAGAACTATATCATCCTCAAAACCTGACCTCCATGAAGCTGGATTACAGGACCACGCCACGAATCCCATTCACTCATGCAAGCGGCGCTTAAGTGCTTAGCTGCGTGTCGGCCTGGTTTTTTCGTATCCGTTTAGTCCTTTGTTACTTCGTCACGACTCAAGACTAAATCACTGAATACTGAATATTGGAATAAGTGAGCACGAATTGGCTTCTACATTATCCGGGTTAAAGCTAGTGGAAAGTCCATTAGATCTCCAGGTGTTGCATTTAGATTAACTTCATTATACCGACCAATTTACTCCGCCATTGCGAAACATTTCAAGCCTGTATAAATACTAAATCACTATTTGAGATGCCGACCACTCTCACGAGGGTATTTTAAGGCAAATATGTGGTGAAGGATGAGTGTGATGAGTGGTAGTAGTAATAGTGGTTATGAGGTGTAGTCTTGTTAAAAACTAAGGCCGACTCTTCCTTAGAATGGGTCATTAATTAATAGCCCAATGACCAATGATGGAAATACGAGTACAAGGACCAACGGCTTAACGTGACTTCCGAACCACGCAGGAGATGGTCTGATATGTTTAAACGATGGTGGGAGTTGATGCGGGTATCATCAGATGATCACTGAGACTATCTGAGCCGCCTTAGACCTAATATATCGTCCTCAAAACCTGACCTCCATGAAGCTGGATTACAGGACGCCAAGAGTCCCAGTCGAGACATAAAGTTGTATTTTCTTTATTTTGTTAGTTATATAATATGTCTTATATTTGTTAGTTATAACTTTTGTTCCATATCAACTGAAATGTGTAAATACATATTATGTTAGTTTAAATTACTTGATACTATATATAGATTTTATGTATCGAGTTGTAAAGTTTAATGTTCAATTCTGTCTAGATCATCCGGTGAGGGTACAATAATTATAATTTTACATCTTTACATAGGTCTATCGATTGTAGAGTATCTGATATCGGCTTTCTTCTTTTGGTAAATCAAGTTTAATCTTTTAATGAACATTTATCTTGTATTGTTTTTATTGCTTTAAGAACTATATTATTATGTTATATGTTCGTGTAAAGGTTAACTGGTAGAGAGTGCTTTGAAGTTCTAACTTCGTCTTTTGTGCAATGAACATCATTGGCAATAAAGTCCTTTGTTGTTTGTTTACGCATAAATTGCGGTTTGTTTCAAAGATCTATTATGAATTTGAACTTAAAAGGTGTACGTCATCGCGATGAAATTGAAAGCGTAAACAGAGTTTTGGGTTTGTTTTACTTTTTACAAAGCAAAACACTCGCTTATGTGTTTTCGTTTATTTGTTGTTGTTTTCTTTACAATATGTTGATAACAATGGTTTTACTCAGGCCGGTAATCATTGCTAACTTGCTCATAATGTTGTTCAACTTAATTCAAATTTCAAGAATTAATCAATTTGTTGATTTTTATAAATAAATTAATTAATTTCACCATTTTTAAATGTTTTCTCCAATGTCCGCCAAACAAACGTGAGATTTCTTTTTTTTGGCTAGTTTTATCTGTTGTCTTCTAATCTGAACTATGTACTTTCAATTATATTTCAACTTAATATTTCAGAACATCATTGATATGGAAGTTCTTTTTTTAACTAACATTTAGTTACTTTTTCACTTTGGTATAAGTTGGATGTTCGAAGCCAGTTAAAGTAGTTGATGTATCAAAATATGTAGAATAGGCCAATTTAAAAAAGAAGAAAACTTAAGCTCGATACTACAAGTTTCTTAAAAGAATAGTTGAGTTTTAACATTATTTCATTTTAATAGGCTAAAGGGCTTTCCTAACGACTAGGCTACCCTAACAATCGAGACTAACAATCGAAACTAACAACCAAAATTAACAATCAAAATTAACAATTGAAACTAACAATCCAAACTAACAATCAACACATAACAATCGAAACCAACAATCGAAATTAACAATCGAAACTAACAATTGATAGGTATAGCAAATCGAATAAAGGTTACAAATTACAAACTTCATCTCCTTCCCTCACAACAACCTTATACCTAAGTGAATTCCGATCACTCCGAATTTTTACGATTTATCTGCAAAGCTTGAAAACAATCAGAGAAAGAAAACAACCGAAACGTCATCGATATTCCTGAGAGAAGCAGACTTCTGAGTGAATAATGATTGCTTCAACTCGGCAATTTATTGAAGAGGAAACGGAGGGTGCGTCTCGGCAGGAAACCACAGGAGACAAATGAGAGAGGAGTTAAACTGCATTGCGTATGGAAAGAGATCGGGTGAATAGAACGCTTTGAAGTTTTTAATTTCGGATTATTATACTGGGAATCGTGGAGTGGTCCTGTAATCCAGCTTCATGGAGGTCAGGTTTTGAGGATGATATAGGTCTAAAGCGGCTCAGATAGTCTCAGTGATCATCTGATGATACCCACATCAACTCCCACCATCGTTCAGACATATCAGACCATCACCTGCGTGGTTCGGAAGTCACGTTAAGCCGTTGGTCCGTGTATTTCATTGGTAATTGGGGTATTAATTAATGGCACATTCTTAAGGAAGAGTCGACTAAAAGTATTTCATTCGAAAGTTGGTCAGAATGAAGTTACCAAAAGAATAAAACTGGGCAAAAAGAAAAAGTGATATTTTCAAAACAGCGTTAACGTGGTCCCTGAACGTGAATTATAATAAAGTACCTACTCTATATTAATATCTAAGGCTTCCGGTTTACACCGCGTCACAGTTGAAATACAAATACTGCTAAACGTTTCGACCTCGCTGTGGAGAGTCATCCTCAGTAGCTGGTCTACTGGCTGAGACCGGAAGCCTTATCTAAACCGGAAGCAATACTACCAGACAGGTTGATGTGTTGCATACAAAAGAATTAGATCCAGGGGAATCGATACAGTGATGAGGTTAGAAGCTCAGAACAGTCTGTGATTGTTCAACTGCTGCTCTGAACAGAGATTGAACTCAAACAAGCTTTGTGATTTGTGGAGCTCTGAACTAATCTACAACTGGAACTGAATAGTGTATCGCTTTGAAGTTTGATTGATAGGCCTTATTTTCTGTGAAGCTTGTTACAACTGTTGTGGTTTCCATTGAGTTTAATATTTTAAAGTATCTTTCATATCTTTCGTTATATCAACTAAGTAATCAATCATTATTTATTATGTCAACTTTACAAACATCTACTTATTATCTATTTTTATTAGTTACACAACATCTACTGTGAAACAGTTCAGGGGAAACAGTTTTTAACTTTTGATAGCCTTCTGAAAGGCATGTCCAGGTCACCAGCGTGTCGTGTGTTGCGTTGATGTGTGTCAGAACGGAGGTTAAACTATTGATGTTTTGCTTAATGGTGTTAAGGTTGAAAATATATAGATTCAAGGTGAAAATCGAAAATAGTATCGAAAATACTACTTCAGGTCTTCTTTGATTAAGTTATTATTGTTTGTAATTTGTTTAATAGTTTCTCGGATGACTCTCGGGTAATGATGTGAAATTGGTGCCTCGCAATTTATTTGGCTTTGTTAAGTTCTACTGCATGTTTCGTGTTGTAACTAGGTTCGGTGCTACTACCACCGACCTTCCAACGTTTCCGTGTGTCTGATGTGTTCCTGAACTGTCGTTAAAATTAATCGTTTAATCTCGCCAATATACGAAAAGCCAATTGCCCTGAATTTTTGTGAATATTTCAGTGGTGCTATGCAATTTCCCTGGTAAACGAAATCTTTAACGAAGGGTTAAAATCTACAACGAACTTTTCACTCCGCAAGATAATTTCTTCATAAAAAGTTCAAAAACTCTTTTCCCACATCATCGACTTTAATCTCCTTAAGCTTAAACTTCAAGGATCCCCCACCATGGAAACATTAAAGCAAACAAAGGTCTGCTTAAGATGATGAAACAATTCAGTCACCCTCTTCACGGATTTGGTTAATCTCGAAGTTTGGAGCGTTATATTAGCTCTCCTCGATCTGTGTACATTCATGCAGTGGGTGGAGGAGGGTGTTGACTGAAAGAGGGGTTGGGAAAGTGAGTGAGTAAAGGAAAAGAGAGATTATTATAGAATTTCCTTTGGAAAAATGAGATGTTCATGCCGTCCTCACGGTAAGACTCAGACCTGAGATCAAGAAATGTGCACCGATCCTGACCCCCAGAACACGTTAAACATATGTATATATGCATATGTATATTTATGTAAACTCTCAACAAATTGCATTTATTGTCCGTTTTTCATGACATTTGGTACAAAGGTTCCTTTTGTAAATATGTCAAGTTTGTTAGCCAGCAAAATCGGGCTAAAAGAAGTACTTTTTGGGAGAGACTTTTCATTAAAAAGGGTTTTAATTATCTAAAAACAGTAAATTTGGTCCAACTTTGAAAAATTTGAAATAAATACTCGTATGTATCTTAGTAGGATTAATCTAATAACAAAAATTATGAAAATCCGTCAGGTCGTTTCAAAATGGCGGCCAAAAAAGTTATTTTCGCTATAACAATGGAATGATTAGTTCAATTTGAATGAAATTTAAAATGTGATTTCCTTTCACGATGTGTAGTATAACTTCTAATAAAGCACCCCATACATCTAGGGCCGAAGTTAAACTTATTCAAAGTTAACTTAACAAAGAAGACGGCATTAAACTTTCAAAAGGCTGGCAACTTGACGAAGCCTTTGATTGTAAAATCTGTTTTTGGTAAATAAAGTTATTTATAACTAACGGTGTTCCACTAAGACGGATCGATGTTAAACGTGAATAAAAACTACATATATGCAAAACAGAGATTTTTTTACTGAACAGTTTAAATATGCTACATTACAATTATGTGAAAGATAATATCTCCAAATGCCACTCACGGCTCAGCGACACTTGTTGACTTGCGTTCGCTATAACCTTTGACATTGGTTGCATCAATTCCATCAATACAGTCTTGATCTCATTTTTTTATTTGTTGAATGTGGTGAGTCTGTTCACGTACACTCTATTCTTTAGATAGCCCCAAAGGAAAAAAGTCCAGCGGAGTCAAGTCACAAGATCTTGGCGGCCATTTGACTACCTGCTATGAGTGATGATGCGCCCCTGAAAGTCAAAGTCAAAGTCAGTTTATTAGGCAAAATTAACAAACAAACATTTGCATTAGCCAAGTCAAAGAAAACATTTTTACACATACTCAAGAGTTACATGATTAACAATATGAAATAAGTCAGTAAGATCTACATATTATGTACACTTACGATTCCGCCAGTAAATCACTTACCTGTAGTAGGCATTATTGGCTAACTGTGATTTCCAGGCTTACCCTAAACTTTCTGTGATCCTGCTCTCGTTCCTTCAAGTTAACAGGAAGGGCGTTGTATTTTATGGAGTTATAAAATGTTTTTGGAAAAATGTGGATGAATGTTTGGGAATCAAGACTTGGAGCTGTTTCTGAAGAAGATATCTAGTATTGGTGGAGATTAAACAAACATTGAAAGGTGGCTATGGGCAAATGAGTATGTTTCTAGAATGTAAAACTGAAACTTAGTTTCAAGGAGGTCAATTGTTGCGTGGGCTGTATGGTATGTGGCACCGTCCCAGAAACCACATGTCACTGATGTCATAGTTCCAGTATTGGCCACAAAAGTCGTTTAACATTGCGCGGTAGCGCTCACCATTTACGGTAACTGGATTCCCAGCAGCACTTTCAAAAAGAATGGGCCAATGATCTTCCGGCAAAGAGTGCACACCAAACAGTCACTTTTCTGGGTACAACCTGATTCAACAAATTCCCTAGGATTTCTTTGCATACCCTACAGTTCTGCTTGTTATTATAGCCGTTCAGATGAAAAATGGGTCAATCGCTGAAAAGATTTTGTTCGAAAACTCATCATTCACCTGCATTTGGTCCTGTATCACCAGCAAAGTTCAGACGTTTCAAAATGTCTTTTGGCTTAATTTCTTGTGTTAGCTGAATTTTGTATGGATACAGTGACAAATCGTTTTTCAATATTCTGTACAACGTGGTCTTCCAGGTTCAAATGCTGAGCTCTACGTCGAAGTGAGGTGTTCATGCTCATCACATCTTCCTTACTGAAGCAATGTTTTCATCTGAACGTCTAGGACGAAACGATTTAAGTGTTTACATTAGCCACGGACCCGGTATCTTCAAATTTTCACAATTTTCCCAATGGCACTCAGATGGTCGATTATGCGGGCCGAAAACTGTGCGAAGTGCAGGAAAAGCACTTTATTGAATGCCCATTTTCATAATAGGCTTTAACAACTTACACGTTGAGTAAACTTAATCTATCCAAACTGGATTTTGTAAAATGACTGAAGATGTCAAAACTAAACAACCAACCTAAAACAACAATGGTTGTAAGAAACTATTTTCATTAAACAGTTCCTAACAAATGAATAACTGTTCTTAAGAAGTCGTTTCGATAGTGTCATAGCCCATGAGAACATCGACAGTTGGCACCCCTGCCACCAATAGAATACCACACAGCAAGTAGCTCAGTTTCAGCCAATCAGTGACTGAAGATGGTACACCACACCGAGGCCGAAATATCTCAACCTAACTAGAAGTTTTGACGCGGTGTAAACCGGAAGAACTAGACTATAGTTTTAACACCGGCCGCGAAAGCCTGAGAGTTAAGGTAACGCTAGTTAAAGGTCGGATGACTAGTGTAAAGAAAGTTACACCTTATTAGCTAAAGAAGACAAACCGTATCTTTTGACTAAGATACGCAGACAAATTCCATGAAAACTACTTGTTTTACAATTGCATTGCATTTCACATGCAAAACTCACAACGTATAACAAGCATTTAAGTTTTGTGTGTTCAAAAAAATATATGTACATATTTACTCCCTGCTGTCCCTCAATTCACGTTTCCCCTTTCCTGAACACCGCAGATTTCAACAGAATCATTGTTCGTTCAAGGAGCACAATCCCAGGATGTGTATTGGAAATATTCAAATTATTTCTCCCCTCTTCGTGGAATGTCGAGCTTGTTTACAAATCTAGCGAGAAATTTCTTCAGTATAAATTAAATTACTTATGTGATACATTGCTGAATATGGCCTTAGTTGTTGAACTTAGATCGTTTTCGGTTGTTTGTTTTGGTTTTAAAGATTTTTGGTGGTTTTTAAGGACAAATTTAATTGCAGCTTGTAAAAAGACCATTCTGAAGATTTTCCATTAGGCTACTTAAGTTATTGGCTAAACATTCCTAAAGATTTCTTTAAATGATGGGAAGAAATGTACGTATATAACAGTTATGGTAGTGCAAGTATATTGTGTCAAATCACGACATACATTAGAAATTCGATGAGTAATATACTTATACGAGTTATATTCGAGACTATCTGTGGACCGAAGGGATGTCGAATAGCCGAAATGTCAAAATATTCAGAATATTCTTAGTTTAAAGTTTGTTGGGGTCCTTAAATACAACCCCTGTAGCATCTCAATTAAAAGGAATTATTGTATAAACAATTAAACGGCGCAAAGAAAATTCTTTTATCTTGCTAGGTTTTTTAATACCCATTTAAAGATGAGCGTATCCGTGGCGGATTGGTACCGCACGTGACTCCGGAGCTCATCACTCGAGTGGCGCGAGTTCGATCCCCGCAGTCGCCACTTACAATTTGTAATGTGACTATACGGTGACGCTAGGTAGAGGTTGAGTGGTAGAGAGGATTTTGTAGTCCTAACTTCGCCTCTTCAAACAAGACAAACCTTTTACCTTTTAAAGATTATAAGAAATCAGGTTTAAAATGCCATATTTCACATACAACTTTGTTCAATGACAAATTTTTTTCACAACGCTATAACATAATCCCCTAAAATATTTGGAAGAAAAATGTGTCAGTAAAAAAAATTGTGTGCACAATTGTATGAAATGTGGCATTTTAAACCTAATTTCTTGTAATCTTTAAATGGGTACTACAAAAAACTAGTCTAGATAAAAGATGTTTCTTTGCGTCCTTAAATTTGTATTCAAACTCCCTTTCTTTTGAGGTGCCACAATGGGGGTTGTATTAAAGAAATTTGGAGGCCCTCCCCTCCCGGGTTTAGGGTGAGAATGGGTGACGCAAAGTACGTCAAAACAACTTTAGAATTTTATAAACACTTCCCTATAAGGGGTTTAAAAATTTTTCCTTTTTCAAAAGTTAAGGAGGGTGGGACATTCAAAACTCACCCAGTTTTATTTCACAATATTCAACAAAAATAGCTTTAGTCGCTAACCATAACGATTATTTATTTCATTTAAGCACACGTCATTGTCAATAAAACAAAATCCTCTTTGAAACATTTCTCTTAGAAAAACGCACACCAAAAGAGCAGCCCTAATGAATGAGAGTGAATTGAAAAGGTCTTCGCCCTTTAGGGTGAAATTAAGGGTTGAATTGTACAGCTCCAATTCAGCAGCTTTTTCCACCCTAACTGCGTTCAATAGAGATAGCGTTACGGGCCCACGTATAGAACACAAAACTTACTTTTGTTCATGTTCAAGCATGGGTGTTAACGTGAAGAGTTACTACTATTTGTTAAAAGTTCTGAAGTATTCTCATAATTAAAATGATCACTATTTGAGATGCCAGCCACTCTCATAAGGGTATTTTAAGGCAAGTATGTGGTGAAGGATGAGTGTGATGAGTGGTAGTAATGAGTTATGAGGTGTAGTTTTGTTACAAACTAAGGCTGACTTTTCCTTAGAATGGGTCGTCGTAGCCCAATGACCAATGGAAATACAAGGACCAACGGCTTAATGTGACTTCCGAACCACGCAGGTGATGCTCTCATATGTCTAACCGATGGTGGGAGTTGTTGCGGGTATCATCAGATGATCACTGAGACTATCTGAGCCGCTTTAGACCTATATCATCCTCAAAACCTGACCTCCATGAAGCTCGATTACAGGACCACGCCACGAGTCCCAGTTTTAGGTCAGCGTTTAAGTAAAAAATTATATTTTGTATGTTGACAGACGTTTTCCATCCTTAGTAAACAAAACGAACAAGACGTTTTGGGATCTGCAAAAGTAACCTAAACCATAAAACAAAACGTTAGAAAATGAACTAGCCTAAAGTAATCAGTTAAACACAACCAAACAACACGTGTGTTATTTAAATTGTTTTGCAAATAAAATGTTTAAAAACTATCCTACAACGTGCACAAAAACGTAAAGAAACGAGCATCAACCAAAGAAACCTAACACGCCCACAGCCAGTGACAGCTACCAACCGTCTGACTAATGGCGTACGACCAATCACAGGTGTGCATCAGACTGACCAATTGCAACAGAGAAATGCACAGCCAATGGCGGTGATGGGGGCGTCTTACCCTGGTTTAGTTCTCCGTGACCATTTTG
>CM032065.1:15860405-15969749 GCA_018831715.1 Matsumurasca onukii
TGTAGGTTTTTACCATATATTCAGGAAAATTATGGGTGCGTCTTAGATCGGCATTGGCTTAGACTTTCGGTATATACGGTAGATATTGCAAGCTAGAATTGGATCTAGTACAAATACAAAATGGATGTTTGGTTCTGTCTGAGATCGTTATCAGCCATCCTGACAATGGCTGCTGGCCTCCATTGAAAATGCACTCAACACGAAGTAGGGGAGAGGGGTTGTTTACAGGTTGTTTACTTAGAACTGCTCGCTCTAGTTCCTTATCTTATCTTCACCAGAAGTACAGTACACACTCACAACAAAAACACCAGTAGTTTTACTTCCCATCCAAATTTTGGTACTTGGACAGGGGAGCGAGAAATGACCTCAATCCGTCCTGGTACCGAAAATCCGAGATCCCTTACAACTCTAATTTAGGTTATGTAAATATAAAAATATAGAATTCTGTAAAAGTATGACATTCTTTTTGAATAACCCTGTAATATACATCTTCAGTTGTAACAACACTCTGCTGTCATTTAAAACCCATTCTATTTCATACTGATATGGTTTTAAAGAGGTTAAATCAGAACGAAACTGTACTGTAAAACTATTTTAATGGTAATATAATGACAACTTTCTACATTCAATAGCTGTTGTAAAGGAATGAAAATTAAGAGATAAATTAACTAACTAATTAAACAAGGTAAAATATCCACAAACACCTTTTTCCAGTGTCTTAACGTAAGAGTACTTTTACTAGTTTTCCTATGAATCAAATAAATAAATAAATCTTTTATTGCATAAACAATATACATTGTATTGTAATCATCAGTGTTTAAGGTTATCTACAATTTTAAAATAATTCACATCAAAGTATCTTTCAGACATACAGGTATTCATTCATTCAATTATTCCCACTCAGTCCAATAATCTGTCTGTCAGTTTTATTTTGATTTGGGATTAAAAAGGTTTTGCTATTACAAAGTTGGCCACTACGCCAAGATTAGAAACTGTGACTTCCTTGCGGAGGAGCTAAAGCCTTAGTCACTAGACAACAGACTTTTCACAATTGTATGTGATGTTGAAATTATTAAAACTATTACACAAATTGAACCACATCTAATTCAACCACATCAAAATCTAATTAAAAAATCTAAAATGTGAATTGAACTACAATTGTCAAAATATCCTACATTGTGTGCAACCCTAAAATTTAAAAATAGGTAAATGAGCAATGTGCTTTTAGCAAATTATTTTGTTTTTTTTTTACAAATAACTATTTAACTATTTGTTTTGGATATAATAGTCCTATCACAGCTTAAAATTTATAAATCACAGCTAAACATTATTGTGTCTTATACAATAAATATCACGATTGGCTAAATAAATATTTACACTTTCTCTCTTAAACCTTCCTTTGTTTTGATATTCTTTCGTAGTAAGTGACACGTACAACAATGAAAGGTTTGTAATTGTGTTCGACTATATTTTCCTTGTTATACTTATCACCTTCATCGGTTTGAGACCACATTGGACCCTGATTTTCCATACTACCATCCATCTAGCATATGGTAAAGGAAGAGAGCACTGATTTATTAAGGTGCATGAGACTAGTTCTTGTGTGTTGCCACTTTCGTAGCGCTAACTACTGTCTTGGAGTCAACTTCTCTAGTGTATTATAGTGATTATCTTATACCTAACCACAGTGGTGAAACTAAGAGCAGAAATCCAAAAAGGAAATCACTTGCGGTGATGCTGCTTCTCTTTAAAGTCAGGCAAATCTCTGCCAAACAGACAAGCCAAATCAATGGCGGTATGAAAAATCTACGTTTCAACCAGAGTACTCTTGTAAAGATTACTCTTTATTACTTTCCATGTGCAAGTGGAATTTTGATTTGGGATTAAAAAGGTTTAACTATTACAAAGTTGGCCCTACGCCAAGATGAGAAACTGTGACCTCCTTACCCCAGGAGCTAAAGCCTTAGTCACTAGACAACAGACTTTTCACAATTGAATAGCTCCATGAACAACGTTACAAAGCAACAAAATCAAAATTTTCAGGAGAAAAGAAAAACTTTTTTTATACTATATTTGCTTAAGGATTGGTTTTTAATTTGTACTTTTAGTTTATCATTAGTAGTTTTGACATACAAAAAATACTTGTGATATCAATATTGAACCGAGTTATTGCACTTTTAATGAGCTTTTTGCATAAACAACGTTGCAGGCCGTGGTAACTTGTAGCATTTTACATTACGGTAAAACTCTGTGCCAAAGGGAAGGTTTATAGAGACAATTCCTTACTGAATACAACATTATTTTATTGAAAAAGGTTAACTAGCAAGAATTTTACTTCAACGTTCATGTTTTTACCCATGCATTTAGTCAAGAAGTGTATTTTCCACGGTGGCAGGACGTTGAGCGAAGTCCTTCCCCTCTATGTCCCTGGTTCATTCTTTGTTACTTGATACCATACATGTTTAGTGATGCTGAAGGTTCCTCTGTCAATAGATTCCAATACACTGTCTAAGTTTTTGAAGTCGGTTGCAACGTTGTTCTTCTTACCTCTTCGGGTGCAAGTTTTCCTGGTACAGGCCGCTTCCTTTTTGAAATATAAGGTTGTCCAGCATCCCTGGCCTTCTTGCGAGACTTATCCCTTCAGCTAGACACATTAACCTTTATTTTTCTACCACTATTCAACTTTTTTTCGTGCAGCCGAGCAGGCAGACTCCTGCGTGGTCGACAATATTGGCTGTTGCAACGTTGTTCTGGTTGCGCCGGCAAGATACCAGCTGATTCAACAGGCTGTCAGTGCTGCCAACCTTCATATTTTCCATCAAGAAATATACCTGGCGGTAGAGAATGTCGCTTGCAACGTTGTTGGTTAATATCAGAATCAAAAGTATGTCCGCTTGCAGCGTTGTTGGTAGAGCTATTCAATTGTATGTGATGTTGAAATTATTTGGGCTATTTTTCAATTCAACCTTTTTCATCAGTACATGTCCTCCGTGCTTCTCCATACCTTGAATTTGATAGGTCTTACCTATTCACAAACTCTTCTTAGTGCAACTTGGTTTATCAATAATTTAAAACTTCCAAAAACCAATATACTTGATTTTAATTTGGTAAAGTTGTGCTTGGCTCATCCAACGACAATGACATTATCTTAGGTATACCAACTACTTAGGAAACGTTTATTAGTTTCTTTGAAGTTTTAAATTACGATTTGGTTCCGTCGGTTGCTATTTTATTTTGGTAGCTGTTGAAAATTTCTGAAACCAAAACACAATACAATCTATGAATAAAATATTTGAATTAATCAGAACTGTTTGTTTCAGGATTGTTCCTACTTTGATTGGTCTTCTATTTGTTGGTGGGTTGGATACACCGTTCTCTAAAATGAAAGTATCCAAAGCCCTGAAACAGTACGATGGTAAAATAATTGAATGTAAATTTGAGAAAAATGCATGGGTGTTTATGAGAGAGCGGAACGGACAAGTCTTTCCCAAACAGCTTTACAACTGCACAGTGTAAGTTCTAAACAGAATTATTTCAAGTCTTTAAACTTTTACTTAGTGATTCAAGTCCATAAAACATAGTAAATTACTGTTATTATTGTCCTCTTTAACAGACTCTGGAATGTACTCTAATTTTGTTTTAATTTTGAGGATTCTGAAAGTTAATCTAGTGTGGATCACAGATAGGGGTGGCAGAAAAGTGTTACATAACTTTTGTCTAGCTTTGTTGTTTTTTAACCTTACAAATATATAGCTATTGCAGGATGAATACTGGTTGTACAGATTTAAAAACTCAAAACATTTAAGGATATTTCTTGGTAACCATGTTGGAAGAAAACTTTGTTTAGCAAGAATATTTCTACATATTTTCTAACCACTATGCGTTAGCAGCCACTTAAGAGCTAACTATGTTTTGAAATTAGCTAATGTCATATTTTCAACAAGCGTTTTTAAGCATGTGAAAACCAGTTGCTTCCCTGTATTGTTTATCTAGTCTTTATAAAGTATTCACAAAGTAAATAAAGTAATGGAGACATCAAGAAAAATAAAGTTTCACATTTATCCCTCACAAATAACAACTATGTTAATTTTAACTGTTTCAGCGGTGTGCAACACCATCCAGAACCAGTAACAACAAAATCCTACTCAATTTGAGAGACATGGTTGCCGTGTGACGAGTCCATGCCTCCCCTCATCGCTCATCCCATGAAGATAACCGCCCCCTCCTTCCCTAGCATTGATTTTGTATTATTTATTTATTGTTTCATAAACAGAGATGTTTTTTTAAATACACGTCTCATGTTACAAATCCTTGACTCTTTTAAGTTGTTAACATCTGGAATCCAAGTAAGATTAAAAAATGTGTTTATTAAATAAATAGAACAATTTTTGCATAGACTTTGCAAAACTGGAAAAGACTTATAAATCACTATTTGAGATGCCAACCCTCTCATGAGGGTATTTTAAGGCAAATATGTGGTGAAGGATGAGTGTGATGAGTGGTGTAATGAGTTATGAGGTGTAGTCTTGTTACAAACTAGGTGACTCTTCCTTAGAATCTTAGAATGGCTCATTAATTAATTGCCCAATGATCAATGGAAATACAAGGACCAACATTAACGTGACTTCGAACCACATGGGTGATGGTCTGATATGTCTAAACGATGGTGGAGTTGATCGGTATCATCAGATGATCACCGAGACTGTCTGAGCTTTAGACCTATTATCCTCAAAACCTGACCTCATGAAGCTGGATTACAGGACCACGCCGAGTCCCAGTCAAAAAATACAATTTCCAAAAAAGCGTAGTGTAATTTTTGATTTCAAGATTTTGAACACATAGTACTCTAAGTGCTCTACTTAAAATACTTACAGTGATGTCTAAAGAAGGCAAAACTGTGAATTATTGTTCTCTACTGCATTTTGTACTTTTCCCCAACTTGGCACACTTTCTCTCTTTTTGAGCTTTACTAAATGTTTCACCACATTATTTTCTGCAGCCAGTACAAGTTGTTCATTTAGATCCTGCAAAATCATTTAAACATATAATTAAATCCTGAGTTTCAGGAGGTCTGTAAAATATAATGCATTTTAGAATGGTTGTTACTGAAAGCATCTACTGAGGCGTATTGGTACTCTAAACTATTACACAGAATCAAATGTGACTTTCAAGTTTTAACAGTGATTATCACAGTGGATTTACTCACAGGGTAAACAAGTTTGACGATATCCTCGGCAGTGACTGGCTCCTTGGTTGATGTTAAAACTGTTACGATTTCATCTTCCCTGGACTGTCGGTGTGAAATGTAATAATCAATAACTTCTTGTGGATTCTGTTTAACATACAAATTACTTTTATTTCTCATTTTCAAATTTCTGAACCATATATCAATACTCTTCCAAATCAAATATATAATATGATGTTTATACCATGGACAACACAATGTTTTAAGTATCATGGTAGATTTCCTAAAATGGACTTAACCATCGTAAAATAAAAGTTTACATAAGCCTATCTTGTTTCAGACATAAATTTGTTGAGTTTTTATTGAATCAAAGTACTTAAAACTTTTGCTAATAACATGGAACCGTGCCAAGATCAAACATTGATTGATGTATGTTAAAAAAAAAAACAAAGTATTCGGATCGTGCTATACTATTGATGTAACTCAGCTGTTCTGCCTAGTTTGATTCACAACATGCTGTAGGCCATCCATATTTGATGTGACTTACTTTTGAAATTATGGTAACTTTCATGACATGAAGTGGATTTAAATACAAATTATAATTTTATTTAGTTAAAATTACCTCAATGAGAGGACCATGGCCAGGGTAGACCAATTTTGGGTCATGTTGTTTTATTACATTCAACGAATTCATGTAGTCTAGCAAATCTTCAAAAACAGCGGTTCCCTCCCCAAGTATTGTGTCTCCGCTGAAGATTGCATTATCTTCTTCGATTTCCATCGCAACGTGATCGGTGGTGTGTCGGGAGTGTGAATCACTCTAGAAAAACAGAAAATAATAATTTAAATAGAAGGAGTCGAAAGAAAGAAATTTTTAAATGAGTGTGAGAACTTGACAAATTATTAAAGTAAGATTAATTCAATTGATATTATCTCAAAGTAGTTTAAACATATTTTGCTGTTAGCTTTCTTACCTCAAAACTCCCTCAGTTGTCAACTTTGGCCATTGTTCAAACATTCAAACGATCACGAGCTTGGAACTATGTTCCCTTCTTCATCTACCTGCGGATGTTTCCATACTTTACAATCTAAAATTTTAAAATAACACACATATAACTTTGCGTTGAGGGGTTCTACAACTCACAGCATATAAGTTACTCTATTTATTTTCCAGGAAAGCATTGAAGTCCTTTTATAAAAAGAGGATCTTGATACTATCAATAACTGTAACACTCTAACGGAACCATCAGTCTCACACCCGTCAATGAGTTTTGTTTTGCTGTAAAGGTGGCTATGGGTGATCACAGTTACCGACCTTCTGAATACGTTCCTTCTACCATGTACCCTACTACAGTAGTTGATATGGTTATGAGTCGGCTTCAAATTAATACTAGGGTGTGAGATTTTGTTTTCCAAAGATTTGGTGGTCTGTGAGACCGGTGTTTCCATCCCGTGCTAAAATTTGCTGTATGAATATTTTACATTGGTGTATTAACTCTATTTTTTTCTAAAGGACACTTTTATAAGACTTCAAAATTAAGCATAGCAGAAACTTGATAATTGACTATTTGTAAACCAAAGGGGTGTCAAACTACCTACAGTAGTTAATATTCACAGAGCGGTATTCTTCATGGTGTCAAACTATAGCGATTGTTAAATTATCAAGTGTTTACTTTGATAAAACTAGACATGACATCATTATCATGTCTTGATAGAAACAACTTCAATAGGGTTTTCAAAAGAATACCTGGGCTTGCAAGTTTAAGAACTTCTGGGACACCACCAATATGGTCATGATGCCAATGACTCACTACAATGTGTTCAATATCACAGGCTTCGTCCTTGAGTACAGCTGGTCAGATTGCTGATGTATTGAGGCACATTGGCATCCAACATCTAGCAATATCGTCAAACATTGTAACACCGGTCAACCAGTTTCAGAGCCTACAAAGAGATTAAAATTTGTTATTGTAATAAACATGAATACTGTTGGTGACTATGGACTATTTCCATAATAATCTCTGGGATTTTTGCTGTTATGGATAATAGTCTCCTTTAGATGTTTCTCTCCCAGCTATTAAACCTTATGATTTAGATAAATGATGGAGATAAATAAACCAAATAATACTTGATAGCTTAAGCCAGTTTAGCCATTAAATAAATAAATAAATGAATATATCTTTATTTGTCATTAAATTTTACAATCATTGACAATTGTCATGCTTAAGGCTACTTACTTTAATAGGTTGGACATCAGAATTCCCCATTATAACTACACAAACTAAAATTAAGACATTAACTGATTTATATTATAATAGTTGAAAAGAAAATAACAGTTAACATTCCAATAAATTTAACACATTTTAATCTAATTGTATTTTTTTACTTCAAAAAAAATTCTACAATATTGTAGAATGGATTTTGAAGTAGCCGAAATTAAATTGAGGTAAAAAAAACTGTTTATTAGAATAAGTGTCTAATAAATGTTCTATTGAGTTAAGATTTTTAAAGCTATCACCATATGACTATTTGTTGTCTTACTTAGTCTGTGGAATTTAATGTAAGTATTGTTTTCCTCTTGTATGATAGCTGTTTCATGGGTTGGGCTCAGAAAGTTATGATTTTAATTGTATACTGCAAGATCAAATATGTACAAGTTAATTATAGTCTGGATTTCCAGTTGGATAAAAAGTGGTCTACAATGTTCTAATAATGTTTCCCTGACAGACCCCTAACTGCTTTCTTTTGAAAATTAGAATATCTTGGATTCTTGAACAGTTACCCCACAAAATTAACCATTATCTAAAATTGATTGAAAATATGCAGTAAGCTGTTTTAATGCTTTGAGGAACAATATTATTTAGCGATTCAGGTATATAACTCTAGATAGCCTTGTATTTAAATAATCAACATGATTGCTCCAGGTCAATTTACTGTCAATATTGTACAGTTGCTTATATACTACTGTTGTGTATTTGATAAGTTTGTGATCGATTTGTCAAGTTAAATGTAATGTTTTTTGTTTTATCTTTATTTAAAATCAGACCGTTAGAATTAAACCAGCTGATTGCCGCTCTAATGTATCATTAGCCAGACAATGAAGTTCATTTACATTATTACTAAAATTTAAAAATGTGGTGTCATGCGTAAGAATTGTTTTTAGATTTTACCGTTAGTGGTAAGTCATTGATATATATTAAAAATAACAGCTTATTATTTCACCTATTCAACTCACGTGCTGAATAATAAGATTGCTGAAGATATCTTGTTCTCAAGGCAAGAAAGTGCTGTGTTCAAGTTTATTCTAAGAAATATTGTGAATGATAGTTGTAGTACAATACTGGTTTAAAAGTAACATTCTAGTAAAGGTATGGATGAATATTTTGTGATTTATTCACTATATCACTATATATCACTATATCACTATTTGAGATGGAACCACTCTCATGAGGGTATTTTAAGGCAAATGTGGTGAAGGATGAGTGTGATGGTGGTTGTAATGAGATGATGAGTTATGAGGTGTAGTCTTGTTACAAACTAAGGCCGACTCTTCCCTTAGAATGGGTCATTAATTAATAGCCCAATGACCAATGGAAATACAAGGACCAACGGCTTAACATGACTTCGAACCACCCAGGTGATGGTCTGATATGTCCTAGCGATGGTGGAGTTGATGCTTGGTGTCATCAGATGATGCTGAGATTATCTGAGCCGCTTTAAACCTATATCATCCTCAAAACCTGACCTCATGAAGCTGGATTACAGGACCACGCCACGAGTCCAGTCAAGACAACTTGTCATTATATATTCACAACTTGTCCTTGAAGTTGTAGTAATAATAAGAATTTTGTGCTGAATTAATAATATGCCCACCTTTTTCCAGTACCAATCAAGTAGGTGTTCGTCCCTTGTAATGTCATTGGACCTGGGTTACATCCTAGAATAAGAATTACACGAGAAGATAACCTCGCAATATTAGGAACAAAAGCCCTGACAGGCCATCTGTTTCCGCTAAGATGCCTTTACCTAAATTGTTGAGAAAAGTTAAATTAATAATCATCTAAAGAAAGAGTTTAAACCGATAACATTGCAGAGGATAGTTAAATAACAAAAGTGATAACACCCAACTTAGCTTGTCCTTGGCCGTACAGTTGAATACTGCCTGTAGCCCTGTACTTTGTTTATCTTTATCTGTGACGTTATTTTCATCCATAATCTGACAGCGTCGTCTGCACTCCACAGAAAACGAGTTCTTACTAGAACTTTTATTAATGTAGTGATAAACGCGAATCTTGTTATTTTGAATGTTCAAACTTTTAAGTTTTAAACTATACAGTATTTGATGGAAATACATCATTTATATTTATAGAAAATAAATAAAAACTAAATACCTTTAATAACTTTTATTTTACTAACCAGTATCGGAGATTATTTTATGGTCATTCTGACTTAAGTTCACATTAACTTTTGTAAATAAAACCTATAACTTTAAATGTACCAATTATAACAATAACAATGGTCAATAGATACCTTTTTTATTAATTACAACAAACAATCATCTGAGCTGTAGAACTTTATGGAAACATAGAAACGAATAAGAGATGGGAATAAGAGAATCTATTGCAATATCTGTTGCCAAGGTGATCAAAGGTGTTTTCAAATTCCAACACTGTTATACGTAATCAAAAGAGTAACTAGGAAGAAACGGTCGAAATCTATACCTTCCTCCCTAATTGAAGCTTCACGTAATATATAGTATGTTCATATGGAAAGTTTTTAATCAAGTTACATTTTGCAGAAAGTGTATATCCCAGGGTTTTCTTCGCTATGATTGTACAAGTTAGAAACCACCACGTTTACCTTAGGATAATAGTTCTCTGTGGTAAACATTTCTTTCTATGACACTTTTTATCTGAGATTTGTTTGTGGAGTTGGGTAGGTTATGTTTTCTTATTTTTATTCTACATTGTGTAGATTTGAATGTTGATCGACGGGTCGGATGCCAAGTTATTGTGGTGTTTTATAGCATAATATTATTTCGTTATTTAAGATAATATTATATAAGTTGTGATTTGAATTGTCCTTATTTGCAAATATTCTATGAAACAGTCGCTCTTACAAATTTAGACCTTTATAACCTAGGAATATTTTGTTCCATTACTAACTGCTTAGTCACTAGGTTGATAATATAATCTAAAAGAAAAGTCAGTGTAGGTTTCAATCAATCAATTCCACCTGATCTACAATATGTCTGGGCATGGACATAGTCATGGGGGCTGTGATGGGGATCCCAATCATGACAATACACCAGAGATGGGCCTTCAATATAGCCTCTTTACTAAAATTGACATTGAAAATTTAGAGTGTTTGAATGAAGCTGTTGAAAATTCTGGTAAAGATGTTTTCAAACCTTGGGAAGAAAGGTTAAATTTTGAAAAGGTAAGTTTTAACAAATCATAATACAATGGTGCAAAGAATTTTGTTGGGCGTCAGGTCGGATCTGGTGATAAATGAGTTAAGCTGTGAGGACCACTGACAGTCACAACTCTTGGTACGTTGTTTGTAGGTGGATTGCATCCACCTCCCTTTCAACTTAAAAAGAGAGATAAAGGAAGCATGCACTTAATGCCCCTACTGCCATTGAATTGAAAACCCATTTTTCCATAGCTTGAAGCAGGCAAACCTAGATAGTAGAGTAGAAGACAAACAGCCTCCAATCAAATCACTAAAATAAACTTGAATTTCAAGGATAAGAACTATTGAACTTGTAGGAGATTGCAGATCCTCTGAACTAATCTTTTACTACTATCACAGAATGGACTGTAAAAACCAATGGGATAGCAAAAAAGCAGACAACCTTGCCAACCCTTGATAGGGATCTCAAGAGATCACACCCTTTGTCTATGACTTTCTGTCCATGTGTCTTGTTTAGGTTATGTTTACGCTTATATACTTGATTTTCCAACTTAAGTAGCGATCTTGTAATTTTTATGACTGGTCCAATTAATTAGGGCTGTCTCATTATCCTAATATTTCTATAAAGGAATAATTAATTTAGTTCTCACTTTTTTCACTTTGATATTTCTATAAAGTTTTAAGTTTATTTTCATCTGAAGACGGAAGTCAAACAGCATTAACTATTTACTCACAAAGTGATGGGCAATGTCAGCAATAATCTTTAAAACTCTGAAGTTAGTATTATGTATTCTATCCTATCTCAAATTATCAGTTCAATCAAAAGCCCAAAGGCATATAATTGTGTTTTGTGTGTTTTTAATTTGTGTATAATTAACTTAACGTTTGTTTGCTTTGTTTTAGTTTGTTGAAAGTGACGCTGATGAAGAACTTCTCTTTAATATACCGTAAGTGAAGTGTCTTAGGATTTAAGAACAAATTATTTCTTTTAATTATAGTGCTAAAATTTAAAATATTTCATTTAGAAATGCTTTATTCTTTTAATATTTTGTAGACTTTGTATTGACTCTTTTGCTACCAGTTGTTCATATCCTACGCAGTGTCATTGTCATAAATACAACGATTAACTCCCCCACAGGCAGACAATGAGGCTCGCCTGTCTACTCATTAATGTATAGTATCCCACATTTGCTATGGAAAGGTTATTTTCAATTATCTGGACTTGCAGGGTGCAAGTTATTAGAGATGTCCAGCCTCTTTATTTTTTTTTCATCCAGTGGCCATAGAACAATTATTATTCAACTGTAATAAAATTCAAAATATCTTTATTGCATAATTTATGTTACAGATTTACTGGAAATGTCAAACTTAAGGGGATCATAATTCTTGGTGGTGAAAATGACACTCATCCATCAAGGAATGCGATTGTAAGTATGCCAGTTTAGTTTTGTTTGGAAAGTACTTTGTGTACTTTTTTGGAACACCTCATTCATTAAACTGTTGTATTTTTCAATCTGTGTAATTGTATCATTTAAAATTGAGACATTTTGTATAGTTTAGGTGGTATTGTTCTTTAATTATGTACAACTCTTCTTTAACACTATCACTGCTACTGGTGCCTATGGGATCTGAGCAATTTGCATGTAAACATATGCAATTTTCATGTTTCAACATGTCATTCATGATCAAGTGTTAAGTTACTTAGAATAGCTTCTTTTGATATATTTACTAATCTTATAAAGATATTATTTTGAACATTTACAGATTTAAAACAGGCCCAAAATGACGTTTGATGACACATCCGTGACTGCAGATCAAGAATTGAACTTCATCCTGATACTACTGGAGCGTTGGAATATTCTACAACGTAGGTTTAAGTCAAGTTTGGTAAACAAAACATTTACTATAGAATAACTGTCCCATGCTGTACTCTACTAGTAATTGTAGAAACTCAAACTTTTATATTAAGTAATTTGTAGACATAATATTATAAATATGCAATGTCTCTTAAATTATTGTTAGAAGCTTGACTAGCTCTGACCGCAGGGCAGGATTTTATTTCCGGCGTTTGAGAATTATCTCATCTTCATCGCTATCTACTTCTTCATCACCATGAGTGACAAGTCACACTAAGTACATTTAATACATAGTTCACGAGTACACACACGGAGCGGATAAAAAAACATTTAAAGTTTGCATGCAGCACTGTTCGAGCTCCGTGTATATGTTTCAATGTTATGTATAATTTATTTAAATGTTTTTTATCCGTCCAGCGTGTGTGTGTACTGTGAACTATGTATTAAATGTACTTTGGTGTGACGTGTCACTATGGTGATGAAGATGGTAGATTGCCCATGAATGAAATAATCTCAATCGTCGACAAATACATTGGATGTATCGCTGGACAAATGTAAGTTGATATTTAAGTTGTCGTTTATTATTAATAATAGTTATTAACTACCCAATTAGGTGATCAAGACCATTCAAAAGAAAACTAACGGAATTTTCCATGCCCTCAGTACCCCCCACCCTCCCTAGGTGCCTCCCAGTAATATTCCACCATGAACAGGCTTCCCGTCATGAGACCCACGAGCCGCTACTACTGAATGTTCACATTTTTCTTTCTGATTTCCAGGGTTGTTAAGTTTTCCTCCGTACACCACTTGACTATTCACCTGCCGCGCAACTTCGGTGGCGAGACTACTAAGGTTTACTACATTGGACTCCGAGGAGAGTTCTCTCAAGCTCACAGACACGGAGTCACAATCTGTACATACGAGTCGAGGCCGAACGTTGCTGATCACAAGACTGAAAATGTGGATCATGTCAATTATCAAGTTCAATAAATATTTTTACTCTACATGTAACTTTTTTTATTTATACCGTATGTTTGAAACCTAATAAAGTTTTTTTTTAACTGTTGGCTGTTCCCTTAATTGTTGACATGCAACCAACACTAAGCATCCATAGATACCCTATTTTATCGAAAGTGATTACAGTAGATATCTGATGCAATAATATTGAAATTGAAAGTTAAAAAACATTAAGTTAAAGTTGAACCTGTTAATTTACCAGATATTTGTTAAAGGTTGTTTGTTCACTTTGGTTTACTTAATTTTGTGAAAATACAAAAAAGTGTGGATATTTTAAATTAATTCTTGCCTAAAAGCTTACAATACATGATATTTTAACTTTTTGTAGGATGACTGCTACTTTTTTATGGTAAATAAAAAGTATCTTTAAAAGTTCCTATGAAAAAAACAACATTGTTTATTAGTACTGAGGGTGCTAAGGATAGAAAGCTAGCTGACTGCTGCATGTTTTTTAAGCACCTATGTAAAATACAGGATTTAGTTTTCACAATGAGGGATGCTGTGATTTTCAAAAATATTACGTACGAGTATAGTTGAAATGTTATTGTAGACAAAAGTACAAACAAGGGCGTTGAGTCATTAATGTCAATTCCTTGCTCTAGTTTGTAGAGATTCCAGGTCTTAGTGAAATTGCTCCCTGGCATGGTTCACGTGGTGGTAGGAAGACTTATGTACCAAGTGTTCGTCACCTTTCTACCAAACCAAACAGCCTGATAATCACTATCTCGGATCATGGAATTGGAGATCCATTCGACATCTAAGGTGAACCTCCAGGGTGCAGGACCCTCTTTGAAACTAGGAGGAAGGTTTTGGAAATTTGTATAAACTTAGGGTTGGAAACAAGTAATGGATTTAAGCTTTTTCTTCCCAAATTTTACTTTCAACGGACATTTACTAATTTTGCTCTCTGGTTGACAAAGTTTTGCAATGTCCAAAGAATTAATGCGTTAGATTCCTGGGGATTGTAAGGAGCCTTACTTTACCGTCATTATTATCAAAGTGTAGAGGATTAGGAAGTACCAAAAGTTATCCCGTCACTAGAAATGTTTGTAAACCCCCATTGTGCAGATTACCAGAAAAAATATAGGTGGGAAATGGTGCAGGAGCCAGGAAGGACGGACCAGTAGCTGACAAATAAAACTGAACTCGACACATCATATACAGCTGATGACTTTAGATTCGCAGCAATTTCCCCTCCCCTAACAGATTGACTGGGAGTCTGGGTTATTCAAATCAAATCAGACTGGAGAAATTAAGTACACATTCAGAGGTTCATCTCCTTACCTGAGGTCATAGTAGATGACTCTGGTTTATTATTAAGTAGTTGAAATATGAGTAATTTAGCTGGATGATCAAACCACAGAGACCCATTAGTGTGTTCCGACAAGTTAAATAACTTAAATGCAATCATACAACATAATCATTGATGATAATAAAATTAATTCCGACTGTAAGACCTATTTAATATTAGATTTATTATCTTAGCTGTTCTGTTCTCAAAATTATTAGAGGCAATACATAAATTATTTATTTATTTAACAAAAGGCATGTTACAATATGTAAATTGTGTTGACCAATTAAAATGAATGAATGTATATGAAATAAAATACACATAGTAAATCGTAAATAACGTAGCATAATTAGGTTGATTCTGTGCCCCGGCTAAAAATGAAAACAAAAATCGCCCATGTGTCAGAGTTTTTTTTGTAATTTGACTTTGAGGTTAGGTTTGAAGTCGAAAGTTGAAATTTGTACTTGGAAGTGTTGGAAGCATATGGTTTGTTGTTGAACTAAAACAGATAAGTTTTAAAGGTAAGAAATGATTTAAAATAACTATAAATGATAGGTACACTATGTTAATAACTTTTACAATCACAGAGAACGTAAGTTTAATCATAAAATTCCAGTCCAATTGTCAGTGGTACGTTAGATGTTAGTCTTAGTTTGAAAAAAACCCAGGACTTATTCAATTTGTAGTAAACTTTTATTTAAATACATTTTAAATCATTAATCCGTTTGAGGTGAACTACTAATAATTTATCAGCATTTCATACTTGCGGCTAAAAAGTCAATACCTTTGCAGCGTGAAATTTCAGTCACAACAAACAACATTTGCCTATATTTTAATCTCTTCAGTGTGGTCTATTTATCGGTTGCTTGTACTTCAAAAGAGTTATTGTTCAGCAAATGTAAGTTTAGACCTGTTATAATGTAGCCTACTTGTCACTTAAGTTTCATTTAACTGTTTTAACTCATGGTATAAGTTGGAATAAATTCCACTGAAAGGCTAACACAGATGGTTGAAAGTAAAGAGTAGTAGTTCATATCTACCACTGCTAGAATAAAGCAATTCCAATATTTCGGCAAATGTAATAGAAACAGCTGATTGCATCAGAAAATTTTGCCACAAGCGTGGTAGTACAGTAATTGTGCTTTACATGTTATTACGTGCAGGGCAGTTAAGAGTTGAATAGAAGGTAACACAAAAAGAAACTTAGGACGTTTATTTTTTGTTTTGATAAAATCTAACATTTGAAAAATGACACTCTGATATCTGTATTGAATTGTTGACCGTTGAAGCGTTCAATTAATTTGAAACTGTTTTATTGTGTATAATTTATTATTTTAATAAGTTCTCCAAATACTATATAACTTGTTGGTAGGTATTTCTTTAATTAATCTGATATATTTTTTGGTTTGTTAATTGAGTTACAAAGGAATATTAGTTTTAAATGTCTAACTTCAGGAGTACACTTTAAAAAACTAACAACATTGTCTTATTTTAAATTAGAGTGTAGCCAGTTAGCCAAGTTAGGCAGACTTAAGGTCCAATTCCCTCTCTTATGATGATGATTTAATAAATTTATGATGATGTAAGATTGTAGACAGTATCTCTTTTTGTTACAGAGCTCCGATCAAAATGGATACTTCTTTGTCTGCAAAACAGATAAGAAGTGGGTTCATTGACTTTTTTGCCAAGAAAAAGAACCATACTTATTGGCATTCTTCTTCGGTTATACCTCTAGATGATCCAACAATTCTCTTTTCAAATGCTGGCATGAATCAAGTAAGTAAAATGAAAGGTATTGTAGTATCAACTTTTCTTAAGAAATGTGATTGGATTTGTAAGAATTTTCTTTTAAAACGTTTAAACTTGAGTTAAATGTGCATGATTAGCTTATACTTAAGGCAGCAATAGAAAGAACATGCGGTTTGGCTTGGATATAATAATGAGTATCTGTTTTCTGTTAACCAGTTCAAGCCGATTTTCCTGGGCACAGTGGACCCGTCCAGTGACATGTCCAAGTTGCTACGAGCGGTGAACTCGCAGAAATGTATCCGAGCTGGTGGTAAACACAACGATCTAGACGATGTGGGCAAGGACGTGTATCACCACACATTCTTCGAGATGATGGGCAACTGGTCCTTTGGTGATTACTTCAAGGTAAATTGTTAATGGATCTGGTTTATACCTTTCTTAATGAGTTAGTGAAGAGAATTAGAAATGATCTTTTCTTACATAATATTCTTAGTGATAAGTGCAAGGTTAGAATAAGCACAATTTGTGTATGTTCAAAAGTATTTGTTGTAACCTACAGTTTAATTCATTTTTCAGAAAGAAGTTTGTGCCTGGGCTTGGGAACTATTGACCGAAGTGTTCAAACTTCCCCCAGAACGTTTGTATGTTACTTACTTTGGAGGCAATAAGGAAGCTGGCTTGGAACCTGATGAGGAGTGTAAACAAATCTGGATCAAGTTAGGGTATGTCATATTTGTAGAGTTATTAATATGGTATAATAAATATTTATCAAGGCTGAGGTTATAAATAATTTATTGATTGCACTGGACGTTAAGTTTGACTGTAAATCCACATACATGGTAAACAAAATTCATAAGATCCGATACCGAGCCTAGAGATACCCGCTTTGCTATTTTATTCCATTCAGACATTTAAGGTTATCAACTAATGATATGTATAGAACCTGTTGAATCAATTTTTTTAAAGAATATGTACCAACTGTAAACTAATGCCTCAAACCTCAAAAGCTAAAATTGCCTTACAAATTTAATATTTATGAAACAAATAAAAAACCAAGAAATATTTTTTATACTCTTCTTTGTTTTTAACTAATGATGTCTGACACAGTTTAGACAAAACGTTTTGTGTTTACATAATTCAAACATTTTCAGTGGATTTTATCTAAAAAGCTTTTTATTAATGACTAACCACTTAAGTTTAAATTGAAAATAAGAAATAGATTTGTGTATTTAAAAATATTTAACAGAAATATACAAATAATACACCATTGTCTCTTCAATTGACTTATCTTCTTCTTAAAAATAAAAGCCACACCTAAACTATTTTTACTTGGCAAGATGGTCAGCAAAATGTGATTGTCTTCGAAAATTGTGATTGTCATAGACACATATTGTTGGGAGGGAAGAGAACTATGGTATGTCAAACGTCACTTCTACAGACTCAAGAATACAAGGCAATCTGAACGTTACTCAGTGGTGTATCTGTTTCAATAATTGCTGTCAATGATACAATTTCTTCAATAACATTACCCATTTACTTGTTAGACAAGTCCAACGTAAAATAGGCTCGGAAAATATTCAGTAGTTACTTGATAAAATTTACTCTGTATGTGAAGGGTTCCGGCCAGCCACGTGTTGCCAGGGAGCATGAAGGATAACTTCTGGGAGATGGGAGAGACCGGGCCGTGCGGGCCTTGCTCTGAGCTGCACTTTGACCGCATCGGCGGCCGACAAGCTGCTCACCTCGTCAATCAAGACGACCCCGACGTGCTGGAGATCTGGAACCTTGTGTTCATTCAGTATAACAGGTAGCTAGCTTCAGTACTCATTTTATATCTTTATGTCAGCACTGGCGGTTGGAGCCTTGCTTTTCTGCAGGAAGAATGGTCAAACTATTAACCCTTTGCGAACTCATTTATTTTTTAAATTTTTGTAAAGCCTCCCGTATGGGTTTCTCAGTTCCCTGTAAGCAAAATTTGACAAAACCGCTCTCTGGTGCGGTACATTACCAGTCATTGAACCACTCCTCTAGCTCAGTTTGGCGCCTCCCTAAGCACTCTCAGCCTAACTGGATTTGATGAGCCATTTCTTCAGTGATCCTCAATGGGTCATTGTGCCCCCCACCGGAATGATCAATGACTAGCATTGCACCGTACGGAGCGCACCTGGGTGGGATTGAACCCTTGCTGTGACAGACAGGGGCAACTGTCCATTACTATAACACTAAACCACCGGGCTGTTTGTAGTGGGCTGTCAAACTCACACCTGAGTTGGTCGGAGAAAGTGGTAGTTTTGGTTTTCTCACTGAATTGCCGTTAGTGTTGCTTAGTCCTTGCATATCAGAGACTGTTTCAACTGCAACCTATACTGGACATCCAAGAGTTCAAAGGAAATGGCGTTTGTCGACTATAGTGCGAGACCTCAAAGGGTTAACTCTCACTAATTAGGTTTTGTAGCTGTTTCTCCAGCAGCTTGTCATCGTTAAATTGGGTGACTGTGAGACTGTTACTAGGTGTGAGAATAGCCATGTGGTCTAAAGCGTCCAGCTGATGAGTTGGCAATTTAGGTCTAGCGGTTGTTGCGGTTGAATCCTGCAGCGGGAGAAATCCATTTTAAGCTCACTACGTTTGGTTTAGCCATGGGGAGGGCCCATCTGAAATAAATGGTGACTGGCGGGTGGAATTTTACTTAAGGGAGTTTAATATATATTGTGCAAACACCCGTTTTGCTACTTCTGCTTTGAATAAAGGAAGAAGACACTTTTGTTGTTTTTTGGGTTTATTACATTTCTTATTAGATTGCAAAGAGGCGTGTGAGAAAGTCATGGCAAGTAAAATAAACAAGGAAGACAGAAACTGCCATTGGAAAAATTGGGTCAGGCTTTAAAGTGTTAACTCTTAATAAATTATTAGTTTTCTTCTTCTGTAACTACAGCAATTTCAATTCATAATAAAATACTGCATTTAGTTCTTTTTACCACATATTTGGATAAAAAGGAAGTAGTCCCGGAAAAAGGAACAGGTAAAAACATAATTAAAAGCATATAAAATATTGCTTAATCCAACTTGAACTCTTGCTCAAACAGTAATGTTGGTATCATTGACCTGTAATTATTATGAATGTAACGACCATGTTATCAGAAAATGTTGCAATGGTTGCGCAGGAAGAATTAGTCATCATAAAGTGGAATTGTTTGTTGTATTGATATGATTCTATGACTCATAAAATATTGTTACTGCTTTTGTTAATTTAATAATTTTGTACAATTTAAAAGTTGGCAGTTTTGAAGCCAGTATCTTTACAATTGTAATAAAAAAGATCAAAAAGCCACATATTATGCAACAAGGAATTTTCTATTTCTGGAGGATGGGTTTAATTAAGAATTGATATACATATGATGCTTTATCAGGAATTTTTCAATTAAATTTGAAGGTTGAAAATTGTTTGCAAATTAGGGTTCAATTCAATTCAGGTCAAAGGGTTTGAATCCTAACAGACCTTACGACCAACTTGAGCATCTTAAATCAATTCTTATATTGATAACAAGGTTTTGGCTGTTCCATAAATAGAAGTGTTGTGTTTTAGGGTTCGAGTAATTTTGAACCTTGTTAGCAAAAACAAAAATTATACCTTAAACTTCATTCAAATTATTAGGAAATTTGCTTTTGTTAATAAGCCTGTTTGTTTAGTTCTCGGGTTCTCAACCAGTCTGGCTTAGAGAAACCTTCCCTAAGTGGGCTGACTTAATGTGCAAACAAGTGCAATGTGCAGATCTATCCAGGGTAAACTATCTGATTTTCCTGAAAAGTTTTACAACTGTCAGCGGGCTATTTCATATAGTCTTCCAAAGTGGATGATTGATGAGGGGCGGAAACCCCTCACAATATTTCTGTGGATCTGTTCATTGTACCATACAGCTTGTAACATCTTTGGCTGAAAAAATAAAACAAAGGGATCAGCATTGAAAGATCACAAACCATAGCCAGTTAAATCATACTAATAAGAAAAAATTTGATTGTATGATTGTAAATTTCAGGGAAAACGATGGCAGCTTGAAGCTTTTGCCCAAGAAACACATTGATTGTGGATTGGGCTTGGAAAGACTGGTTTCCGTGATTCAAGACAAGCGCTCCAACTACGACACTGATCTTTTCATACCTATTTTTGAAGCTATTCAGAAAGTAAGGTAATTTATTCTACTTCAATATAGTCTTAGTATACAAGTACTTGATTACTGGTTAGTTCTAGGGCAACACTTAAAAGTTATAGGTTTAGTATATTTAAAATAAATTGACAAAATATAAATAGAATGTCTGTTAACTTAGCATGTAACAATGGGTTTGTTCAGCTTTATTGGGTTTCTGTTTTTTTTACAACAAACTATTTAGTCTGATAATGTACTAAATTGGTATTTATGTTATAAACAAAAACTTTTGAACAGCTCTTTGTAATGCTCATCACAATTGTTGCAGGGGACCAATGCCCGGGCTTATGAAGGTAAGGTAGGTGCAGAGGATGTAGACGGTGTAGACATGGCTTACCGAGTACTGGCCGACCACGCACGATACCCTGACTGTCGCCTTAGCCGACGGAGGACGCCTTGACAGTACTGGCAGAGGGTAAGTCAAGGGCCTTTTTTGTTAATTTAAAAGTTTGTTTGAGTTTGAAAGCGTTAAACAGAATTCGAGATATCTGGGTTGTTAGACCAGAATCTGTCAAAAATTTAGAGACATTTTCTGTAGTTTTAGGTGTAATAGGAATCTTTTGTAGCTTTAATGTGGATTGTGGCTTGCTTGTGTATTCATTGTAACAGTTAAGTTCTGGACGAGCTTTACACCTTCAAAACTACAAATATGTGAATCCAATATTCCAATTTTTTTTGTACTATTATGAGATGAAGTAAAGAACTTTTTTTAACCTGAAGAACATGAAAAACAGTTGAATTATTACATATTATAAAAAGCTCAGGCCGTAGGCCAAAAGATATTAACAGAAATGAAAATATGTATGTCATAATTATTGCTCTTATGTAAAGGAGTGAACTGGAGTGAAACTTCAAAGTTTAAAACAATACTAAAAGTGAATAAAACATTTTGAGGCATTTTTGGAAGGACATCTCTTGTACTTATAGCCTAAGATGAACAGTGAAGGTAATCTAAATAAATCATAAACCAATGAATTTCATAATTAATTGTAGACTATTAAAAAGTTGGCGAATTTGTGTCAGAAGAAAGGTTGTTATTTTTCAGCTATGTGCTACGTCGTATTCTGAGGAGAGGAGTTCGCTACGCGACCGAGAAACTAGGTGCAAAGCCTGGGTTCTTTGCTTCTTTGGTCACTACTGTAGTGGAGCTGCTCGGGGAAACTTTCCCAGAGGTAATGGTTGATAAAATAATTAGATTCAACATTCGTCACACAACTTCAACTTATATTCAATTTAACCTAGTACAATTATGATAATCATTGGAAAAAGCTAAATGCAAATTGTATGGTTTAGCCTTTTCAGAGCCTTAAAATAATATAGGCAAGAAATTAAAACACTAATTGGAAAACCATACATTCTCTCTTACATTTTACCTATTTTTAGCTATTAATAATATTTCGTTTTTCCTAGGTCAAGAAAGATCCTCAAACTATAATGGATATCATAAATGAGGAGGAAGAACAATTTTTGAAAACTCTCAATCGAGGACGCAATCTTTTGAACAATACAATCAGCAAACTCTCTGGTTCCAAAGTTATTCCTGGTAAGTAGATTTAGCTCAAAAGGCTTTATCATTTCTTTTACTATTAACAATTTTCGTAATCAGAGTAAGAGTTCACACCAGGAGTTCAACCTGCATTTGAAAGTGTTTGATGGTTGGGAGAGCTCTCTAACTGCTCTTACCTATTAAAACAATAATAACCATTTTACAATGAAGCATCTTACTCAATTGTAATGCATTGAAGGTTATAATTTTCAATACCCCAAAATTAAATCGCAGTACTAATGAAAAATACTTACACAATGATCTGTAACTTGCCTTGAAATGTTGTACTAATGACTGTTGTTAATGATAGGGGACGTGGCTTGGCGACTTTATGACACTTATGGATTCCCTGTGGATTTGACCCAACTCATGGCGAAGAGAAGGGATTAACTATTGATATGCTCAACTATGAAGAATCAAAGAAAAAGCCCAGGTACAACATAAAAAATTAACTAATAATTAGTCTAGATTTAGGAAAGATCTCTTTTGTCTTGACAAGGCCCTGGTAGGGCTGAAAATTTGACAATCTGTGTTCTTTTATGTGTTTCTACTTTATTCAGGTGAGCCTACTCTCCTTTCTATTCCTAATAATTAGTCTAGTAAACGTTATAAACATTTTGAAAATCCCTGAAATCAAATTTTATTCCTCTCAATGATGCGAGCATTGCTTGTGAAAGATCTAACCAATTAAACCTTAATATTATTGGAGTGTTTGTTACTGTACAAAATTATTCACAAATAATATTCTGAAGATATTTTAAAGTGCTGGTTTTTACTGCCACGCCTTACTAGTAACCAAATCTTACTTATTGAAGTATATATAGGTGGTCACCACTGGCAGGGAACTAGAGGAAGGGAAGGGTGGAGAATGACAAGAGGCTGTCCTGTATTGCCTTGTGACCATTTTTGTCATAGGCTAGTAGAGCTTTTGACAGCCAAGTGCCAGTTTATAAGTGCCACTTAACTTTGGGATCTGTTCTATTGAAAATGCTAACACAAAACAAACTCTTAAAACTTAGGGTGAAACGACAACTCAAGTAATCTATTCTTTGACCGTGTGCAAGATGTCAAAGTGAGCGCTAAGCCCTGTGCTTTCAGCTGCTGAGTCAGGGCAAGGAGGTGCCGAGGACACCCTCAGTCTGGGCGTGCGCAAATCACCGAGCTACAGAACAAGAAGTCCCCACCAACCAACTCCTTCAAGTACAAGTACAAGGCCAAAACTGAAGCTAAAAACTGAATATGGTAATGTTTTCATCATCTCTTCAATTCCTTTTAGTTTTATATTCCTTCAGTGTTAGTTTGATAAATGAAAACAAATATTTCAGTTGTGCTGATAATTATAATACACAAATTTAAAGATTGCATATAGTAGAACTGTTTCCTTCACTAGCAAAAGAAAGTTCTGTATCAGGTTAATAGTTAGTAGTTTTCTAATGTTTGTTTGAAAGATATTGGCATTATCACAGATGTTGTACAGAGTGTTTAGAGACTGAATCTTGATTGTATTTAGTTTCATTTTTTATCAGACCTAAGGCTTAAACAAGAAATTTTGAAAGGCACTAACTAGTAACAATTATAAGTAAAAAAAAGTGTTTTAGGGCAGTTTGTATAGTTAGTTTATTTTTAATAAGATCACATATTTTTCAAATACGATTAAGAATGTTCCAGTCTGGAACATTTTGAACAAGGTATTCATAAGACTTGACAAAACATCTCACATCCGGCGTTTGCCTGTGAAATTTAGCGTTATGTGGAGCTGGTAAAATTCCCCAACAATAATAGGCTACATTTTGCATTCAAACCAAACTTAAGTTAAACAAGTCAAAACCTCCTTTACATATTACTTATTTGTATATTTTTCCCTCATCCAGTCTTAATATTTACACAACTGAAACTGTGCTTGCAGAATTTGAGCTGCAAAGCTAAAGTGATCGCCGGTACAATAAACAGTTAGTAGACAAGTGCACCTCGGGCAGGAGTGTGGAGTTTGCTGGATCAGACCAACTTCTCGCAGAGCAAGGGTCAGATCTTGACGAGCTACATGGTCAAAGAAAAGATCAGGTAAGTGAATCATAAATGTATACCAAGTATAATGAAATTGGATCATCAATAGAGTTTTATACCACAAAACCCTATTTTTGAAAGCATACTACCTAAAGGTTTAGGTTACCTTGTTGATCTGTCGGTAATCTTAATGTAGTTGCCACTACAGCTGTTTAAGTCCTAGGCGCTTCTTCAAATCAGGACGTGTAGTTATCACTCCTGTAATGAGACTATACTTTAATGCCACTACGACAGATCCTAACCTATAATGATTATAGTAATCTGGTGGCTTTCATCATGAAGTCCCTAAAGGCACTTTGCTGTAAATTTCCTTCTACAGTAAATGCTAAGATTCCGCGTGCTTGTGGCTATGTTTTATGTTCTCTTAATAATTGGTAAATTCAAACAAAATTGTATTTTCACTTTGGGTTGATTTGGTGTTTCAGTCTGTGAGTTCACTGTGAAGAGCGTGCAAGTGAAAGGTGGTTACGTGCTGCACACAGGGAGCCTGGAGGGGAACTGCGTGTAGGTGACACAGTGAGTCTGCACGTGGACACTGCACGCAGACGCTTGGTCATGAACAACCACACAGGCACGCACGTGCTGAACCACATCCTGCGCTCGCTTTCGGGCCAGAGTGCGACCAGAAGGGCTCACTCGTCGCACCTGACAGACTCCGGTTCGACTTTACTAACAAGGTAAGTTGGGAAACAGCGAAACACCCATAACTTTTGTATTCAAGTGGTATTGATGATTGTTGATCACTATGTAGATCACTACAGATAATGGCCATACTCAGTTGAAGTTTTCTTATATTGAGGCTGTAAAACAGGATGGAAAGTGTAGTTCAAATTAAACCCAATTGAAAACCGAAATTATACTTTGATTTCAGGGGGCTTTGACAGAAGAGCAATTGAAGAGGACGGAAATAGAGACTCAGGAGAAAATTGCTCTGAATGAGCCAGTATTCGCCAGGCAGGCGAGCCTAGCCTCCGCAAAGAAGATTGTGGGGCTGAGAGCAATGTTTGACGAAACGTACCCGGACCCGGTGAGAGTGGTGTCTGTGGGCGTGTCCGTGGAGGAGTTGGAGAAGGACCCGACGGGTCCGAAAGCTCTACAAACTTCGGTGGAGTTCTGCGGTGGAACGTATGTATCTTGCTTAACTGCACAAAAAACTGAATGTTTGTTTGGAAATCATATGGCTTTGATCTCTTAAAATGTTTAATGCAAAAATATTAGGACTAAGAACAAAGCCTTCTTTGATGGGTGATTAGAGATCTAAAAGTTCACCTTTATGTCATGACATTGTCAATAACAAAAGAGTTATGAGCTAAAATATTGTACTATCAAACACACGACCTCCGTATCAGTTTTAACAGTTATCTGCAATGTCATTGCTGCACTAAACACCAACAAAACATAAACAACTATTTTGAATGTTTTAAATATGTGTCATTTAAAACATTTCTTTTAAAAAACAAAATTGGTTTTAATTTTCTCTTATTTTTTGGCAAATTTTTTCATGAGCTAAAATGTAATATTGTTTTTTGAGACTTGAAACAAAATTATCAGAGTATTTCATTTTAGTTTCACTAAAAGGCCAGGTTCAGTAAGTAGCTTATCTACCTGATACTCGGACAGTTCAGGTCCACATTTGGTGATGGATACATCCTTCCTTAATTCTGATTTTACGTAAAGCCATTGGTCCTAATTATTGATAAAGAAACAATCAAAATTCCTTAACCTCAGCATTACGATTGTCTCTGGCACATAGTCCTTTTGCTAGAACTATTGTATTTCATAATAACCAAACTATTACAAGAAACTAAGAAGGTAATTGTGTATGTTCAACAGTCACTTATCGTGCTGGACACATTGGAGATTTAGTGATCATAGCGGAAGAAGCCATGCCAAGGGCATCAGGAGAATAGTGGCCCTCACTGGTCTGAAGCCACTAAGGTATTGCACTTTCAAACATCATCTATTCATATTTGATGCTCTGAAAGTATTCCTGTCTCAAGTTGACAAAAAATAGCAGAGAAAAAAAATTACAAAATATTTGATAACACAAAAAAATTGAGTTATTACTTTAAGAATAACTAATTCTAATGAAAACAGAAAATAAAAAAACAAGGCTGGAAAAATCATTTAATTCTTATCACCCATTAATTATGATGATATTTTATGGCGTTAATTATAAGATACTAACAATTACTTAAGTAATCATAGCGTAATCAAAGTTCCATTGTTTTCCTACCAATAGCTTTTCATTAGTATTTGTGGTGTAGTAGTTATTTTGTTTAATTTAACTCAAATTTGAAGGTAAAACCATGATATTTAAAACTATACCTGTGGTCAATTCATATTCCTACAAAATATATTGCATATTTTCAGGCCCTCAACAGGACAAAAGTACTTGAAAAACATGAACTGAACTTGAGAAAAGTCTCAAAACATCAACCGATAACCACAAAGAGATCGTCAAAGAATCACTGAACTCACCAATGATATTTAGCACACAACTGTTTCAGCTTACAAGAAGGTATGAACTTTACAAAATAAAGGAGTAATTACTTTAAGAATAATTGTAATGAAACGTAAAGCATTATTGGTAATGTTAATTAGGAATTTTTATAAATTTAGTAACATTGTTCATGTGTAAGTATTAAAACTCATGACCGCTCTCCATAAGTGGTGAAAATAAACTACTGGGGAAAACTAAAATGATTCAACAGTGGTTGTTGGGTGATGTTGGAAAGATACTTGCAGCAGATAGTTTATATGAGGGGTGGTTTGGGGAGAGCTGAAGTTAAAGTTGATTGGTTTGTTTAAAAGTAGAGCTGTGCGGGATCCCGGATTTTCGTTACCGGGACGGGATTGAGGTCATTTCCCGATCCCCTCGCCCTAGTACCGAAATTTCAGGACGGGAAGTAAAAACTACTGGTGTTTTTTGTTGTGAGTGTGTACTGTACTTCTGGTGAAGATAAGATAAGGAACTAGTAGCCGAGCAGTTCTAAGTAAACAACCCCTCTCCCCCCTACTTCTGTGCTGAGTGCATTTTCAATGGAGGCCTGCAGCCATTGTCAGGATGGCTGATAATGATCTCAGACAGAACCAAACATCCATTTTGTATTTGTACTAGATCCAATTCTAGTTTGCAATATCTATTTTTATTGTACTAAAACCTTTGCATTTGACTGTAATTCAAACCTAGTATAAAACATTATTTGGGAAATGAAATTAATCATTGAGTAAATGGAGATGAGATAAGGAAATAACAAACACACACTACCCTCTCTTTTTTGTGGAGCTGTCTGGCACAAAAAACCGGCTGGCCTTCCCCTCCTGCTCACACACTGCAGCTGTTGTCTTCCCCTCTCTGCTTTCCTTCTCCTCCCTTGTCCTTTCCACCTGTCATCTCTTTCTTTACCTTCACCCCTCATCTCTGTGAGCTGGTAGCTGGACAGTCTGATTCCTTCTCTCTCCAACTGTTTTGCAATGTTTAGGCTAAGTGAGTCAGTGCAATTCATTGTAAATGGGTGAGGATGAGTGGGTTCTGTGATAGTTATGATGTACTTTGAGATTTTTATTTTAAAACTGCATGGTGTTGTATGAAACCACTTTCATAAAGCGCCTTCATGGGGAACCCTCGGCCCCCAGACTCTCTTCGTGGTATTTCGGATATAGTGGCCTCGCTTCGCTCAGTTTGTGGTGAAAGGGTGGTTCAAACAAACTGTGGCCTTGCTGCTTCGGCTGCGTGAATGGGGGTATCTAACACACCGTGGCCATTTCGGCGTCGCGTGAATGGGGGTATCTGACACACCGTGGCCTAACCTTCGGCGATGCGTGAATGGGGGTATCTAACACACGGTACCTCATACGCTTCGGCGTCGCGTGAATGGGAGGTATCTGACACACCGTGGCCTAAGCAGCTTCGGCGTCGTGAATGGGGGTATCTAACACACGTGGCCTCGCTTATTTCGGCGATGCGTGAATGGGAGGTATCTGACACACGTGGCCTCGCTTACTTCGGCGATGCGTGAATGTAATTATCTAACACATTAGCCTGGCTTCGGCGTCGCGTGAATGTAGGGTATCTAACACACATTAGCCTGCAGCTTCGGCGTGTGAATGGGGGTATCTAACACACTGTGGCCTCGCTTAAGCTCGGCGTGCGTGAATGGGAGGTATCTTACACCAGCTCGCTTAAGCTCGGCGTCGCGCGAATGGGGGTATCAAACACCATTAGCCTCGCCATTCGGCGTGCGTGAATGGGTATCTGACACACCGTGGCCTAAACTTCTCTCGGCGTCTTTCGAATGAATGGGGGTATCTAATACACCATTGCTCGCTTCGCTTCGGCGTGCGTGAATAAATTATCTGACACATGGCCTCGCTTCGGTTCGGCGTCGCATGGTGGGGGTATCTAACACACCCATTGGCCTCGCTTATTTCGGCGATGCGCTAATGGGGTATCTGACACACCGTAGCCTCGCTCGCTGGCGTATGAATGGGGTATATAAACACCGCGGCTCCTCACCAGCCGCATGCTGAATGGGGGTATCTAACACACTGTGGTTTTGAGAAAACATGTTTTCCTTAATTTGGGGTTTGGAAATTTTCCGTCGGTGAGTTAGTGAAAGGCACCTACATACCAAATTTCAAGTTTGCAACTCATCTAGAAGTACTGCTGGCGCAGTACACTTCGCTAGGTATAGCATGGCCTTGAGATTTCCTGTTGGCCGCTTATGGCCCTAGAACCCTGTTCACCGCCCATGCTTAACCTACTACATCTTTATTAATATAAAAGGCCATTTATAATGTTAGCCCTGAAGATCTCGTTATAGGCATTTTCAACTAAAAGACAAGACGATAAAATGTATAAAATTATAATTGTAAGCTAATAATAGACTACAACTAGGATAACACTAAATAACATACAAATATATGATACAATAACAAATAAAACCACTGCTTAAAAAATATATTTTTAAATAACAAGTGAAGGGAACTTGACGTTGGTTGACGAATGAAGTTAACTTGATGTTGAAAACTGCAGTGTGTAGAATTTGAAACTTATGGTTTAGGGTTAAAAATATAGAGATAAGAACACTCTGGATCAGGCTGCCAACTTTCAGATATATAAGGAGCAGATGAGGAAAGCTTAACGCTGGTTACTAAACGGGGGAACTTGACTTTCAAAACTGTAGACAAGTAATGCAAGTGAAGAAACTTGATTGTTCTAAAGAATTAAGCTAACTTGATGTTGAAAACTGCAATGTGTAGAATTTGAAACTTACTGTTTAGGGTTAAAATTATAGAGATAAGAACACTCTGGAGCAGGCTGCCAACTTTCAGATATATAAGGAGCAGATGAGGAGAGCTTGACGCTGGTTACTAAACGGGGGAACTTGACTGTCAAAACTGTAGAAACATAATGCAAGTGAAGGATCTTGACGTTGGTTGACGAAAGAAGCTCATTAAAAAAATACCTAATTTATAACCTATTAAAACATTGTACAAATGGAAAGAACCCAGTATATAGACAGTACTTGGATAATGTGTGCAATAGTATCTATATTACACAAAAACAGGACCTAGGCCTAACTTAAATATTAAAAATCTGTTTAAAACCAAGCAGAAAGAAAACGATTAGTCTGTGCTAAAATTAAAACAAATAATAGCCTACATAAAAAAGTTACGGGTAGTCTAACGTGAAATGTATGCTAAACCAAGCAGAAACTATATATTAGCCTACATAAAAATTACTTTTCTAACAGAACATAGACCTAACCTTAATTTTACAGATATATTAAAACCAAACAGAAAGAAAGGAAACAAAAGTAGGACTGTCCTAAATTAAAACATATATTAGCTACGTAAAGTAACGGTAGGTTATAGCAGCCTCATGTAAAATGTAACGAAGATACTCAAAATTATACAGCTCGAACGAACAATGTGTGAAACACAAACATCTAAAATTGTCTGTTCGAGAAAATTGCTCTAGGAACCAGCAAAGCAAATTATATAATTAAGGTCCAAGGTATAGTTCCAAATAACACCAGTATGAGATTAGATCCAACTGAACAGTTCCAAGTAGCAGATCCAAATAACAGTTCCAGAAAACGGATCTAAGAAAGGAACTTAGTCCCAACTTTAAAGTCACTTTTAGCCACTTTTAAATAAGTTCAGCGCCTCGAAACAGTTTTTTATATGTATAGGGGACTTCTCCACGTCGTGCTAAATCAATTTCAGCTCATGACAAGACAAGTCACTATACTGGAATAATATCAAGATGTCGGGCAAACTTCACGCTTGTCTTGCAAATAAATTCAAAGATCACTGTCAGTAACACTTTTTTCAGCAAATGTATACAACTTGGAAATATTTTCGCAACATATTATTAAAGGGTAAGTTTAACTCATACTTTAGATGAAGTTTAAAGCGTCTAACCCCTATAATACCGGAGAAAAAAATTAAAAACTGTTGCAAAATCGTGAAAAAAGTAGCAAATTTGAAACTTTTGCCCTTTTGAGGGTGAGGTGAAGGAAGCCACAAAAAGTCATAGAGACAAAACGATAGAGCGCCTAAAACCTGACCATGAAAATTCAATCAGATTTCAGATAGGACTTACCGTTCACCCACTAGACGTTTTTTTTGAAAACATGTTTTCCGCCATTTTGGTTTTATTTTTTTAGGGTAGTTTAAATTGAAAATTTTGGGTTTTGGCAATTTCCGTCGGTGAGTTAGTGAAAGGTACCTACATACCAAATTTCAAGTTTCTAGCTAATCTAGAAGTGGGTAAACATTTGTATGAGTCAGTGAGTGAGTGAGTTACACAGAGGGTTGTATATATTATGGATGTATCATAAACAAAATAATTTGATTGAAAAACTCAATTTCATTTAATATTTCTTTAATATGTCTATTTGCCAACTTTTCCCGTTTCCTAATCCTCGGATTTTTTGCAAAACCTCTGTTCCTGCCCGACCCAAATTGCTCAAGACAGCTCTATTTCAAACCTACATGGAATGCTCAAAATGTTGTGTTTTAGCGAGAAGGAGGCTGTAGCTCGGTAACTATGAGTATAATCAAATTAAAAGTACAGTATATATTTTCTTAAAACAATTAAATTTGACCCTTACTTGGTTCCTTCAAAACTTTGATCAGATGTACAGTTTGGCATCTATAACTTTATAATCGAAACAAAGAAATGGTTTAGAGTATTTTAGACAAAAATATCTGTTTATCTTGGCAACACTCAACTATTTCAAAGACAGCTACCAACTGGTTGGAAATTTAATTTTACATCAAATACATCAAAATAGTGCTATTGATGTCCATTTTGATTCAAAATAGTGTTTTAACCACCAAAATACACAACAAATACATGGGTTTTTGTGAGTTCTTTTACCTTTTATATAGAAATATTAGTCCGATCACAAAGAAATTTAAATGGGACCACTATGGAATTAAGACCTATCAATCAACGCAAAATAGATGTAAGACAATGTCGCATTCAAAAGTAATTGTGAAAAAAAATAAAAAAATAAAACCCCGAGCAGGTCAACTTGTATACCTCGTTTTCTGAAGTCGATCAAAATAACTCACATATGTTTCAAATTAAGATGCTATGAGTTTAAAAGTATAAGGGAACTGTATTTTTGCAAACATTTATTTTAACCAATCAGTTAACTTTACAAGAAGATATTGCCGGTTGTTTCATGTCCTAATAAATTATATAGATGGTTATTCTTTCCATTACCATAATGTAATCTGAATAAGAATTTTATATGAAGTTCGGATATGAATTTTGGGTGCTCCACATGTGAGCCCATGTTATAATTTGGTTGACACCTCCAAATGGTTGAATTGTGATCCTTTCCTTTTGCCATCATCTGTTCCGATGAGAATTTTGGGTGCTCCACATGTGAGCCCATGTTATAATTTGTTGACACCTCCAAATGGTTGAATTGTGATCCTTTCCTTTGCCATCATCTGTTCCGATATGAATTTTGGGTGCTCCACATGTGAGCCCATGTTATAATTTGGTTGACACCTCCAAATGGTTGAATTGTGATCCTTTCTTTTGCCATCATCTGTTCGGATGAATTTTGGGTGCTCCACATGTGAGCCCATGTTATAATTTGGTTGACACCTCCAAATGGTTGAATTGTGATCCTTTCCTTTTGCCATCATCTGTTCGATATGAATTTTGGGTGCTCCACATGCAGCCCATGTTATAATTTGGTTGACACCTCCAAATGGTTGAATTGTGATCCTTTCCTTTTGCCATCATCTGTTCGGATATGAATTTTGGGTGCTCCACATGAGCCCATGTTATAATTTGGTTGACACCTCCAAATGGTTGAATTGTGATCCTTTCCTTTTGCCATCATCTGTTCCGATATGAATTTTGGGTGCTCCACATGTGAGCCCATGTTATAATTTGGTTGACACCTCCAAATGGTTGAATTGTGATCCTTTCCTTTGCCATCATCTGTTCCGGATATGATTTTGGGTGCTCCACATGTGAGCCCATGTTATAATTTGGTTGACACCTCCAAATGGTTGAATTGTGATCCTTTCCTTTTGCCATCATCTGCCGGATATGAATTTTGGGTGCTCCACATGTGAGCCCATGTTATAATTTGGTTGACACCTCCAAATGGTTGAATTGTGATCCTTTCCTTTTGCCATCATCTGTTCGGATATGAATTTTGGGTGCTCCACATGCGAGCCCATGTTATAATTTGTTGACACCTCCAAATGGTTGAATTGTGATCCTTTCCTTTTGCCATCATCTGTTCCGATATGAATTTTGGGTGCTCCACATGTGAGCCCATGTTATAATTTGGTTGACACCTCCAAATGGTTGAATTGTGATCCTTTCCTTTTGCCATCATCTGTTCGGATATGAATTTTGGGTGCTCCACATGCCCATGTTATAATTTGGTTGACACCTCCAAATGGTTGAATTGTGATCCTTCCTTTTGCCATCATCTGTTCGGATATGAATTTTGGGTGCTCCACATGCGAGCCCATGTTATAATTTGGTTGACACCTCCAAATGGTTGAATTGTGATCCTTTCCTTTTGCCATCATCTGTTCCGATATGAATTTTGGGTGCTCCACATGTGAGCCCATGTTATAATTTGTTGACACCTCCAAATGGTTGAATTGTGATCCTTTCTTTTGCCATCATCTGTTCGGATGAATTTTGTGCTCCACATGCAGCCCATGTTATAATTTGGTTGACACCTCCAAATGGTTGAATTGTGATCCTTTCCTTTGCCATCATCTGTTCCGGATATGAATTTTGGGTGCTCCACATGTGAGCCCATGTTATAATTTGGTTGACACCTCCAAATGGTTGAATTGTGATCCTTTCCTTTGCCATCATCTGTTCGATATGAATTTTGGGTGCTCCACATGCAGCCCATGTTATAATTTTGAATTGACACCTAAAAATTTATTTTATACTTAGAGATGTTTGAATTTTGCATCTTCCATCACCATACTATTATTTTAAATGTTACTAGCAATTTTGTTCCTTATAATTTTGAATTTCATGACCTTAAATAATCTCCATGGTAACTTTAATGTATTATTAATTAAAATCAGCAGTGCAATCACATCCAAGAGTATTATTCAGCTTTGAGTAATTCCTGTAGTTATGTTATGTTTAAATTTAAAATCTTCTAGTTCTTTAATAAGTTACAGAACCTTGTAACTCAGTCAAAGGCTTACAAGTTACACTTTTATAAACAACAACACATTTGTTATGAAACTTTACCATTTAAGCTAAGTTTCCATTTCAACACTGAGATCAATGTTACGACGCAATGCTGGGGACAATGTTGAAAGAATTTTGTTTCTCCTTTTAGTTTTGAGCCCAACGCTGTTGCTGGGCTCTGTTGGGTGCAATGTTGTGACTCGGACTGTTTCCATTTAGTCTCGTTTTTAGCAGTGAGGTTTCAACAACCATGGCTGAACAACGCGACTAATCCAGCGCTTTTAAACTAATCAGGCTGCTTAACTGCTTTTTGGTAATGATGGAGTTTATATTAAAAGTCAATGAAAGCGTGAAACCACCACTTGGGTGAGTTCGTAGTTTTTTAGCAAAGCGTGAAAGTGAGGGGCCTACAGGAGTTTGATGTTGTTTTTAAAAATACAAAGTTGCTATGAAAATGACTGTTACAGATTTAGAAGGTTTGATAAGTTTAGTGGCACCATTGATAATAAAACAATTGTGTTCGAAAACCAGTGCAACTCAGTTTGCAAGACTGCGACAGGTGGGAAGGCGTTTCCATTGTGTTAGAAAGGTTTTTGATAGCAGAAATTTATTGTTAAACTTGATAAAACCAATTTTATTTCATTTCACACACAGCAAAATAGAAAAAAAACTAAGTCAAACTTACAGATTGATAATAGCGTAGTTGCAAAAGTAGAACATACAAAATTTTTAGATTAATAGTAGATCGCCTTGACCTGGAATCGCCATGTAGAAAGTCTGGTAAACAAAATTTCGTCAGGGCTTATATATTTTACTTAAATATGGCCAAATTCTGTCAATTGACATACTAAGATGGTATATTACTTCACATACACTCACACATATCGCATGGTATTATACTGTATGGAGCTATTAGCAATCAAACCCAAATTGAGGTTTTGCAAAGCATTGAAAATTATGCTACATCTAAACTTTTGATTCTGTGCAACAGGACTTTGCTAAGTTGGGAATACTAACTGTCTATGGATCTATGTTAAACTGTTTTAGCTGTAAAATCAGCTGAAACCAGTTTGCCAAAGCTAGGCACTAATCATTATTATAACACCAGAAACAAAGATACAATAGCAATTCCGCAGTCATTCACTAAATTTTTCTGGAAATTCCTAAAAGAGCAGGAATACAATTTTATGATAAGATACTCAGAACATAAAAGATATAACTAATATAAACGTTTTCAAACAAAAACTAAAACCTATTTAATAAAGAAGGCTCTGTACAAATTTGAAGAATTGTAGAATTTAAAGAGAATAATATATTGTAGAATAGAGTTTAATAATTAATACTTTATAATAAATATTTGTATACAGTAAATTGAAAGTCATTTTGTATTATAGCATAGACAAATTAATTTTAACCATTCGATAATTGTATATGCATCTATGTATTGTACAATTTGTGAATAAAGATTATTTGAATTGAATTGCCCCACGTCTTTGCGCCGCAACATTTTCGACCCCAACAATTTTTGCTCGCAACATTATTGCTGCCAAATGCTACTGTTTCCATTTCAACTTTGTCCCCAGCTTTGAGTTCGCCTAGCTCAACACTGTTGGGCAGGTTTTGTTGAAAAGAAATGGAAACGTAGCTTTACACCCCACAAAACGAGTTAATAAGTAGGAGGTAACTGTGCTAATAAGCTTCAAGTTAAAAAGTGATATTCTGTATGCTATAAATACCTCATTGCCTGTAGGTCCTAAAGATGTGTTGAAACTTTCACACGGTGCATTTCAGGCATAAGTTGCCCATTTTCAAGTGTCTTCTTCATTTTCAAGGAGACACTTGAAAATGGGCAACTTATGCCCAATAGTACTTACTCTTTATAGTACTTAAAGAGGTCCTAAACTGGGATAAATAAATTCTTTATTCTGCATGCTGTTTAGAAATACAAAAATGCTAGAATAGTTTGTATTTAATTCTGTTTACATTTGAAACTAAGCCTTTTGGTATTCTTTCAAGTCAAATACTTAGTTATATTCTAGGATGAAATGAGGAAAAAGCTGCAGTTGATTAAGAAAAACCTGGATGACAAAGAGAGAGAAGGGAAACAAGCACAAGCCGCAGCTGTTGTCAAACACGCCACGGAACTGGCCAGCAACAAACCTAACCAACCGCTGTTGGTGGCAGAGTTGAACGCTGGGTCCAACACCAAGGTGGGTTCAACAGCTGATTCAATGTATTTGTTTGTGCTCTACTGGTGGGCAACTCCCGAGGGCTCGGGAATCGCCTGTAGAAATTCGAAATATCAAAATCCGGTGGGAGGGTATTGTTTTCCTGATAGAGAATGTCTTATTAATTTTTCTCTAATTTTTAAATCTTCACTTTTAGAGAAAGTTATCACTAATAATATCCCTAACACATGAAAAATAATAATTTTGTAAACAATATCTATATTTTTTGGTTTAAGTGTAGAATTTTGAACATCTTACATTAATTTGTTTTGAGTGTCAACTTTCATAAAAGTCAGGCAAGAAAGTTTTTTTCCTTCAAGAAAGAAATAAAATTCTATCCATCCCTAGTATGTTATATTTCCTTAATTCAGAAATATGAATAAAATGTGTGCTCCAAGATAAAATTAGTTTTGTTTCTTTTTCTAAATCTTACTTTATATTAACTAGTAAGAAAATCATTGTTTCTTTTTCTTCTTTAAATTGTTCTGTATAGTTAACGATTATATTTTCTTGTTTTTAGGCTTTGGATTCAGCACTGAAGAGTGTTCAAAAGATATCTCCAGAAACAGCTACAATCTTTTTCTCAGTTGATGCCGCCACAAACAAAATTTTCTGTTTATGTTCAGTACCCAAGGTATGTATCTTACCAGTCTCGTTGATTTTAAAACATCATCATGTAGTAAATGGGTTAGGTAATATTGTAAAAATTGATCTAAATAATATTCAATAGATATGGAGACAGCTTCTTATTGGAATTTACAATTACAGTTATTGGTTGGAAGATAGAAACATCGCTTCTGAAAGGCTTCACAGCAAATAAAAAGTTTATTGGATTGTTTGAGTTCAAACTTTAATTAATAATACACAATGGATTTGCAGGTAGCTATTAACAAAGGTTTGAAGGCCAACGAGTGGGTATCATTCGTCAGTGGCCTCATGGGAGGAAAAGGTGGAGGAAAAGCAGAAAACGCTCAAGCATCAGGGACAAACGCAGCTGCGAAGACGGAGATCATCACAACTGCCTTGTGCTTTGCTGAACAGAAGTTAGGGGTAACAGCTGCTGCAGCACCCGTTCCCAGGTCGGCTGGAGCCACTTTGCACTGTCCTTCTAGCAGTCAGGTGAAACTCAGGAGCATGATCACAGCTGTCTACGCTACCAAGACTCTCAGCGTTGTTGACGATACCCGAGTCATCTATCGAGAGGGAGATCTAGAACTGACTAACAGCACAGCGATACCGTACTACTTGGCTAACACTGCTCTGAGAGGAAACGACGCATTTGCCGAAGCACAAGTCCTGCAGTGGCTCAGTTACGCTGACAACCACATCCAACCGGCGGTTGCCTCTTGGGTTCACTTGTGTGTGGGAACCGTTAAACTTCAAATATCAGCTGCAAAAGCTAAAGAGGAATTGGAAAAAGTCTTGAAATACCTCAATACTATTTTCCTTACCAAAACTTACCTCGTTGGGGAAAGAATCTCGCTTGCTGACTTGATAGTTTTCACCACAATCTTGCCGGCTTACGTTCATGTTTTGGACCCGGAAACGAGGAAGCCTTTCGTTAATGTCAACCGATGGTTCAAAACCATTCTCAACCAACCACAGGTCTTGAAAGTGGTCGGTTCGGTCAAGCTGTGTGAACAGCCTGCACAAGTGAAGAAAGCTGGAAAAGGGAAGTAAGCAAAATAAATCAACAAACTAAACAAAAGTTCGGTTGGAGAAAGGCAGGGTTTTGAATTAACGAAGGTTTTATTTGCAATCCTGGGTTTAGGTGTATACTTAGTAATTTATTTAGTTCCCCATTTTATCTAATACGTATTTTATTTTCAGGTCCATAGCGCTAAATTGTTTTTTTCCCAATTTTTAAGACTGATTAAAATTGTATTATTAAAGTTTGTCAAACTAGCTTTTTTTGTATAAAAGTAAAATATTAAGTAAAGCTCTTTAAGTTAAAAACAATTTTGTATGTTAATTCGTGTGTAATTGTAATTTACTGATAGTTTTACTTTCTTGTAGAAAAACAATTCATTGGCTTTTTTAACTTTATACTTTTTTTTATTATTATAAGTACTTCTTTTCATTTCAAGTTTTAGGGTTGGATATATTATTTAACTAACATTTAATGTCTTTAACAAATGGTATGTTGTCCAAGCCCAGTACTGTTAATTGTAAAGTGCCATTGTTTTTTTTGTGGTTAGCTGGAAATGTTTTTTACGCTTTGTTGGTTATTTCAAATTTGATGTTGAAGTTGTGTTGTTTATTGAAGATAAAGGAAAAAATGTAGACATTTTGTATTATTTATACCACAAAACTGATGAAATTAAACACTTTGTTTGAAGTTTGTTGTTGACGATGGGAGGATTTCAGAAGTTGAACTATTATTATATACGACATTTTTCCATCGCAGTGAACAGTAACACGACGTTTGAGGTTGCCAGGTGAAAGAACATATTGAAGCAAGAAAGGAAAGGATTGCATTAAGTAAAAGAAGAAATAAACAACAAGAATTTAGAGTTCATAATAGTTGATAGTTGGCAAGTAGTCATCGAGTAAATTAAACGCATCATTAAACACGCCCACTAACTGAACGAGCCAACCCTAGACGCAGACTGCCAACCCAGTCTAAGGTTAGCTCGCTCAGTTAGTGGACTATTTTGTGATTTGTTTTGAATTTACTCCGTGACTTGTTTACTTTCATAGTGTGGCTTGTGTTTGTAATATTGTAGTTTTGTTTTTCTAGGCTATTACTAAATTCTAAGGTTTAAATTGTTGTTTGACTTAACAACTACATGCTGTTTGGTAGAGTTTGACTGGTCAGCTATGCTGAATACTTTAGGCTAGCTCTTTTCTAATGTTCTGTGTTATGTTTTAGGTTATTTTCACCTGAAGACGGATCAGATTGCAGATCCTAAACGTCGATCCTTTTTGTCCACTAACGATGGAAAATGTCCGCAATAATAGTTCAACTTCTGAAATTAAACACATTTTAATAACTTCTTGAATTCTCTCCTGATCACATGACAGCAGCTTAGCCAGGAGCTACTGACCGATAGATTTGCAGCGCTGATTCACCGCTTCATGTATGTTCTCTCGTCCTCACTACTTCGTTGATCCATTATTCGCAAATTTCCATAGGAATAATCATTTCTATCGCCGCAGAGAATAAAACAGTTTACAGTTATGAGCTTTCCAGTACCTTCTAAGCCAACTGGCAAAACTTTATATTTATTATTTAATAATTTATATTATAGACCATACATAAACAAGTGTATCTTGACTACTCGACGAATAAAATTTTTTTAGTGCTCCCATAAAGTAGCTATAAGATTAAAGAGTTAAATAGAGTACAACAAGGTCATCTACCCCATCGCTGCCATCGGCTAAAACCACTCTGTTGATCGAAACCAGCATCAACAAAAACACAATCCTCTTCAATATCACTAAACCCAGAGTGTCCACTGTCGCTAGGCTCACGATCAATTTCACATTCACAACACACAACTTGCCGTCCATATCAGCAATGAAACTAAAATTTATTTGTAAAAATCTACAGTAAAGCAAATTATTATTTGTCGGACACAGTTCTGCATGCAGAGTAATTTAAAATAGTTTTTAAAACATCCGCTAGAGCTCAGCAGGTTCATGGCTTGTGGTAAAAATTAGGTAATGAATATTAGAAGATCAATAGTAAAATAATTTTAAAAGAACTATAGATTTATTTTAGTTATCAAAAAAGTGGATATCCCTAAAATATGAATAGCCTAGTATTAATACTATTGGTTTCCATGTTGAATTAACCTCAGATCTCTTAAAGTAGAGCCTTGATAAATGTCGAAAGTGGGAAAAGAAAAGTTCAAGCTAGATTGCTAAATAATATTTAATTTCCTATTTACAAACTTTAAAAGGTCATTATAATTATACAAACTTTTTATTGTCTCACAGATTTTGTCTTTTCTTTAAACTTGTATCATAAATTGATCTGAGGATATTGAGGAGTTCTAGAAGATTCGTCCCAAATTTTGCAGAAACATTTAAAATAGTTTCTCCTTTTAACTTTTCCTTCAAAACTGCTAAATTTTCCTGAAAAAAGGCAATAGTCTTTCACAACTTGCATACAATATAAAGATATCACAATAAAGATAACAATGAAATAGCATATGTGCTAATGTAGTGAGAGGGTGAATAGACTGTTTATTTCACCACATCAAACCATCTCTAATCCAATCAGAAAAGACATTTACTCAAGAAAAACAACCTTACGTTAATGTTTTCAAATTTTCCAACTTAATGCCTGCATTTTGGTTGTCTGTTTATACATTGAATCATTCTTTTCTACACATTCTTGTTATGAGCTTTGATGATCTTGTTTTCAGACAATAACCCTCCCTGGCTTTTCTACATTAAAGCTTGCCCTGTATGTGATAAAAATAGTGTTGAAAAACAGCTTGGCAACAATAAAAGACACATCAAAAACCGCCTGAAAAACCCTGAAAACCGAAGCACGATGACCCGATCGTCTATCGCCGCCGCCACCAGTTCGCCCGGCTTTCACGCCCACCAGCAGGATGAGCGCCGTGCAGCGCTGTGCACGTGACGCAGGAACGGAGATACCCAGCCCCGGTTCTGATGTGAGCCTTCTATCAGTCCGGGCAGATCTGCGACTGTAACACAGGCAATCAATAGGTATAAGCCTGCTGCTTCGCTGCCTATACACCTAGTGAAAATGTGGCTGAACTTTAGAGAAGGAAAAAAGGTACAATTTGATGGAACTAAGTTTCTAGGATTTAAGTTTTATTTGCATGTAATTTTGCACCTCAAGTATAAGCTCTCTGTTTACTCAGCTGCGTGTAATTAAATGGGCTGCCGGACATTTTAAGATCCGCCAACAGCACTAGGCCAGCCGCAGTCAATGCACCCTGCCTAACTCCCTGTTTCTAAAACTACTCTGATAACTTTTGTTTATTGCCATTAATTTCATAACAAGCATATTTTCAAAGAATGTGTAAAAGCTTTACGGTTTTGAAAATAAAATAAGACATCGTGAGAGGATATTTTAAGTTATTGTATCAGTTGAAACATTTTACCTGCAATTTGTTCGTAATCACTGAACTGGACCATGCCTAGGTGTGGCTTCAATGTGGTGAATGGATAAGGCGCTATTTTGGGCCTTGCTCTCGAGATGGCTTGTAGTAACGTACTTTTCCCAGCATTAGGCATTCCGAGCTGAAATCAAAACTATAATTTAATGTTTTTACAAATGCGAATCTGCACACAAAAAGTGCTAAAAGTTCAACTGCTGCATACAAGTCATTGAAACGTTTCTGTTGGGTTGTAACAAATTAATATATAACAACAAAAATTAAAACGGTGAATAGTTTATGGCCAATTTTGTGTTGACAATTAAAATTTGTAAATATCCTAGGAACCTAAAGATCTTTTATTACTCTAAAATATCAAACATTTCACTCTTAAAAACATGATGGCTTTGAGGTTCCACCATGAGTAATATAATGTAACAATAATCAACTCAAACAGTCACCATTCTTAACCCTTTGGCCCGAGCAGGCCACCACTGGTGGCCATCGCCATTTTCCTTGTCAGCTCAGCGCTTGTTGGTCACGGGCCGCTTCTCAGGTCGATAGGCCACCAGTGGTGGACACAGCTGTTTTAGCGCCAGCTCGCCACTATGTCAACACTGTATTCCCAGCAGCTAGGAGCTCTATTCAGAATAAGGTGTCACTGTCACTGACAGATACATTAAAAGTGAGTTATATTAAAACTGGTTTTATTCAAATTACACACACAATATTGAAATGTCACAATTATATTGTAATTGAAAATATTTTTAAAACAATTTAATTTTTCAAAACACAAAAAAACATTCATTTTATTTGTAGTTGGTCATGGTGTGATATTTTTCAAAGCAAATACCGGGCATATTCCTGGTGTGTTTGACAGGTTTTACAATAATACTTTGATCGTTTTGACCGCCTTGAGCCCTATTACTACACACTATGCAGTCTTTGACTGTAGCCCCTCTAAAGGGTATAGTAGATGAAGTTTCCCATCCAGTCTGTTGCTACACTTGGTCTTTTATGCTCGCACGCTTTCTTATATCTCCCACGAGTTGACGGACTAACCTCCTGAATTTTCTTTTACGAGCTTTAGGCTGGTTTTCTTGTGTAGGTTTATTTTGTAAAGAATGAACGCATTACTATTGCAGTTTCCAGCAGCCAAAAGAAAACCTGCAATATAAGTTAAACAATCCATACAGATACACATCTAAATAAAAGTATATTATTATTTTTGAAGCATTAGAAATTTATTTTATTATTTAAATAATACATTCTCCGCAATTAGATGATTATACAAGTTGAAACTTAGCTGTAGGTAAAGAGTAGTTTTTAACTAAATTATGATAAGTGTAACTGTATATTTTCTTACCTTTCGCCACCATTTGAGAGATTTTCTGGTAAAGCTGTAAGAAGCTATGTATTGATCTGAGGTGTCCACACCTCCCATGAATTCGTTGTATCGGCATACAACTGAAGGTTTCACGATCTCTTCGACCACTCCTTGTTTCTTAACACGGCGAATCTTTTCTGTACTATTGTCATACAGCGTTGATAGCATTGTTACTTCGTTTTTGTCCCTCCACACTACAAGTGAATACTTGTCCGACTTTCTGTAACATTTCATTTCAATCTTTCTTAGTTTTGTAATGTGTTTACTTTTTCATTGTTCTTCTTTGAATTCCTTTTAGGTCTTAGTTCTTCTGGTAAACCTTTTCTATTTCTCATAATCGCTCCTGTAAGATGAACTTTCATTTCCAGGAGAGCTTGTGCTACATCCATGTTCTGTAATATGGGTCGGTAAAATGTGCATGCCTTCTATATCACCATAAGCATCTTTTAACTTCTGGACCAATTGTAAACTACCTGCTTAGACACCAAGATCAGGCAGACCATGTTGTCAGTGGTGCCTTTGCCAAGATAAGGTTCCAGCACAGATATATCCTGTTTTTGACTCTGAAGCTACAAATACTTTAATTCCCATTTGGTAGGTTTGTCCTGTTGTAAACCTTGAAAACAACTTTACCTTTTAAATCCTACTGTGCTTTCATCGATACTAATTTTATTACTTGGAACATAGTACTCCTGAATTTCTTGTCAAGGTAGAGGACAACATTTCAGCACTGGCAGAGCGCGAAAAGCCACCCTAATATGGGACTGGTAGGGAGGATTCAGATGAAGACACCAAAAGATTTGGTTAAACCCATCTTCTTACAGTACTGACTTTAAAAAGGCTGATTATCAATCCAGTCCGCTACAAAATAGTCATCTATCTCTGGTTTTATATGAATACCCATGTTAATGACAACTCCTAAGAAAGCCTTGAACTCTGGTAGAGTAACATCTGTCCAAGATCTCCAAACAGATTTTTCTGTAGAGGAGTACTCAAGTTGCTTTTCGCATACCTATTGGTTTCTTTAATTATTTCCCCCAAAAGTTCATCTGTAAAGAATAGCTGAAAGAACTCAAGCTCGTTTTGGTTTATACCCCTAGGAGGCTTGAACGTAGTATTTTCTCCAAGAATACTCACAAAACTTTCATCGTCTCCCTTTCCATTCTTCATCTGTCTCTGCCTTCTTTCTCGAACTTGATTCGCTTTCAACAATATCTTCATTGAACTCACGTCACTATCATGATTAGATGAACTATATTCACTGCCACTATTTTGCAGAAATTCACCGATTTCTTCTGAATTCAAATTCATATTTTCAAACTTAAAGTCCTGAAAGTTATGTAGAGATCATTTCTAATCCAAATATTATAAAATAACGCTTAAAACTAGATCAGTAGTAGCGTTGTTTCACTGCACTTTCAACCGTCTGACAGTGAAAACAACGCTAGCGAGTGGAACTCCTATGAAGCTGGCACAGAACTCAGCAAATAACTATTTAGTTTCGATCAAGGCCACCGTTGCTAAGAAAGTCGAAAAGCACTAACGAGCTCTGTTTCTGCTTGTTATTTTGAGCCCAACATCAGTATATCAAATATTTTCAACCGAGATACAGCCATCGAACTAAGTAGAATACAAAGACGGCCAATGTCAGACTCCATTCTCAAATTGGGTTCTCGGCGGAAGACGCTGTACGTCATGACCTTAAAGGTTAAGTTAAAAAAGAGAGCACTTGAAAGAGTAGAAAGTCTACTTTATCTAGATGAGCCTGCCTCCTTTATAATCCTTTTGATAGCATATCCTGGTCTAATACCCTATTTTAAGTCTATTTCTTAATTAGTGAGGATAACCTCAAACCAAAACATGTGCTCATTACATTAGTTTAAAAGGTTTATGTAACCTATCTGTAAAAAAAAAAAATACGAGATAAACCAACCAGTCCAAAGTGGGCCATGCTCTCATCTACCCACAGGTCATCTCCTCCCGTGCCTCCAGATTTCACATGTGTCAGCTTGCACTGTGTCCTGCAGAAGAAGGTTGCCGCGGACCCCTGCACCTCCACGAGCCGCCACAAACATTGCTCCTTCCTTGTCCAAGTCCCCACCACCTTCAGCTGCTTGTCCTTGATTATAGTGCCAACTGGTACCTTGAAAAATATTTATTTTATAGGTAACTTTAAACTTATAAATTTGTATAGGTACAATAATTATCCTGAGTTTTCATAAAATAACGGAGTGGCATTTGTCCATGATGCTTGTACTGTTGTACAAGATAAATTCTGGATTTATATTGGTATCATTATGCCTAGTAGTATTTAGCAGACATCATATGCCAACAAAAATAAAAATATTTTGGGACACATAATTCTTTAAAACTTTAATAGCCATTTATTTAGCCACTTTATCTAGTCCCAAGAGTAAAAAACACTTTTAGATTAGGTTAGATTAGTTCTCACCTCTATTATTAGGTGGTCAGCATTTTTACCATGGCAATCTTTGTTATAACCTTTCTCCCCAGACTCTGCCTTTAAAACTGGAGGTATGTTGTTAAGGCTTGCAACATTTTTAGAGGCCTGAAACAGTTCATGATTATTTCTAACAAAACCATTAAAAACAAAATTTACTTAGAGTAAACACCAACAGGTTATTTTGTGATACACAAATTAAAATCTAATTGTTGGACTAACTTTTTAAATTAGTGTTTGAGGTTATTATTGTTTAATTCATTTAAAGAAAATGTTTTGAAACAATACAAGCAGTTTCTAACTACGGCCTAAAAAGCCGAAACATGTTACTAACATTTTCTTCATAAAAAGTGTCAAAAAAGTATGTTTTTGTTACCTATCTATTTATTAATCACTTAACATCCTTTTATTTTCAAATATCTCTAATGATTTCTACTCAAATGGTTTGTTTTCATAAAATATAATCTTAAGAAAAGAAAACCCTTTGAGTAGAAGATAGCTATGTGTAACAAGCTTAATTTAAACAAGACTGGTCAGTGGAATTTTGCAACACTACATTGGTCTCCCAGGCTTCTTCAAGTGTCACGGTAAGCTAATTCTAGGACGCAAGGCCATAATGAATAATATTCACGGTACTCTACTGTTTTGATTTATTTGGATGTCTTAGGTCTGTCACAGCTTAAGATTTCGAACTGAATGGAGCAATGAAAAGGATTAATAAACTAAAACTTCACAGAATTCCCTACAATAAAGATGCTGACATCTTAAGGTCTCACCAACAGTCTACAAATTAAACATGAAATTCTTCCAACATAAAAATAAGCAAATAAATAAGGCCCACCATGAATAGGACATGTCCACCGCTCCTCCATCTCGCCATCATCCGCGCTATCATTGGCCCAAAGTTGTAAGAATGAAATGCAGCCATCTCCTCCCTTTCCTCCGATTGCCCTCACGGTCTTCATGTCTTCAAAGTGTTGAACCTGTGATGATGAAAGAAAGACTTTAGAATGTTTAACACTCCAGTGTTGATGGCTGTGAAATAAGTAATTAAATATAAGAGCTTGGAAAGAAAATCTGTTCAGCAAAGCACTAATATAATTTGTGTCAACTCTAACTACAAAGTAATATCTTTCCGAAACTTCTAGCCTCTTGATAATAACAAGAAGAGTGGTCAGGTAGATGTAAGAAGCGTTAAAACTGCCAAAGAAATAGTAAGCCGCGACTAACCAGCCCGTTCGGATTGGGCGCAGCGGATAATTCACGGTGGCTATTCCCCGCGATTCGAAGTCACAAGTAATCCGCTGGTCCATGCCATTGGTTGTTGGCTACATTAATGACCCACCTAGGGAACAGTCGGCCCTAGTTTGTAACACAAGACTACATTTCATCATCCATATCAAAAAAAATACTCATCACACTCACCCTTCATCCCATAGTTTAAAATGTATTCTCTAGGAGTGGTCGGTGTCTGAGATGCAAAAGTATCAAAGTAAAAAATTACCGCTGATTTGAAGAATGTTGTGAAATTGGAAGATGTAAAGTTGATTTGTTTCCCAAGTAAAGCATAGATTATGTTTAGAACAAAATCATACAACAGTTTAATAACTCTTAGATTACATTAACCACAGGGTTGTTTTGTCTGAACCCTCACGTTAATCCTTCAGCAACATTTGTTTATTTTACCTTTAAGGCAAATAAAAACAGTTAAAATATGTATTTTCAATGAGCCAGAAAACTTATTAGTCAGTTAAGGTAAAAGTGAGGTACAGATAATAATAATACATTTACTCTAGAAAATACAAAATTGTGTAGAAAATTACAAACACATAAAATGGCACACTCACTCAAGTACTTATTAAATTCCAACCTTAATACTTACAGTTTTGCTCTTTGATTTTGGTTTTTTACTCCTCAACGGCACAACAGAAGGACTTGTTGCGCTTGAACAGTAGCGCATTATGTTTATTCTAATCTTCATGAAATTTTTCATCATTTTTATGCTTGAATTCAACAACTGACTGAAAACAACAGTGAAATCACCCCATCGGTTCTCGCTAAATAAACTACTTAAGATACAAATAGTAAAAAAATTGAATGAAGAACAATATTTCATTGTCAAATCCTTACCACACTATTTTTCACCACCGTTAATCTTAAAACTATTTATTTACACAACTTAAATTGCAATAAATTATTGAATAAAAATGTCTTATCCTGATTCTCACAAATGAATAAAATAAAAATCCTTCACTAGGTAGTTAGATGTCTTGAGCTGATTTGCTATGGAATAGTCATTTATATAATTTTTAAAATGCAGTGTGTTTTTATCAAGTTTATGACATTCAATGAATTATCTCAAGCTTGCTTTTAGCAATTTACAGATATAATCAGCAATTATTTTTTCATGTATATCAATAACTCTTCTTCTGAAAATTGAGCTGTGAACGACTTGTAATGCTATTCGATAACAGAAACATATAAGTTCTCTGTCTGTTGGAAGATAGGTGCTGATATGATTCACATTAACGATGATATCTCCTGCCAAAAGCCATAAACAAAGGAGAAACTCTTTATCAAAATTTTCTTTCATGTGTAGAGGGACTGATAAACTTATGTCAAACTCGTGCTCTAGGAAACAAACTGATAGGTCGAAACTTTGGGTGACTTCTTTCTGCACTCGAAAATCCATTTCTCCAGACCACAATTGTCTCCAGTCATTTAGTTCAAATAGAACTTGAGCTATTCTATCCAAATGAACCGCAGCCTGAAATTCCATTTGGAAGTTCTATTGATTCAATCAAAGCTAGTGGTTGTTGACTGTCATAAATAGCTTGTATGGAGAATTCAGAACCTTTTGTGCAGAATTCAATTTTTCTTTCTGTGGTTGACCTGAACAGATGTTGTAGTTCTTTCAACCAGTCACACATAGCTGAGAACAAGCTCTCTCCACTGAATAAGATCGCCTGAAGTGTAACTGGTGGCGATGACAGGTCAAAGATCTTTACAGATTTAACTTTATGTTTCACAATACAGTTTCTGAGGATACCTGAACCAGTGGATATGTTTAAATTGTCACAGATCTTCAACAAATGATTATTATATTCTAAGGAATTGAAGTGTTCGTCAGAAATGTTGTTGGAGGGATAGAATTCCAAAACATCAGAGTGAACTATGAAACTGGACCCAAGTGAATCCTTCAAACACTCAAGGATAAAACTAGGACCTGATGTTTGTTTTGTAAAAGGGCAATCAAAGCGCTCATCAATAAAATCATAAATCATTTCTGGGACAAGATCTTTTCCACTTATCCACTTGTAAGGTTCTATAAGAACACGAGGAACATCGTGTTGCTTGAATACATGAACAACAGATTTTTCACAATGGAAACTTTTATCGCTACTTCTGAAACCAACATTGACATACTCTGGGAAGCTCTGAACGTCAAAGTGTTCAACATGAGATAAAATGAAGTCTGCCTGAGCAGCCATCCGTAACTTGCCAAGAGTCGCCCCAGCGCCTTTGCTTGGTGTCAGCATCAGTCCCTCCTTGACCATCGCGATAGAGCCACAATCACTGAGCCTTCACTTGCCAAAACATCTTTAGCACTAGCAAAGAAATCTTTGAGAAGTCTGTTAAGGTCCAATCTCATTTTACCCCTACATGAGGAAAATTGAAAATGATTTTGTTGTTGAACTTTTGTTTTGAAAATCTGGATGGCTATTGAGATTAGTGGCGTCCACACAATAACGACAGACACTCCTGAAACAACATGACTATTGTAAATTAAATGGAAATATTTTACATTTAGGGGAGCTCCTCATCAGATTTAGCATTGTAGTTGTGTAAATAACATAGATAATCTTATTAAACTGTTATATGGTTGGTAGGACTTTCGAGACCAATATTCTTATCTGTGATTGATGTTTTGGATCTAGATGTTAAACTGACCTTTAAAGGCCTTGTCAAGGACATACAAGTTTTATTGATGTTTGTGTTTTTGTCCCAACTAAAGTACTTGATTTCAAAGAACATTATAGGACTCATACAAACTAACACAAAATTGAAATAGGTTCAAACACATAACCAAACCTAACAAGGGAATTGGAATATAATATGTATATATGAATATTATGTATCGTAAAACCCCCGATCTGCATCAATAACGTTTAGTGATGTACTAGGCTTCAAGGACCCATGTCGGTAACACTTGAAAGGTTAATTTGAATGAGGATGTCACAAGGTGAAATTTGCAGAATGCATTACAACTCTCCAAGTTTGAATAAGCCTAGTTTTTTATTCCACCATGCCCTTTGACTGCGAGACTATGGGTGCTGTGACAACAGGAGGATTAGCCTGCCCGGGTTGGCTTACTGCCAAACCACTGGATTGAGGTTCCTTAGGTGCTGCCAAAGTGGAACAAAGCTATACTGGAAGTCTAAACAATTCAAGTAACACTTGAGCTAGGTAACTTTTTCTCCATTCTTTTTCAAACCTATGGAGGAAAAGCCTAAATTGGAATTTGACCGGACAATCACAGGCTATGGGCCTAAAATGTGCAAAGTAGCAAAAATCAAAGTCCTGCTTTCAGATCTATCAAGCTAAAAAACCCATTTCTTACCTTTGCGCTTTAAAAACTCAACACAGTCGGATTTGATTTCAGAGAAACTATCTAAAATAGTTTCTTTACAAGTAGAAATTATTTCTGTTTTTCTTAGAGACTCAGTAGTGTTTTCATTGAAAATGAGGAAATCCTTACTGAACGAAAAATTGCCTTCACCAACAAGAATGATGGTTTTGTCTTTATGGCAAATAGAGTAGGCATTTGACATAACGGATGGCAGAAAATAATACTAGACTAATAAATTCGTCTTCTATTGAAGTTTGTAAGAACTTTATTTTGCACACAACTTAACTCCCACTACAATCATCACTGAAAGCTGAAGGCCCTGTTGCACTTATACTAATAAATAATAATTATTATTGCTAACCAACAAACAAGTAACAAGTTTACTTGTTCAGACTTCAACAGTTCAGAGAACATAACCTCATTTGAAAACAGAGCAAAGAACAAAAATCCAAAAGAAAACTGGTAAAAACAAAAACTACAGAATACCCAAGGAAAATATGGAGAGGAATAGCATCGGCCTGCGGCTCAGTCCTGTCGCTCTGCTCACGAACCAACCACACGTCAAATTCGGTTTAGCTGATAGAGGTATCAGTCATCTTATTTTAGATGGAGTACCAAATGTCTTCAATTTGGGGGTTTCACTTTCTAATTTTCGTTATTGACTTTTCGGTTTGCGATCTTCGTTTTCCTTCCAAGACCCATATGAGGCTACCATGGGGCTCGAAAGCACAGGCGGCCCGAGGACCCGGCAACCGGGCGGCCAAGGAGGGCGGCATTTGGGGGGGGCTGGGTGCAGGAAGCTAAAAAGGGAATTATTCTTATAGAAAGAAAAGAGAAACTACTTTTAGAGACTTATCGATACCTACCCAGAACAAAAAGGGAATTATATTTTATTAATTAACTATTCGAAAGGGTGCACTGTACATTTAGACTTGCAAAACGTCATTTTGTTTGTGACATGTTCCTTTCAATTTCAAGAGTTTAGCAGTGATTATTCGTTTGAGCTGAGTAATTATTGTGATTGGTGTGTAATGTGATGGTGCCTGAGGTATAGAACAGGGCGATTCTGTAACATGAGCTTTTCTAAGGCAAGTAGAGCAACATTTCAGAAAAGGCATCTGAAAAGCAACAACAGGAGGCCGTTCTTAAAAAATCCAAAAAAATAACTGTGTTTTTAAAAATTGCCTAGTGTTAGTCAAAAGGTTTCCATAGACATTGTATTAAAAAAAAATAACTTTCTATTCATATTACTAGTAATGTAATAATTTTTTTTATTAAAGCGAACACTAGGCCCATTTTAAAACACGTTTGTTGCTTTAAAATTTTCCCTGGTGGCCGGACCCACCTTGAGCTGGGGTATCACCCCTAAGACACTTACGCTGCCGTTGAGTCTGCCCAGGCGTATGCATGCTCGAGCCTTTGTGAAAGCACAAACTACATTCAGAGTTGAAACTTATACACTGTTATTATTTGTTGATGTTTACATTTACAGCAGCTGGGCATTTTAATACTTTGCCCATATGTTTTATCTTAAGCAAATTTAAATTCAAAATTTGGTTTTATGTGTGATATTATTTTTCAAACCACTTCAGATATCACAGCTTACTAGTTGCTACCAAATAATTAAACTAAAAATTTTTTCATTTATCAATTTTAATTTTTTGCCACCACCTGGGAACCAAAAAACAAATTTAAATATAAACATAGGGTTGTGACCAATGTTTTTATTCTAAATTCAATTTTAAAAAGACTAAAACCCATTTTTGATTTGATTTTTTCCTCATTTTCTAAACATTAACAGTTTAAAAAATGATGATGGAGTTTTACTTGTCATAACCTGCAGGGCCTGGTCAAACAGCTGCTTCTGCTAACACTAATAACCATGTTTTCAGAAAAATAAGCCAATTTTATTTATACTGAAAGTGAACATGTTAAATTTTGTGAATTGTACATACTTAACTTAATGATGAGACATACTTTAATTTTAGAAATTTAATTTGTGTCTCTTTTGAAAGCTAGGAAGGGTTTTAATATTAAAGACAGAAATGAACTAAGAACTTTCTTTGACTTTGGCTACTTCGTTGAGTTGAAAGTTAAGCAACCTGAAACAGATTTTTCCAAGATTTACTTCTTGTAAAGCTATGGTTTCCTAGAAAAATTTCACCGTATATTATCAGCCACAATATTTAAACAGATGTAGACAAAAACAACTTCTTGACATGTTATTTATTTTAGTTGTCAAATCTGGATTTACGATATATAGTAATGGACAAGCAAGACTTTGTTTGCCAAAGTGTGCATCAAAATTAGGGCAGATATCAATTTCACCCTACCCTCGCACCATACTTCCAGATTTGAAAAGAAACCATCATTCAGCGGCAGGAGTTCTTCAACGCCTACCAGATCTATTATAAATGCTACCCAAGGAAAGAAGCTGCAGACAACACTTTAAATGGTTGACGGACAGACCATTTTAATTCATAAACGAATTTCTGGCTGGAGACAGGAACAACCTAAGACCTGACTGCAACATCAAGATACTCTTGTAACTAGTTTTAAGTTTTGACACCTATGTACTTATCTCAATGATAATGTAATAAAGCTATTTGACTATTGACTATGTGTCACCATGAGAAAAAACCTTAACTAGTTTTTTCTCCTCGCTACTTTACGCCCACTGTTTCTAAGAAACCACTCTCATGATAACATTGAAAACAAACTCAGCGCCATATTACAAACCGTAATGTAGCAGTCACCGCTTAGGAAACCATAGCTTTACAGGGCTTATATTATAAAATTAGAGGTATGTACAAAATAAAAAAATAGATTATTTCGATATAGTTTTAATACCAAGACATATTATAGCCTATTTACAATCCTAATAATATTATCTTATTCATAATATCACTTATCTTTTTACACATTATAAAAATAGTAATATACTTTTAACATTCTATTTACAATTAACTAGGGAAATAATTGTTATGTCATAATAACTACAAAACAATCAAGTAATTCTATAACAAAGTAACATAGATAGTAGATTTTCTTTAATAAAGTCTTTTTATCAAAATGTTTCATTCTTAATACACCCAGTGCAACTAAAACCTGAGGAGTAAAAAAAACTTTAAATTGAATATGATGTCTTAGAAGCTTTTTGTGGAATGAATGAAACAACGGCTATTTTTAACAAAGCCCATTGCTTCTTTTTTGCCAAAAAGTTTGAACTTGGTCTTTAACTTTTAAAACTTGCATGTAATCCAGCGTTTCGCGAATGGAAGCAGGTTAAAGAGTGAAAGGTGTTTGTTCTAATCAGTGGACACTAGCAGCGAAGAATATGTGTGCCTCGGTTTGATAATTGTTCAGACTTTTATTGTGAGTCCTTTGAGAGACTCCTTTTTTATGAATACTGTAAAATATATATTGTTTCTACAAACGGTATGTGTTTTAGTATCTTTGAACAAAGCTTAAATCAAAATAATGTTGTACAAAAAAAACTACTATTGTACCAAGATTGGCTAAAAGCGAAATTGTGAAAAAGAAACTGTTGTAAAAAGAAGATATTTATAAATATAATCATTAGGAAACATTGAAAAAGTTGAGTAAAAGATTACTAATTATGTGAAAATAAAAATAGCTTGAAAAATATTAAAATAATGATTTGGCAAGTTATAAACTGTACTTCTAATGAGATTCTTTCTTAAAGCTAATTGAAAGTTGTTTAAACCATAACCAAACAATCAATATTGCACTAATATACAGCAAAATTGCCTGTCAAATAGGCAATAATGAAGAATATCAATTTTGGAGATAGCATTTAAATACATAAACAACTATGACATAATACATTCAAAAAATGGAACAATAAGTGTTTGTAATTTTTTTAAGAACAATGAAATTAGCCTATCAATAAATATTCTTGAAAAAAGTCATGTGATTGTCAAAAAAAGTCATGTATTAAAATTATACAACATACTACTCTGTCAAACATGCTAAACTGAAAAGATGCATATAAAAATAATCGTGTAATATGTTAGGTTTAAATTGTATGATTTATTTTTACAATATTACTATGATATACTGGTATTATATATACTAACAAGTCTTAAATTAACATTTGGCGAGATGCACGTGTGGGGGGTTAAAACTATCGAGAGAAAAGTGTGGGAATCGTCGTCTGCTAGCGTATCACTTGTTTTTCATCATTATAGTCCTTCTCGTGGTTCTACCCAGGAACAAACCTAGGATGAAGACCATACCGACAAACGAGAAGGTCACTATCATGAAGTACCTTCTCGCTGGCGAGCTGGACACTTATGAAAATAGTTCACCGACATTCTGCGGCTGGCTTTTGATCTGAAACAGGAAAGAAATAGAGTGCTTCGAATATACATTTTTAGGTTATATATGCATACCAAAAATCCTTATAAATTCCTCAGTGAGTTTGTCTATCCAGACGATGTTCTAACACTTGTTCTAGCGGCTACAGCTTATAACAAAATCGGGTACAATTTTGCATACTAATGGAATATTCCAACCTAAAACCATTAAAACTATATAAAATTAAACTTAGTCTCAAATAGTTATTAGAACCAAAATGTTATTACTTTTTGAAATACTTTAATATTAAGTCTAACAAATTCTTACCTCATCAGCGCTTTTGAACATTTCTACCGCTGTTGCAGCATTTTTGACAGTCTGATTGCAAGTATTTATGATCTGACATGGCGTTCAACAAGCATTGAATGTCTGAAAAAATACACAAGTTGTAAAGGAATGTTGATTATTTATTAGTTAGTACTTAAAGTACATCTGCCCTTGCCAAAGTCATTAGTCTAATGTTACAACTATTTAGAATATTATTTTGCTATTTGCTCAATGTTTATAGAAAATTGGACAATATTTAAAGAGGGAATTTTGTAGTTTGGTTCATACTTAAAGTTATACTCCAATATACCTCCAATTAAACTAAGTATTTTTATTGACACATTTTTATACTGAGGTACTAAATAAAATGCAAAGGCATAAAATTCAGAGCTTTTGCTGATTTCCAAATAGGTTATTGCAAGTAGTTGGTAAACTACTTTTACATCTACAACTACATCTACTTACGCCTTCCAGCTCCTTGTTCTATGTCGAAACAGAACTTCTTGAGGTCGAGAGAGCACGCTTTGTGCAATATCGGGTCCACGTGAATGTCTGCCTTTGCTTCTTCGATGAGACCCACCACTTCCAGTTTACACGCTCTACTTGTGATGTAACCTTTCATCAGAGCCACCTTCAGACACTCTTCTACACCCCCCTTGCCGTCGTCTTTTTCACTACATAGCCTGTTTATCTGGAAAATTATGAGCAAATGTTTAATAAAGATATGTGGGTAATGTTTTTAACACAAGATCAAGTAAAACTAAAGTATTTTAATTTGTATTTAATAAAATGCTTCAAGTCCGTAGCTTAGTGTGTTAACATTATTACCTCGCCTTGACAAAGATTCCTAAGTAAAGGATTCAGTTTGTAGTCCAGAGCAGCTTCTCTCAGGACATTCGCCATCTGCACCTCACACTTGCTCCGCAGTTTTCCTTCTCTGAACTTAACCTGGAATATGCAATATCAACTTAATAGCATAATAAGCAATAATATAGAATATCTTCATTTCTCCAAGATACCAAGTACATACACAAATAGTCACAGTATATTTAGTTTTGTAATATTTTCTATAAACCATAAAAGGAGCTCTAAGACTCACCAAATGTACAAACCACTACATTCCAGACCCTCTAAACCTTCCTATTGTTTAGAAGTAAATTCAAGGCAGGGCTGGGAATTCCCACTTCCGCCAGTTGATTACACCTAGACTAGGACCAGTGCAAAGTAGGGCACTGCTTGCGATGCAAGTGTCAACCCCCAGGGTGCCGGCCACCCAGTGAAAATGAGAAATGGAAGGCAGGTGTGTTGTGTCAGTGTGGGACAGCTGCATCCAGATCAGCTGACTACTACGTCATGTTGCTAGGCAACCACATAGGGGCGGGGTTACATAACCAATCACAGCACTTTCTCTGTATGTATGTGATACAGTGGGATGAGGCTTTGAGGAGAGTGTTGTGTTTGTTATTTCCTTATCTCATCGCTATTTACTCAATGATAAATTTCAGTTGACAAATGATGTTTTAGAGTTGTCATATACTATATGAATTAAAGTAAAATGCAAAGGTTTTAGAACAATAAAAATACATATTAGAGCTAGAAGGATAAGTATGGAGGCAAAATGGATTGTTTGGTTCTGTCTCTGAGATCGTTATCAGCCAACCGACAATGCCGCCTCCATTGAAAATGCACTCAGCAAGGAAGTAGTGGGGAGAGGAGTTGTTTACTACTCTAACTGCTGGGCCACTAGTTCCTTATCTTATCTTCATCAGAAGTACAAACTTCAAAAAAAAAATACTTGGAAGTACAAAATACAAATTTTGGTGGAAAGACACCAGCAGTTTTACTTCCCATCCCAAATTTTGGTTCTAGGGGAGAGTTTCGAAATGATCTCATTCCTGGTTCCGTACCGAACTGATCCGCACAGCTCTACTTACATTAACAAATTTGATCAAAACGTTTTAGATTTGTATTTATGAAATTTTACTTTTCTGTTTTAAGTTAAATTTACAGGTAAATCAAGGTTTTCAAGGTTCACAAAATTCACGGCTAATTCTCGTTTTCAATGATTCTCACAATTCAGTAAGAACCCTGCCATAAGTTCCATAGGCTGTAAATAAGGTATTTTATATTTAACAATATTGAAAAATATTTCACATGGCACTGGTTGGTACCTTGAGACACTTGATGACCTTGCCCTGCAACTCTTGGTCCCTAGGCTGGTGGTCGACGATGTGGTGACAGAACTTGTCAATGTCCATGCGACAGCCGATAGCTAGCAGAGGGTTGAATCTGTAGGCCGACTGTTCAATCATCCACCGCATCACCAGCAGCTTGCACTTGCTGTCAAACGACACCTCGTCTTTGTATTTCTGATAACAAACAGTCAGAGGTTGAAGTATTTTGTAAATAAGAATTCATAGTTTTGTTGTAAGCATTTTGTATATCTTACTTTTTTGTATCTTTAAACTTACCAGTTTCTGGAATATTGGTGGAATAACATATCACAACTGTGTCTAAAACAACATGGCGACTTCCCCGATTACCTGTTTAAAATCCTCCTTTCATGTTTTGAACATAACCTGAGAAACTGTTGGACACCTCTCAAAACTCATAATAAAAATTTAGCATAATTTCCAATTCCCCTTTTTCTATGGTATCCCAAACACCCCGGTAGTTTCAATCAAAAGGGCCTCCTTGAAAAGGCCTTTCCAAAATCTATGCTACAAAACACAGATTTCCCTGGAAATAAACCCAAATGGTCTAGTAAACACTTTGAGAAAACCACAGCCTGAAGAAAACACACAAATAGTCTAGCACATACTTTAAGACAAGGCAGCCCTCTTTCTCAGACTGCTGACAGTACAGTCAGATCACTGGCTTGCACGCGGAGAGCAGTGTTAGTCCTGCGGAACTGTCAGTCAAGTCTTGCAACCTCGATGTGACTCTCTGGTGACACTTGGCACTCAGGTTGTTCTTCTTCTCTTCCAGACATTCCAGCACCTGTCACAAATTACTGGGTATTGAGTAGTATGTTCAGTGATTATGTATTGTTTGGGTTTACATTGTGTTTTAAACTGAAGGTAAGTTTCCTATAACAGCAAATGTTGGCCTTGCTACTCATATTTCTAAATTACTGATATATGGCTTGAAGATTCCCTTATTACACATAGCAAAAACAAAGGTTTGTCATTGTAGGATGATTGGATTAAGATAGGGTTTTCCCACTCATTTCACTATCATGGTAGATTGCTTTTAAATACAGTAAGTGGCCCTATCTCAGAAATAATTTTTTTAGGAGGGTAAACTATGGTTGAAATTTGACTGTTGGTGCAGATCGGACTATAATTATTTGTGGGCACTATTAGGCTTTTCAGTTAATACATAATTTTATCATTTACAGACGTATTTCCTAATGATGCCTCCAAATAGTTAATCTATGCTTCTTAAATTAATGTATATTTTGTAAGTTTCACAGCCAGAAATGACATTGAAGCCTGTATCCATCAATAATCAAACCAAAAGTCTTAAGCAGTGAATGGGTTTTTGTTGTTTGTGTTTACGTTAGGAATTCAAGCTCCGCACTCGTCTAGACACTAAATCTTATCCTTCTGTACTGACCTGAGCATTCTCATGCTTGACATTGGGACAGAGCTTGGCAATGTCCATGCCGCAAGCCTCCATCAGCTTGGGGTCAAAGTCTACGTTTTCTCGCTGCTGCAACAGCTGAGTCTTGAGTTGTTGCCTGCAGTCGCGCGGTACGCGGTGTCGCGAGTCCGAGATCGTGTCATTCCTCACTATCTCACTCAAACACTCCACCACCTGTCGGTTAAAAAACACAATTACAGTTTTAACGGGACAAAGCATTTTATACATTAAAGCCGCTATAACTTTGCATCAGGCCTGGTCAAGGTGTAAATGAAAACAGCAAAAATGTCAATAATATTTCACCTCTTCAGTAATAAAGTATATAAATGAAAGAGTTACTGAAGACAGGAAATATATTTAAATTTTATGAATTTCAACTTACTTTGCTAAGCTATTAGGTCGATTATTTATTTAGAACTAAATTTTTTTAGATGGGGACCTTTAGAATAAATTTGCAAACACGCGACCTTTGGAAAATAACTGATGTATGGACATTACACAAACTGTCCCAGTAGGTGACTTGTATATTTAAACGGGAAAGGATCCTGACCGCACTGAGCTCCACTCTGAGGTTTCATGGAAAAGCCTTCCACTGGACAAATTATTCAAGAGTAAATGTTTTAGGAACGTTAACTTAAAATCTGTTAAAAGTACAAAGTAAGTACTAAGTAATCAAGCGCACCAGTCGTGACTGAACAGTAAAAATAAACCAAAGCAAAATAATGAAAATGAACTTTCATCGACCTTAGCCTTGGTGCGTGCAGAGGGACAGTAGCGTGCCAAGTGCAGACGACACGCTTCCTTGAACTTGACAGTGAAGTGGTAGTCTGTGAGAGACACCAGCTGATAGTGCTCTATGGTAGAGCGACACTTGTAGTTGCTGCGCACTTCCGGCTCATTCTTGTGATCGATCAGACACTCCATCACGTCTCCTGCACTCCCCTGCCTGCGTCTCAGCCTGTACCGACCAATGGAGGGTTAAGTTACTAAAGATCTCGACACTTCTTGCGCTGTTAAGTATTAAGATGTTCACACATTTTTTTGTAGAAACTAATAGCATATCATATTTGTAGGTGGACAAAAAATCTTAATTTTAAAGGATTTCCTGCCCAATTATAAGGATTTTTTTTGTCGGTATTTCCCAATTTTCGGGTCTTGTCCATCTGTACATTTTTGATTACTTCTATTTAACAGGTATTAGTCAGCATTATTGTGAAATTTTTTAGCACATCAACTCAGGACCACGATAACGTTACAGATTTTAGTTCCAAACAAGCCAAAATCAGCAATGATTACAGCACACTAGTAAGGTGCTAATAACTCAATTTGGAATTCCAAGAATAGGCAAAATTCTAGCCACTATAATAATTAACATTTTTGAGAATTAATAAATAAAATTCACTGCTGCTAGACTTTTGCCAAGTTTACCACATTCTGAGAGTTGAGGTAGTCTCTACTTAAAGCAGGCAACATAAGCAGACAACTTTCATACACATATAGATTTATAATACTAAGAAGCTCCCATTCACTAGGCTTCCCAAAAACTTTTGTTATAAAAAATTGCTCTCACAACTTAATGCTTTTTATTGAAGACTACAGTAATGGAAAGTTCTTGCTAAAATTTTGAAGAAAAAATATGTTTCATCCAATTTTCTCATCTTTAGAGCTTACTACACTTCTGGACCTTGCCACAATCCAAGGTGGTTCAACTGGTCTTAACAGTTAAGTGCAGCCAACATTCAAAATATACATACCTCACAATAATGGCTCATGATCACTCTGCAGTGGTTCATAATCAACGGGTGCAGTTCGATATTCTCTGACTGAATTTCTGTGAAGTTGTGTATTATTTTCTTACATTCTGGGTCCAAACTGAAAATAAAAAAAGTTCATGATTGCCTCTAGCAGATCTTCCTGACACATACGGAATTCAACAAAGTGGACAACAATTGTTCTATTTTCATTAGCCCTGACCGTGTCTACAGTTGAATGGACAACTTGGCGAAGGTTTGAGAGATGGAATACCAGTGTCCATGAAACAATCTTCAAAAGCAAACATACAGCTTGACATTTATTACCTATCCAGATGATCTTGAAGACACATCATCTCTCCTCGCCTTTGGCGGGTCTTGTTCCTTGAGACAGTAGGGCAGATCGCCATGCAGTAGTACTCAACCCGCGGCTGCAGTTCCACACTCATCGCTCTCTGTCTCATCACACGTCTCACCTCGTCCACACACTTCATTGACAACTGAGAACAACAATGAACTTTCTCATACAAAATTCATTCTTCGGCAAGTTTTTGTAAGTAACTTATCACTGTGCTGATAGTTTTTGTTAAGAAAATAGTATAGTTGTATTAAGATAAATTGTGAGTTAAATAGCAGTTGTTAAAAAAAGTAAGAGTTCCAAAGTGAGTTATTCGGTGTAACAGAGTTTTATTGTTTTACTGGTAGATAATACTAGTTATATATATATATTTATCTCAATTCATAAAATATTTCAGAAAGTAAAGGACAAACTAAAATAATGAAGACAAATGAGTAAACTGACACATAGAGGCTCAGTAAATGCAAATTGATGGGGTACAGTAGCTTTGGGCTTGAGCTGAATGTGAACGGAGAGGGTTAAATTCAATTTCTATCTAAGGTTTCAGAGTTCCCTGTCGGCCATTTTGTTTTTTTCTGTAAGAACAATATTAAACAAGCATTTTCTTGGAAACACTTCACGCCCTCAATTTTCATTAGATCTTTTGAAATAAGTTGTATTTGAAAGATGATAATGTACTGCAGTGACCTCCACTAACCACTAAAACTTTATTAGTTTAAACGAAAACCAGAAAGAAATTGAAATACAATGTTTCTTTATTTTTGATTCATGCCACAGGTTTGATAAATGAGAAATGGAAATTCTCAAAGGAGCCACCAAAATATTTAATGCACTTTAAAACAAAGTTTATTCCATGAAAATCCTATGAAAACTGTAACTAGAGGTGTCCTAAGAAAATGCATGTTTTACATCACCTTATGGGACGAAATTCAAGGTCACAATCACTACTGCACACTCTAACCAAGAGATTACTAAAAAGAAAGCACTCACCTGTCTGTCTCTGTGATCTTGTCTGTTGTATATGTAGGAACAGACAAGGAAGAACCAAAGGTCCAGACGATCCATGCTTTGCTCATCGTAGGCCTTCCATGACATAATCACTGCTCTGAAAAGCATTTTATTTATTTATTATTTTCAATGCTACATAACAGAAACATTTTTAATTACAATGTAGCACTAATACATATTACAAATTGTCCATTAATCCAAGTGCAAAGCAAACACATTCTTAATTTAGTTTGACGTATTGATTATACATAAAATAAGCTGAAAAAAACATACATTTCAAGCGGTGAGATTGAATAAATTATTAAGTTTAAGTACCACTTAAGTTAAGACAGATAAGAGTGATAAATAACAAAACTAATAGATAACAGATCCGTTTTGTGCATGAGCAAGGACATTAATACTTTATAGATAAAGTGTAGAAACATACAATGCAAATTGCTCTAGAAATTTAATGAACTATTTCTAACCAAGGCTTGGGCTCTTTGTGGTCTTGTCCCAGCCAAGACCGCACCGCAACATCAGGTTGTCCTCAGACCTGCTACACAGAACCTTTAGTCCCTGCATGTTACAGCCAGCCATAGTGTCCTAAACACAGCTTCTCAACACACTTATCTTAAAGCCTGATATAGCAACCACAAAAGAACTCATAACCAGCAAAAAATGTCACTTTAAAGAGCATGTGTTGTAAAGTCTAACTATATATTGATAGGGCGAAGCTGTAGCCCAAATTAGTTCCTCGAAAATTGTTTGAAAACAGCATTTGCTTCTGTAGCAGTTTTGAATAAAAAAAATTTAGTACCCTACATTTAGACCAAACTAAAATCGTTTTGGGATACATATGCAAAGGATGCAAGGATCTCAACCTGAATAATAATGTTTTAGTGAGCGCAAAACACAATAAAATATTTTTTTTGAAAGTGCAAATTTTTCATCTAAAAAAATCAAAAAACATTAGACCAAGGCTTTGGCATATTTGTAAAACAGTTGTTTCACTGAATCAATCCAGTTAGAATACAAACTGTGAAATACTAGACTGAAGATTCCAAACTAAATTAAAACTCAAAACCAAGGAAGCAACAACCCATTAAACAGTATTAAATGTAACCTGACCATTACAAGATTGATGATTTTACCTCAGGATGGCAGGCTTTATACAGTGGTCCAGCTTGAAGTCCCTGGACACAAAGTATTGTATTTTAAGCTTCTTCACATAAGCTCGTCATCACAGAAGGAGCCTAGCTTCCATCAGACAGTTCATCACTCTGCAACCATCAAACCTCTGTTAGCACCGGGTGGACGGAAAGAAATGCAAGGCATCACTAAGTGAGATAAGACACATAGCAACGCTTAGCTACAAATGCTCTGAATCCTAAAGGGCAATTTTCTTATAACGTAAAATTACCTGATGTCCTTGACCACTGTAACCGGCCACAGGTAAGATTTTGTGTTGATTTTCACAAAATTGATATCATTGTAAATTTCTAAATTAAGTTTGGGATGCCCAAAATGTGTTTTATGCTAAAAGTATTTATGATCCACTTTGATTAAACTTGGTACAACGTTTGTGGTACCACATCTAACTTGTGTAAACAATAATTTAGGTTTTTTTTTGTTTTAGCAGATTTAAAGTCTGAAAGACTATTTTCAGAGATGCTGATAATTTAGTTGTAAGCAAACCTTAACTGAACCAAAACTAAACCTATGAGATATGGTTTTATTTTACTAAATTATTTTAAAGATTAGATTGAAAATAATTTTACCTGCTTCCCTCCTTTCACTTCTTGACAGGTTTGTCAACTACCGGCTTACAGGCATCCTTCAAGAAGGATCAACCCTCCAGTCCTCCTCAAGATCTGTTTTTTTCCACAAGATCTTCCAACTAAAACCAAAATTGATGTTACACATTTAAGTGGCGAAGTTCAGCAATGTAGGTAGAAGCCATAGAAATTCACTAAATGATATTGTACATAAAAAATACTTTCAACATCCAGGAAGCTAAGATTTGTATAATGTGCAGACCCTTAGATTTGTGATGTGTGCATGTACAGCTTGGGACATGCGACACTCCCATGATTAAATCAATATTTTGTCTTTAACTGATTAATTTACAAAAAATATATCTTAAAGTTAAAAAGAATCAATTTTCTGTCATGTATAGTAATGAGTGGTCAAAATCTAGATTGTGTTCAAAGTTTAATCACAATATCCCATACTGTAATAATAGAAAATTATATAATAATATCTGCATCCTTAAACTTAGGGATCTTTTAATTGTTACTTGTACATCGTCAAGTTTTGTACAAATAGATTTGTAACCAATTACAAGAAAAGAATCCACCTAAAATTTGTAACAAAAGATAAAGAAAGTGTCAGTAAGTTGAAAAAGAAGACCTCGCTTCTCGGTCAGTTAGAAGCATAGATACACATTAACTGTCACAGCTAGTGATTTTCTAATATTTTTATTTGTTGAACTGTAGTTTACACAGCTTTCTGACAAGCTGGAGAGACCCTATCTTTCTCCGCCGCTAGGCCTCGAAAGTGCTCCATGAGGCAGTGAATGGTCTTGTCAAGCTTCTAACCCAAGCAGAAGAGATGCTTGAGCAGTGAGACACTATCTCCGGTGACAGGCGGAAGTCAACAACATTCTGCCTGTGTTCTGCCATCTTTGTGGCAGTCCCACACCTGATCCTGTGAATATGGCAATTTTATTACTTTTTGAAAAATTTTAGTTGGTCTTAGTTTAATATTTTTGTGTTTAACAAGAAAATAAAACTTGTATTTGTATCTTTTTTCTTATATTATTTATAATTTTTTTCATTTTGCTAGTGAAACCAAATGTTGAACAGAAATGTTTTTAAAGTTTGTAAGAATTTATCAGGTGAATTCTATTAATGTGTAAAAAATAAGTTTTTAATTTAACCTGAATAGTATGTAATTTATAAAATAATTTTTTGATAACGCTTAAAACTGACTCATTTGATTGAAAGTTTAATTAAGACCAGACTCATTTTATATAGGTATGTTAATTTACAAAGTTACTGTCATTTTATTTTACACTACCATTGCTTACATATTCTTACATTAGCTTTTCTTTTACTTTATATCGTTTTATAAAGTATTTCATACAAGAATATTTTAAGACAATGAAAATACATTTTATGGCCCCTAGATTTTAAAAGCATTTCTTATTTAAGTTTAAGTAGATTAAAATAACCTGGTTTATGTATATTTTCAATAAAGCTGAATATTATTTTTTTTTATTTTAAGAGAAGTTAAATGAATATTCAAAAATTGAACTGTAATTTCAAGATTGTTCCAGACGATCTATTACCAAAGGCAATTTTCGCAAGTCAAAATCAATAAACTGCTGACGCAAGTCCGAAGCTCATTATCTACGGTACCATGCAAGTCTGCCTCGCACCGTTTCTGGCATCAACAGTAGTACTAACTTATCATAACATACAAATGCCTTGTGAGAATAGTAGAGCAGCAATAAGTTCTCTGACAGCAATTGCTGCTTTGTCCTAAAATCCATAAGATGTTAAATCTCAATCCACTTCTTTGGTGTCATCTTAGCTAAGACAAATCTTTGAAAAGAACATGAATGGTTTGAACAGTCAGTTTGTGTAATAACAAAGCATTAATGTTTTGTGAAAAGGTAAAAGTATTTAGAAAAGTAAACAAATCAATAGTTTGATACAAAATTTGAAATCAATTACAGATAATAACCATCATATTAACTTCCAAGAGAAAAACAGTTATTTATTTACCATTTTTCATAGCATCTTCGAGGCAAAGAAGGATTTGTGCAAGTCACTTTGATCATCAGACACAATCGCCTGCATCGATAGTTTCTGATGTCTTCTTTGCAGGCTCTCGCTAATCCTTGCTGACAGAGAAGTTCAAAATAATCAACTTTGATGTCTCAAATAGCCTTCTTGACACTAACAACCAAATAAAAAAATCATTAAGATTTCACCTTAAGAAATCATTGTTAAGATTATATTTTATTCAACTTACTAATTTTGTATAAAACTGCAACAAATTTAATTTATTTTACTGCCTGATGATTGATTTCATATTTGTTGTTCTTATTTTTCAATATTTCTATAAACCTAAAGAAGCTAACATTGGCAGTAGGTACCTGATGGGAAATCAGTGTCAAACTTGTGTTGCATCAAACGTCAGACGCTTACCGGAGACCGATTGTAACGTTGGACAGAACTTGTTCAGCTCCATGTTGCACGCAGATACAGTTGTCTGTCAAACTTGATGTTTTCTGATTGGACAGTAGAGAGGTGTAAACCTGCTTCTGCATTCAGGGACTAAGTCATCTAAATGTTGCTGAAGACACATCAGTGTGAGACCTTGAGACAGTGCCTGAAAACAGAAGCTGAATATCATTCTGGCCTTTAGTAGTTAAAAAAGAAACAAAGTGGCAGTTGACAATCCAGCTGTTAGTACGCTTTCAGTGAGTCATTAAATATTCCGTATAATAAGGCCATTTTGAGAGAGCATCACACACCTATCATGAGACCAGCGCCTTCAAAGTCTTGATCACAGCCGCCTTCATCGGGTTGTTATCAGTTGAAATAAAAATACACACACATTGACAAAACATTTTCAAAAATGTTAGTTATTTTCTAAACTTGGTCTAAGTGTGTTTAAAAGTCATTGAATAACTAATTATGTTTACTAAAATAATAATTTAACTGTAGGACCTTATGTCATCTATTTAACAAGTTACCTTCGGTTTTGCCTGTAGATCCTATAAGATGAATTTTACAAATACGCATTTGTTGCGCTTGGTGCAACATCTTCAGTAGCACTATTTACAGCTGTTGCACTATTTACACTATCACTACAGTTATTTATATACTATTTACACAACACTCTCATGCACGGTGAGGTTAACGAAGTTCAAGCGGTCGACGCGTACATATTGACCGGCGCTGCTGTATGCGGACTGGTGGTGTGTTTGGGACAAGGGCAGTTCCTGTTGTAGGGGTGGGGTCTATTGTTATTGAGAATTTGGGGAAACCGGGGCTGGCTTGACTCTCTCTTGCCGCTGGTCGTTGTTCTAATTAATGTGCTAATTTGAAAAGATCCTTATATAGTATATAAATAACTGTAGTGATAGTGTAAATAGTGCTACTGAAGATAAGTGCACCAGCAACAAATTGGCATGAATAAAAAATTCATCTTATAGGATCTACAGGCAAAACCGAAAGTAATAACTTGTTAAATAGATAATTATGTTTACTTACCATTTTATCCATTCCTATTCTTCCACATGTCAATTGCTGGATGTCATATTCACAGTTGTTCGTGAAATGAGCTATGATTCTAAAGTCACAAAAGTTTACCAGACCAACCGCTGAACCAACACTCTACATTCTGGCCACTTCAGACTATCTTGTCTGTCTAAGATTATCATTAACAAATTATCACTGTCCCATTCTTTTCTCCAATCTGATTCACAAGCAGGTGTTAAAATATCTTTAAGGTGGTCTTTCATCAAGTCATTAGTTGCTTTCCACAGCTCATGATGACAATCTTTGGTCAAGGTTATGCATTGAACACCCTAAAACATAAAAATGTTAAATGTACTTGCAATTATTTATAGATAATAAAATCAATGAAAGTACACATTGAAAATTTATCATCAAAATTGTTCTAAACTTTATGCATTGAGATATTTGCTTCTCAATGCATGTTTCTTTAACGCTACTTGCTCATACACTCATCTATGTTATGAATCACCATTTGGGGAGTTGTAACAAGCAAAATTCAAACAATTTTTATCTCAAAAAACTGTTCAATTGAGGAATACCTCCAGAAATATGCAAACCTTTATTAACAAAATTAAATATTTAACACCCCATCTATATTTGAAGAAATGCAGTTTCTTCAAAATCTAAGTCCAAATTAGTTTAGGTTCTGATATTCACGGCCATAACACCAGACCTCCTGAACTACAGAAAGTTTTAACATAATAAAATATTTGAAATCTTTCCAAATAAAGTGGCCCAAACTAAGGTTTGAAACCATTTCTGAATCAAATCAAAATGAAAACCAACCTCACATATTTCAAGAAAATTGAAAAAGTTACTAACCATGAACACATTTTATTCTACCAAGATTTTTTTAAGTTAAAAATTGGAAAATAAAGGATTTGCAAAGGATTAAGAACGGAAGATGTTTGTCCCAATTAAATTTTTGTTATTGTTACTCACATGAAAAATGTAATGTAATAAAGAATTATTATTATTAAGAGGATAAAATGATATATGCTGAAAACATCAGCAATTGTAAATAAAGGCTTTATTTTAAACAAGAAGTTAAACTAAACATATTCATGCATAAACATATTTTCTTATTTAGATCCAGGTTTTGAATATCAATACATTTTAGGCCCTACGTTTGTTTTAAAACACTTCAAACAGTACACACACCATAAGATGAATCCAAATCTCTTATTTCTTCCAAATAATCTTAGATATTGTAATTGAACTCTGCACAATTTTGACGCCAATACATTTCTTGAGAAATTGTAATAAAGATGTTTTGACTTTGAAACCTCCATGGGGCAAAGTGTACGAAGGTTTGTATAAGCAAAACCCAAAATTATGTAGGCCTACAGTAGACTCCTGTAAGTTCAGCCCCCTTGAGACTGGCCCTAAGTCCGAACTTAAAAGTGGCCAAACTAATGCCAACGTAAAAAATGTCCATTTATTGTTAGTAAAAATCAAGTTGCGAAATTATGCATAGAGGAAAAGTTAGCAAGGAACACTCTGAGATATATTTAACTCACATGAAAAGACAGAAAGATACAATAACCCTACAAAACAGTATTTACAGAACTGTAGGCCTACTGTAAGGTTGGGCACCACGCAACTGCGTATGAATACACCACGTGAACTGTTGTATAAACAAAGAATACAATAAACAAGTTGAGACTTGCTGCCAGCTCGCGTCCAGCAAGTGCGTTTCTCATGTTTAGAGCACCGGACGGACTAAGCGCAGACCGAACAAACTGAGGCCAAACTTACGGGAGTCTACTAAATATGCAAGATAGTAAGATGTGATTGACATATTAGCTGTGAAGGGCTGGGCTTAGGCCATCATCGATTCACAGTTTCTAATCAGTAGCCCCCATCAATTGTATTACTACAACAGTTAGGAGACACTTCTCGCAAGAGGAAGTTGGCACTTATTGCTAGTATATACCTAAAGGTGCTAGTGAGCAACTGATTTGCCCATTACAAATAAATTAAATACATTTACAAACAGGCTACAATAACTAAACAGTCTACATATTCTGACATAATTAGTTAATTACATGTTACTAACCTTAGCAGTCTGGATACATTCAAGGACACTTAAATCATCACTGTTTGAATCCAAATTAGTACATAATCTTCTTAAATCACTTCGGCAATTTGGGTTGATCATCAAAGTCACTTTGGTGACGGCTCTTTGTTTAGAAAATGACTGGATAGCGGCAAACTCACATTTAAAGATTCACAAGCAATCAGAACAACTGTAAATTGAAATATTATGAAAAATATACCGCAGTTAACAGACATCATTGTTAATTAAATGAATCAAACAACGGTATATAATAATAATACACTAGAAAAAGACTTGGGTGTAAGTTGTTCGTCTCGCTAAGGCTCCTAGTAAAATAAAACTAGCCTATTTAATTCTACATAATAGCAAATGTTTAAAACTTCACTAAATTATTAAACTGGTTGAGAAATATTGAATGTAAATCACTATTCAAGCTGTTACATCCAATGGAAAATTATACTAGATAGCTTGTAAATTAATTTTCATTGTTTGCGAGATAGGTTAGTGTTGATGTCTGCCGAGTGCCGACTGTAGAAAAATGACAGACCAAATTTGACCAAACCTAACACAGATGACACTTTGACAGTGGTGTTTTCTGTCTAAAACAAGTTTGATAGCGAAGCTTTTACGTCCCAGCTGAACTATATAAAGCCTAAGATGTTTAGGCCGGTTTTTAAGGGGACATTTAGCACAAATCATGAAGCGCACTTAAAGGGCTAATTTGGGTGTCGGCTTTGAGTTATTGTGTGTTTTGTAGGTAGTTCGTAAATTATAGTATAGAAATGTCTTTCAGAGACCAAACCTTTTTTTGTTTTTTAGGTAAGTGACATAAGGTGTTTTAAAACTTTGTCATTCTAACCATTACCAGGCATGGAGTAAATTTGTCTAGACTGATTACATTGACTTTAAATTCAAAAGTGCTCAACCGTATAATTCGTTTTTTTGAAACCTCTTTAAAATCTGTTTGAAACCCGCTTCACGCAGATTTGACATGTTTTATAACAATGTTTGTTGTTTTAAAAGTAATATATTTCGTAATAAATACAATAACATTTAGTTATTCCTTAAGCCTATTAATAAAACTGGTGACGAAACTTCTGTAACTCATTGTTATCACTGTTCTTAAACATTTATAATTTTCAACGGGAGATAATTATGATTGACCCAGTAGTCTTACCGATGAGTGTCGACTACGGGCGTAAACAAATGGTACTTGAAAAGTGGAAACTACGAAACCTCGTTAACTTTGAACAAGCGTTTGCGAGGTTTTGTAATCTAACAAATGATGTTCTCACGTGATGAATTTCTATAAGTATAATAATTTTTAAATTACATCAAAAAGATTCTCTTGAGCCACTTTTTCAAAGTTCAACTTCTAATTGGGGTTTCAGAGCTCCAAAGCATTGTATTTTCACGTGTATCAAAGTGGATATTTCTCGAAATAAAAATTGGAAAATGGGCTTTCCATCCGCTATAAAGGTCCGTCTCAACTGCTCGGGAGAGCGTCGTTGCAGAGGTTTGCGGGAAGTGAAATGGAGACTTTAGTAATAATGCTAATATTTTGATCAAACATCTTAAATGAAAGATAAACATATTACATAGGTTTGCCCGTAGTTTATTTTTCCAAATGTCTTTTAGTTTTTATGCTATTGACGGTTAAAGTTAGAAAATATAGAGTGTTTCAAGGCCTTATTTAAGAAGCTAAAAATAGGTTTATCAAAAATCTAATCGCAGGAAAACACAGACAATCTCTTTTTTCCATAAATTAACATATCCGAATTTAATCTTCATATAAGAGCGCTATACTTTCTAAGAAACCCTTGCAATGGGTAAACCAATGCAAAGCGGACGGTTTGACAGGCCGTGCGTGGTGCCATGTGTTCTTGGTGGACGAATTCAGCCTTTCTCTACGGTGACCATGGAGGTGAACCCTTAAAGAATATATAGACCTCTTATTTAAAGTTTAAAATTCACAATAAAGTGACATTATTTATCACTGCGGCGTCTACTGGACTGCAATCCTCCACATCGCAGCCTAAACAAGACGCAATAGAAACATGAAAAGTCCGACACAAAATATCTGAATAAAGTACTTTAAGCACATTTATGTGCTCGGACAATATATCTGGCAGATAAAGGAAAGCAGAGAGGAGGAAAGTCCCTGGAACAGCAAGATGTAGCACAGATGTGTGTAATAGCTTCCACAACAACGGACCGACTCGATAGCAATTGTTTTATTATTTATTTTCTGCGCAAAGGCAGTTTCATAAAACCTTACGGTGCGTTTCTGTTATTGTTATCATAAAATATCACACGGTAAAGGCACATGGATTCATTTCGAGATATTATAAAACTGGACATCAGGAACTGGTACCAGGGCTGTGTATTCAACAATAAAGACGACTTTACTATAAGGAAAGGGACGGGCACTTAGAATTTAGGGGTAAAATAGTGCATTATGAAGCTGTTCTTTGCAAAAGCTACTTTCGATGTTTGATGCATTCTGACCAGTGACATTATTAGCGAATTTTCTTTGAAAATAGAGCTATTCCTTGTAAAGAATATACACTGTAGCATATATTTAAATCCTTATTTGAGATGCCGACCACTCCTAAGGAGGCATTTTAAGGCAAATATGTGGTGAAGGATGAGGTGGGATGAGTGGTAGTAATGAGTTATGAGGTGTAGTCTTGTTACAAACTAAGGCCAACTCTTCCTTAGAAGTGGGTTATTAATTAATAGCCCAATGACCAATGGAAATACAAGGACCAACGGCTTAACGTGACTTCCAACTTACAATAGTTGTGCTTTGTGTAACTCTATCTGCATAGTTTTCCGTTACAGATTTGTGTATACTTAATAACTCATACATTGCACTCTATTAAAAAATAATTATACGGCTCAAACCACATACAACGAAATAGTGAGTTTTCCGTGTGACTAAAACTAACTAATCCTTTTAACATTTTAGCAATTTTTTCAGAACTATAAACTACTTGTAAACTTGTGATATAATAAAAGTAGTATGAAAAATTTAAGACATGTTTTATTTATGATTATTAATTCAACACTGGTTAGTTTACATTCAATATGGTAATTGTTTTTACATCAAATTGTCTGGTAACAATAGGAAACATGTGATAATATAAAAACAAAGATTATACACTACTCGAAAACACAGCTGATGTACTTACACATTTTACCTGTAAAGTAAAGTTGTTCCCTGAGCTGAGCCGGAGAAGGTCTGGTTAAGCAGGACGCCACGTAGGCCAGCTCAAGAGCTTACACTTGGCAAATTTATTGCTCTTACCAAATTCCTCGAAGAAATTCTAGCGTAACACTTTAAAATCCTATAAAAGTGAAAAACAAACAGTTACTTAATTTAATTTTGTTATAAGTAACAAGTGACAACGTGGACGTTATATTTGTCAATCTTTTGATACCATAATTTTAAACGTTGGTTATACACTTATTTAAATTCTACTGCAATGTTAAAAAAAAAAAGAATGTTTGTGTATTCTAAATTATAATTTGTGATCTAAAGATGTTTGTTCAAACAACCCAGTATAAAACCTGTTGTTATATTTTTATATAAATAGTTAAGTCTGCTCAAAGTACAAAACATACTCACATAATTACAGGGTGTCAGGTGAATCTCTGGACATACTTGTAGACACGTTTTGGCCAAAACAATAATATTTTACCATTAAACTAGTCTCCAACTTCGTTGTATTGTCCGTCTGTCTGTGTGGATGTGTTTTTACCAAAATACTATGACAATAGATCTAATGCACTGATTTTTCACCAAACTTTGATCAAAAAATTTAAAATGCCATTTTCTAATTAGGGAAAGATGGCTTTATTTAACTTCACCTTTAAAATAGCGGACTGTTTAAATTGTCTGAAGTCGATACTCAAAAAAACAAGCACTCTTATTAACAAACCCATAAGAACAATGGCCTTAGTGTACTTGATTCCTCTCTTCTAAAACGTATAAATTTGAACATCTAATGAGGAATACCAAATTTATTGTAATTCTGTCTTACCTGCGTATTTATGTCATGCCATGCGTTCTCCAGTCAGCTAACGCAACAATATTTTACATTTAAAATACAATATTTACATTTAAAACTGTCCGTTTATCGTCCAGAACAAAGGACATAAAATATAATTTATTTGTTCAAGAGCTGTTCAAAATGACGACCTCGACACGGTAGCATATCCGGAAAAGACTAATTATTATTGATTGTATTTTGTCCAAACGAATTTAACAAACTCCTGAATCAAAAAATAATATAGCAGTTCCATTGTTGTTGCGTTAGCGACTGAAGAACGCATGGCGACATGGCCGGTAAGACAGAAATAAAATAACTTAATTATTTCTCATTTAATTTTCAAAATGGTAAATTTTAAGAAAAGAAAATAAATACACTAAAAGAAGTCGTTCTTATAAGTTTGTTGTAAAAAAGTAATTGTTTTTGAGTGTATTCAAACTTTAAAACTTTAAACTGCCGCCATTTGTTTTGAAAGTTAAATGAGTTCATATTTTTCCTAACTAGAAAATGGTATATCAAATTTTGACCAAAGTTTGGTAAAATCATGCATTAGTTTTATTGTCATAATTATTTTAGTAAAAACATCCACACAGACAGATGGTCAACGAAACGTAGGAGACCCTGTTTATATGGTAATTTTTTTTTGAACCAAGAAATGTCTCAAAGTATGTCCAGAGAGTTAACACCTCTGTATAATATTCCAAAACATGAAAAATACGATTTTACAAAATTTTTTCTTGACATAATGGTTTAAAATGTTTTAATAACGTATTACAGTACAACTTGTTACCAAATTATTGTTTTAAATATAGCTTGCCAGTTGTTGCCACCAAATCAATGTTACAGTATAGCTTGCCACCAAATCAACGCGTTACACAGTATAGTGCCACCAGTATACTTGTAGAAACTTACGTTTATACAATACGCTGTGATTGTACGCTCTTGTATACTCAACGATACTCACTTTTGAATGTGCGAATGTGTGAGGGCCCGAAGTGTTATTTTACCATTTATTTATGGAGGGGAGCCAAGCTGTGCGGGTGACAAATTTATCGTCTGGACATTATGCTTCATGCAAAACATTCTTGTAACATTCATGGCGTCATAAACTAGACATAAGAGCTCCTTAAAGCCCCACATTGAATATTTAGGCTGAAAACGTGCGGCTTGAAACATGGAGGAGCACTGAGCAGCTGTACAGGTTTTACGAACAAAAAGGTTTTAACTGTTTCTAGCAAAAGTAAATAAAATACTAACCAGTCATACTAACTATGCTTGATCGCGCATTAATTTAATAATATTACCCTGTAAATGATTTACAATTTTATCGCAAAGTGATGTAAATATTTTTAATGAAATAGAAAGACATAAAATTAGATAATAAATTTCATCACTAGGTCCTAAAGTGAACATTTTTGATACGAACAAGGATCAAAAAGACACTTTTGGGACGAGTAATGAACGATACTTTTTGTCATTATGAAAATACTGAAAAATAAGTGTTAATTTATGTTTTAATAATATAAAGAAACTGAAGATACACAGTGGTTTGGGCTCAGTTCAGTAGTATGATTATGTACTGATACAAATGCTTCTTTTGTAAATCTCTATAAGTTCAGTTCTTTAACCAACGAAATCGGTCCACCACAGTCCACAAGTAACCTTTCGGCGAGACCATTTCTTCCAAAAATGGGGGTTTTTACACAATTGTAATTCAGTAAAACTCGGTATAAACATTTATTTTACTAGCGTACTTAATATGTTAGTCAGACTGCGATAGCGACGAAAATATGGATATTACTCGTATATGTTGAGTATTGAAACATAAATGTTTATGTATAGGTGCATCAACATCTAATCATAAATGCAGTTTTTAAACAATAAACCCCACATAAGACACCCCTGACAAAATATCACCTGGTGTAAATTACCCTCCGTTACAGGAATTGAAACTAAGCGTTGGCTATGTTTTCATTTCAATTTCTTTTAGTGTATAACAGCTAACAGGCTTTTACACACTGTTCGAAGATCCACCAGTCTAGGGTCGATGATATAGTTTATTTGTGGTCTGAGTAGAGCAATATCTCTCTCAATTGCCAATATTCTCCGTGACCGGAATATATATCTGTGATATCTCGAGTTGTGGGAGGTACTCTACTTTCAGCCAGTTTGCAGGCCTACTGTCTTCTCTTCTTGGGAATGATGGGCCACGTTTAAAATCTCATTAAGGGCTAAAATAAATATATTTTAGTTTGCAAGTAAAAAAAAGGTAAAGTTTGTCTTGTTTAACGAGGCAAAGTTTAGGTACAAGTCCTCTCTACAACTTAACCTCGACCTAATGGTGACAGCGGGTATCGAACCCGCGCCACCGAAACGAAGAGTCGCGCGCGATACCAAGCCGCCATTGGTCCGCTAAATGTGAAAGTTGCAGTGAATCTAAGATTATATATAATATTAATAAACAAAAACTGGCATCACGATTTTTGTGATAAGGCTTAGATCTTTGCTTGAAGTTTGCTGTTGACAATGGGAGAATTTCTGAGTTTGAAATATTATTGCGGACGTTTTCCATCGTTAGAGAACAAGAAGAACACGACGTTTCGGGATCTGGAATCTGATCCCGTCTTCAAGTGAAAAGTAACCTAAAACATAACACAAAACTTAAAAAAAAACTATACCATCCAAAACCATCTGTGATTGGTCACTGCTGCTCCCAGCCAACCAGCCAATCAGCTGTCACCGGCCGTGGACATGTTTACTAGTACTTTCTCTGGTTGACTTTTTTACATTTTTGTCTATATTGTGTTGTTTTCTACTTTGTTTTTAGGTGTGTTTGTCTGTCAGCTTACGCTGATAACTCAACAGTTCCTTAACTCATTCTCAAAGTTTTGTGTTATTTTCTAGGTAACTTTTACCTGATGATGGGATTAAATTGAAAATCACGAAACTTCGAGTTCTTTTTGTTCACCAACTGCACTAAAATGAAGAGTACAAAGGAAAATCTTCAAATAATACTCAATGTGTTCTAAGAGGATATACGAGTATGAATCGTTTCACAACAATGAAAGGCCGTAGGGGGAGAGAATGGCTGGTAAATAACTAAATGATTCAGTACTATAACGTATAGCATAGCATTTTAACATTCTAAAACTAAGGAAACCATTTGAAAAGTGATAAACTTAACTATTTTTATAGAAGAATGCACAAAAAGCTTGCCATCACATATAACAACTTCAACGACTTTATATAGAAGACTTTATAAGGTGGAGAAAAGCACTAGATGTCTGTTAAACGCTACTGAGAAAGAAGACACCGACACGACTTTGCAAAAGTGAGGAGTATTACGTTAATGCGATGAAGAACCTACCCCAGCGCTTCTAGCGGACGTGGTGAGAATATATTACTAACAAAGTTGGCCAAAGTTGACGCTGAGACTGCTCTAGAAGAGATTCTATCACAAGTACGAGAAAATAAGTAACATAATGTAACGCGAGAGCTGCAAACATTCATTTGTTATAGTCTAAATAGATCCAAATATCAATGCAGGGGGAAATCGGCCATTTTCTTATTAGGACTCAAGCACCTTGCCGTCATAGTTATGGTTAAGTGTATAAATAATGCTTTTCGGTGGTGTACTACGCTCGATGCTCGAAAACTAAATCACTATTTGAGATGCCGACCACTCTCATGAGGTATATTTTAAGGCAAATATGTGGGGAAGGATGAGTGTGATGAGTGGTAGTAATGAGTTATGAGTTGTAGTCTTGTTACAAACTAAGGTCGACTCTTCCTTAGAATGGGTCATTAATTAATAGCCCAATGACCAATGGAAATACAAGGACCAACGGCTTAACGTGACTTGCGAACCACGCAGGTGATGGTCTGATATGTCTAAACGATGGTGGGAGTTGATGCGGGTATCATCAGATGATCACTGAGACTATCTAAGCCGCTTTATACCTATATCATCCTCAAAACCTGACCTCCATGAATCTGGATTACAGGACCACGCCACGAGTCCCAGTCTAAATAGATCCTGAATCCTAAAACAACATTAAATTCATTTGATAATAACAAGAGTTAATTATGGTCTTTTGAAATAGTGGGAATTTGTGGTTTAATTATGTGATAAGTAATAATGCATTATGATCAACCTCTGGATAACTCACCGCCATGTTTGAAACCAAACCAGGCCAACACGCAGCTAAGCACTAACGTTCTCTGGCGTGAGTGAAGAGAATTTCCATCGCAATTTGTTACTCTAACTCACTAGTTCCATTGAATTCATATTTATTAACGGCAATAACCATTTTTACAATAAAAGAATAATGAAGAAGGCATACACTATTCCATACAAGCAATGCTTCGCTATTCACTCACAGGCTCGCTTCGGCTTTCGGCCTCAACTTATAGCTCTGAACATCTCCTTTGAAAATGAATGTAAAGAATTGAACCTCTGAGTTAAACTAAAACATTTGCGTTTGAGGGACGACTTTTATGAGGAAAGTTTGGCCTTGAGAAAAGTAAAATTCCGCAAATTACGTGTGAAAAGCTTGATTGTAAATTAAATGGAGGTGGTTTCATCTTTGGAAAATTGTAACCCAATAACTTTGTTTGAAGTTTTGGAATTTTTGAATTTCAGAATTTCAAAACTATTGCGGACGTTTTTATTATAAGTAAATGAGAAATGGGGTTTCAGATCGGGATCAGATTAGTTTTCATCCTTCTTCAGGTGTGAAGTAACCGAAATCTAATACATAACATTAGACAATTAGCTTACTTAAAGTAATCAGTGACCAGTCAACTAATGTACAACCAAACAAGGCGTGTCTGTGGTTTTTTACAAAGCTTTTGCAGGTTTCACCGAACATTCCCAAATTGTTTCACATTTTAGTATGAAAGTCATGCCATGAACTAACGTGGCTAGTTTTCTTTTTTTAGCACAATACATCGGGAAACCACACTAAAAAAAGAAGATACATAAGGTCACTGTCAAAACTAATATTAAACAATCAAGTTTTATTAAAATAACGGCCTTCTGGCACTCTCTCTCATCAAATATCGAGCGTGAAATAACTTTCACCTAACTTTCAGAAGAATGCGCAAATAACTCACACCAAATAGTTGTAGTAATAAGGTAGTAGTAAACCTTGTAGTAGTAAGGTCTCAAACCGGTAATGGAGATCTTATCTAGTGTAAGATGCCCCACTTCCTCCATTTGCTGTGAATTAATAATTTTTTGTTACTCTGTTACAGTTGGTCGGCCTGATACACTACCAATGATTGGTTGTCCGTTGCTCCTAGCAGCCAGCCAGTCACTTAGTAACTGTCAACGGCTGGACGTGTTTAGTTTTGTTTACTATCGTGCATATAGGCTACTTTTAAAACAATTTATCTTATATTCACCTCAAAATACCCTTGAGTTGTCAAAAGTTGCAACAAAGAGAATCCATTCAAGTAAGTAAGTCAATGTTGTCCATACAATGACTGATTATTAAGGTATCAGAGCTACACACATTTTATCGAAGCCTAAATACCACCTTTGAACGTAGACATACTCTTACAAAACAGGCGTACCAACAAAATACATTAGTGAATAACCTTTAAAATTTGTTTATTGAATTACGTTATTTTACAACGTTACTTGCACTGACACGTACATCATCACCGCAAATTCCGCACAGAGCCCAGCAGCGACTTTAGTTAAACAAGCTCAAAGCAGATTTGCATCACAAAGCCGGCAGTTGGTTATTAAAGAGTTTGTTAATGAGTGAAACAACTCTTGTTTTGAATACAGAACAGTGCGGACCGGATTTATAACCGATATAAACCCCTTTGCTTTACGTCAGGACGTGTCGTCAGCCTACTGGGTGGCTTGTTTCTGCAGACTTGGGGTTAATATTAAGTTGCGTAGCTTAAGAACAAGAATGAGAGAGAATAAAGAATGAGCATTCTAATATGTACTTTTTTCTTTCAAACTAAGCTTGTTGATTTAAAAGTCGCTATTGACAGTCACATGTTTCGGATAAACATTCAGATTCAAGTAATTCTCTAAATTTGAAGGCAGGTATACAATAGTTGGGCCGGATGGTAGTGGTCAGCATAATCGCCCGGCAAGCGAGAGACTCGGGTTCAAGTCCCGGTTTGGTCCAAAAATGTTGTCTTCAAATCTCTTAGTAATAGAATTCCTTTTCGTAATTATACGTAATACGACAGAAACAGAGTATAGTTACTAACACATATTCTTGAACTTTATATACATTATACAATAACTACTTGTATTTAAAACTATACAAACATTGCCACGTAGTTTTGTTGAATAAATATTAGGGCTTTCGTGTTTATAACAAAAAATCGTGTTTATAACAAGGACTAATACAGACAGGGGCTATAAATAGATGGGCTATAAATGGGGTATATAAGAAGACGCCACGGCCGGCCAATCCAGTCTCAGCCAGTCAACAAGCTACTGAGGATGACTCTCCACAGCGAGGTCGAAACGTTTAGCAGTAATTATACTTCAACCGTGACGCGGTGTAAACCGAAAGCCTTAGATCTTAGCTATAAATAGATGTTGGATAGTAATGTAAAAGTATTGTTATATGTGATAGTATTGTTTGTTTCTGAGTAGTCACACACAAATAACTTATTTAGAAAAAGAACTACTGGAAAGCTTAACAAAACGAACGTGATAAACTATATTTGTAATACTTTTTTGTTACAATGAAGTTCTTTTAGATAAAAATAAGCAAAGTTTGGATGAATTATTATAAGTGAATAGCCTACTTATTGATAAAAAAACAATTTTAGGGTTGTTCTTTGTGAGGTTACTAGTTAGGTAACAAATTACAATAAAGTGGCAATTTTGAACTTCATACATGTGTACTTTGTATTACATTCGATAGCTTTTAGTTTACTTATTCTTTCCATGTATAAAATACTAAAGTATAAAAATCGAAAACACATTATAGTATCACATGTTATTCGTTTGTTTGTTAAGCGATTCCTCTGTGAACAACCAGATTTAATTTCTTTTGAACTAGTTATAGTTTTGTGATGTTATTCATTTTAGGTCTAAATTATAACTGAAATTAAGAAAATTGTGGCATTATGTTGCAATTCGGTAGTGAAGAAATTATTCGTTATTCAACTATAACCTTGTAAAAAGCAGCAAACAACTGCAAAGGAGTTATTGGCAGAGTTATGAAAGAAATTTACAATTTTACACAAAGCCATTACAGGATAAGTTAAGTGGAACATAACATAATGTTTTGTTACTAGTTGCGATGAGATATTAAAATTATTAATCTCTTACTTAGAAATTAAATACAAAACGAGCGGGTGTGTGGATTATAAAATGGTCTGTTTGGTGTTATTGCAACCTACCTAACCTAACAATTTGCTTTTCCATTACAACCATAATTTTCACTACCCTGATATCATAGAACAACAAAGAATTTCTAGGTTCTAAGGTTTAGCCTGAAATCATTTACGCCAAAATGTCCGGCGTTTATTTCCTCTAGACAGTCCTCCTTAAATAAAGCTGGAGCCAGTTCTTTTATGCTGTCTTGAATATAAAACCTCCTCTTTCCCACAATCTGTCCAACCAATAAATCCATCCTCAACGAATCAGAACTCTCCTGCTCTTAAAGCGTGGTAACATAAACATAGCCGATGCGTAGCCACAATGCTACCGTGAACAATAGCGAATTTCATTTATTGGGGTACAATTTACACCGAAATGCCTTTGGAGGGGCAGGAGAGTCCTTACCCCCCAAATAAATGGATATGCTATAAAATACGCAATTTTTATCCGATTTCAACTTAACTTGGTGTGAACATTAACAACACTGAGCCTAAAGTTTGTGTCAAAAATCAACAAAGTTCAACCATCCAGACCAAGATGCGGTGGATAATTGTTTTTTTCGTCTTACTACATACGGATCTGATTTGACTGAAGCTCAAAACTGTAAAGCGTTTTAGTTTACGAGATGTTTGTCCTCCATGGCGGTAAAATATTTTCTGTTGAAATTCACTAATAGTTTCTCTACGTCATGGAGAGTTTGTAAAATAAATATAACATAATTTTGCTTAGCAGTATTAATAAAACTGCTTCAAACCTAAGGGAAATATTCCTTTTCAAAAAAGGACCAATATTTATACCAACGAAAGAACTTATAGGCTTTTTAATTCCTTCCATTAAATTTATGTTTTAAAGGGATCTCTAGAAGAATTAATGCAAAAGTTTAGATAAAATTCAGATACAGGGTTGTTAACATGTCTGTTTATTAAAATATTTATTTTACAATCTAGTGTTTAAATAAAATACTGTACTTTAAGAATTGACTTAAATGTTTTGGGTTTTTTGTGTTGTTTTAGGTTCAAAAAAAGTGGGTTAAAAAATGACCCATTTTGAAAAGTGCTTTGTGATGCTCTGATGATGGAAAATCGGTTGAACTGTTTTGGAATATTTGTCATACTTGTAGAACAATAATATCTATGAATAACCGTAGCTGGTTTTGAATTTTGGAATGTATATGTTAAAATAAAAGCACAGCTTGATAGTACACATGATAGCAAAATATGAGTAATAACAGCTGTAGTACTTCCTGTTATCGATCATCCTGTATCTGTTATCAACTGATAACTATGAGAAAATTTATGTCTGCGGTTAGAACGTGTTAAGAACAATTCTTGTTTGTGAAGTTTGTTGTTGACGTCGCCATTATACCTGGTTGTTTGTGGCTTACAAACAGTGCAGTAAACAAAATCTCAAAGTACATCACAACTATTACAGAGCCTATCCACCTCACTCATTTACATGAATAACACCGACTTGTAGCCCAAACATTGCAAAACAGTTGGGGAGAGTCAGTATGAATCACAAAGGATCGTAAATCACAATGAGGTTTTAGAGAAAATGAGACTGTTGAGCTACCAACACTGCAGAGATGAGGTTGAAGGCAAGAAATAGAAGACAGGTGGAAGGACAGAAGAGAAAGAAAGGCAGAGAGGAAGACAGCAGCTGCAGTGTTTTGAGCAGGAGGGAAGGCAGGTTGAGCTGTGGGAGGCAGATTGCAGCTGTAAGAGCAGCTGCATTTTATCAACTGTCTACTACGTTAGCATTGCTAGGCAACCACATATAGACGAAGGGCGGAGTTACATAATAATCACAGCATTTTCTCTTTATACATGTGATTCAATGGGGTTGGCTTTGAGGAGAGTGTAGTGTGTGTTTGTTATTTCCGTGAATAAATTTGGGTTGACAAAATAGCGTGTTTATACTAGTTTTTGAATTACAGTAGAAATTGCAAGGTTTTAGAACAATAAAAATACGATATTGCAAGCTAAAACTGGATCTAGTACTGACAAGAATTACAAAATGGATGTTTGGTTCTGTCTGAGATGATTATCAGCCAACTGACAATGGCTGCCGGTCTCCACAGAAAATGCACTCAGCAGGAAGTAGGGGAAGAGGGGTTGTTTGCCAGAACTGCTGTGCCACTAGTTCTTTATCTTCACCAGAAGTACAGTACACTTCCCGACAAAACACCAGCAGTTTGGTACTATAGGCGGTGATGGAAGCGATCTCAATCCCGTCCGGAATCAGCGGAAATCCGGAATCCCAGCTCTAGTGATATTTAAATTGTATTTGTGAAAACATAGTTTTGCATTTCTTCCAGGAAGCGTTTTGGCGTGTTGGATAATGGCGTTGGATTATCGACTTCCTACTGTAGTTTCATTAGCCCTGCGTGTCACAGTTGAATGGACAACTTAGCGAAGGTTTAAGTGGAATACCAGTGCCCATGAAACAAACTTCAAAGCAAACACAGCTTGACATTTATTACCTATCAGATGATCTTGAAGAAACATCATCTCCTAAGCCTTTGGTTGGGTCTTGTTCCTTGAGACGTAGCGAGGCTGAGATCGTTCATTCAGTAGTACTCAACCTCGCGGCTGCAGTTCCACACTCATGCTCTCTGTCTCATCACCGCGTCTCACCTGGTCCACACACTTCATTGACAACTGAGAACAATCAACTCTCTCAAATAAAATTCATTCTTGACAGTTTTTTTGTAAATAACTTATCACTGTGCTGATAGTTTTGTTAAGAAAATAGATATGGTTGTATTAAAATAAATTGTGAGTTAAATAGCAATTGTTAAAAAATTAAGGGTTCAAAGTGAGGTTTATTTGCTTTTACTGGTAGATAATACTAGTTATATATTTCAACTCATAAAATATTTCAGAAAGTGAAGGACAAACTAAAATAATGAAGACAAATGAGTAAACTGACACAGAGAGGCTCAAAAATGCAAATTGATGGGAATACAGTAGCTTTGAGGACCATGGCAATGGAAGGGAGGGTTAAATTCAATTTCTATCTAAGGTTTCAGAGTTCCTGTCGGCCATTTGTTTTGTCTTGTAAGAACAATATTAAACAAGCATTTTCTTAGAAACAATTCACGCCCTCAATTTCCATTAAATCTTTTTGAAATAAGTTGTATTTGAAAGATGATAATGTACTGGAGTCCCTCCACTAACCACTAAAATTTTATTAGTTTAAGCGTAAAAACCAGAAATTGAAATACAATGTTTCTTTATTTTTTTGACTCATAGCAGGTTTGATTAATAAGAAAATGGAAATTGACTCAGTGAACCACTAAAATATTTAATGCACTTTAAATTAAGTTTATTCCATGAAAATCCTGAAAACAGTAGGCTAGAGGTGTCCTAAGAAAACATGTTTTTACGCTCTTAAAGGGACAAAATTCAAGGTCACGATCACTACTGCACACTCTTAAGAGATTACTAAACAAGGAAAGCACTCACCTGTCTGTCTCTGTGATCTTGTCTGTTGTATATGTAGCGAGACAGACAAGGAAGAACAAAGGTCGGTTAGGATCCATGCTTTGCTCATCGTGCCAGGCTTTCTTAGCGTGACATAACTTCACTGCCTGTGAAATGTTACATTACATCAGATAAACTGAAAATAATAACGTTTTAGTAAGTGCAAAAAAAAAAAACACTGAAAAAACTTGTTTTGAAAGTGTGCAAATATTTCATCTAAAAGTAACAACAAAAACATTGACCAGGCTCTCTGCCATATTTGGTAAAAACAGTTGTTTCACTGAATCAATCCAATTAGAATACAAACTGTGAAATACAAGACTGAAGATTCCAAACTAAATTAAAAACTCAAAACCAAGTAGGAAGCAACAACCCATTAAACAGTATTAAAATGTAACCTGACCATATTACAAGATTGATGATTTTTACCTCAGGATGGCAGGCTTTATACAATGGAGCGTCCAGCTTGAAGTCCCTGGACACAAAGTATTGTATTTGCAGCAACGCTTCTTCACATGCTTCCGTCATCACAGAGGAGCCTAGCTTTTCCATCAGACAGTTTATCACTCTGCAACCATCAAACCTCTGTTAGCACCGGGGTGGGATGGAAAGAAATGCAAGGCAATCACTAAGTGAGATAAGACACATAGCCAACGCTTAGCTACAAATGCTACCGTGAATCCTAGCAAATTTTCTATACGGTTGAAAAAATTACTCAATGTGCCCTTTTGACCACTGTAACAGCTCACAGGTAAGATTTTGTGTTATATTTCACAAAAATTGATATCTATTGTAAATTTCTAAATTAAGTTTGGGGGATGTGTTCTCCCAATTTTGATTAAACTTGGTATAACGTTTATGGTACCGATCTAACTTGTGTAAACAATAATTTAGGTTTTTTTTTTTTAGGATTTTAAGTCTGAAAGACTGTTTTCAGAGCGTCTGATAATTTAGTTGTAAGCAAACCTTAACTGAACCATAACTAAACCTATGAGATATGGTTTTATTTTATTAAATTATTTTAAAGATTAGATTAAAGTAATCTTACCGTGCTTCCCTCCTTTCACTTCTTGACAGGCTTTGTCAACCACCGGCTTACAGGCATCCTTCAAGAAGGGATCAACCCTCAGTCCTCTCCTGTTTTTCCACAAGATCTTCCAACTAAAACCAAAATTGACTTTATACGGATTTAAGTGGGGTACATAGAAATTCACTGAAATGATATTATACATAAAAGCTAGGTACTTTCAACATCCAGGAAGCTGGAATTTGTATAATGTGCAGAGCCCTAGATTTCTGAGTGGCGCATGTACAGCTTGGACATTGACCAGACACTCCACATGGTTAAACAAGTAGTTTGTCTTTAACTGATTGATTTGACAAAATATATCTTAAATCAAACAAATTTAATTTTCTGTCATGTATAGATGCAGTGGTCAAAATCTAGATTGTGTTCAAAGTTTAATCTCAATCACGGTAATAATAGAGAATAATATATCTGGCATCCTTAAACTTAGGGATCTTTTAATTTTTACTTGTACATCGTCAAGTTTTTGTACAAGGTAGATTTGTAACCAATTACAAGAAAAGAATCCACCTAAAATTTGTAACAAACAGATAAATAGCGGGGCAGTAAAGTTGAAAGAGGCCTTGCTTTCTCTTGGTCCATAGATAATATTATTTAACTGTTATTGCTAGTGATTTTCTAATATTTTTATTTTGTTGAATTGTAGTTTACGTTCAGCTTTCTGACAAGGCGGAGAGACCCTATCTTTCCGTCGCTTAGGCCTCGAGTGCTCCATGAGGCAGTGAATGGTCTTGCCGCCGGCTTCTAACCCGTTGCAGTAGTCCAAGATGTCGTTGGAGCAGTGAGACACTATCTCCGGTGACAGGCGGAAGTCTTCAACAACATTAAGCTGTGTTCGCCATTCTCTTTGTGGCAGTCCATAACCTTGGATCCTGTAATATGGCAATTTTATTACTTTTTGAAAATGTTTAGTTCTTTTTTTAGTTTTAGGTTGCATTAGTAAGACTAATGATCCTTACTAATTCAAATTAGTTTAATATTTTTTGTGTTTAAAAGTAGTGCAATAAAACTTGTATTTGTATCTTTTTCTTATATTATATTTATAATTTTTTCATTTTGTTGCTGCAACTAAATGTTGAACAGAAATGTTTTGTAAAGTTTTGCAAGAATTTATCGAGGGTGACACTATATTAATCAAAATAAATTTTAATTTTAACCTGAACAGTATGTAACTTTAATATTATTTTTGAAAACGCTTTAAAACAGACTCATTTCATTCAAAAGTTTAATTAACCTAAGGTTCGCTTCACGGAGGTTTCCTCCGTGTCTTTTTTCTTTTGTATTAAAATTCAGGTTTTTGTGTGTAGGCGGTCTAAGGTCCGTGTACCACGCTCTTCCTAGGAACCCCAGATATGCATTTTCTTAGTTTAACAAAAGGTCAGTGTGATGTTTAATTAGTAGCTGACACGGATTTCGTCGTGAGCTCGATAACGCATTGTAGCTGGATGAAACCTCCGGTGCTCTTCTTAGTGATGGTTTATGCTAGTTTGAAAATCAAATTGTTGTTTCAAGTATAGTGCTTAGTTTTAGTTTTATAAGATGGAGAGGGAAGAATATCTGCATTTCAAGACTTTGGACATTGTGGAGCGAGAGGAACAGCACGAAATTGTGAATAGACCGAGAGAAGAGTTATAATACGCGTTGTTTCCTGATGAGTTACTATGAGGTGTGACAACGGCCCACCTTTACAAGTCAAGAGTTTGTCAAATTTTCACAAGAGTGGGATTTTCTGTTACAACAAGCAGCCCCATGTATCCACAGTCGAATGGTCTGGCAGAATCTCACGGTTTCCACAGCAAAGAAGATTATTTTGAAGTGTCAGGATCTGTACAAAGGGTTGATGAGCTATCGTTCAGCTCCTTTAGAAAATGGTTATTCTCCTGCAGAATTGCTAATGGGTCGGAGGATCAGGAGTGAAGTTCCCATATCACAAAAATAACCTTATTCCTCAAACGCCAAACTTGAAAAACTTAAAATCAAAAGAGGAGAAGATGAGGGAAGACACAAAGCGCTCTTTGACAAAAAAAGACATGGCTGTAGGGAGAAGATAGAATTAAGAAATGGACAGTTGGTTTACATTCAAGATGTACAAGGAAAAGTGATATCTAAACATGATTGCCCTAGATCCTATATAGTGGAAACTGAGAATGGTGGACAATCGAAGAAACCGTTCCAACTTGTTAACCATTCCCAACAGCGGTCCGTAACATCTCAAAGAGGAGGATGTGCTATATGCTGGCTTGACATTTTATAATTAAATGTTTTGTTTGAATAATAGTTTATTGTTATGTGATGTTTACTATTGAAATGTAAATGTTATTAATTAAAAGTCATTTTACAAACTTGATATACTTTACTAATTTAACTAACAGTACAAGTTCCATATTGATATCTTGCATTTGTCTTCAAAAATAATTATTCAAACCCATTCATTGAATGTTGCAACCTTGTATTGATTTACTATTAAATTTTATTTGTGTATTTGCTAACGGTATGTTGTTTTTTGTAGCTCTTCATTAATTAACATTTTTTAACTAAATTTTGTAGTAAACTATAAATAATAATTTATTATATGTACTTTTATTTAAGTTTGATATCAATAAAGTTGGTTTTCAAAGAAAAAGATTTCACACCTGGAGGAAACCTCCGTGAGCTCGATGGTGTTTTAAATTTTAAGCCTCGAATTAGGGTTAAGTTATTTAGAAAATAAAACAAATCAATAGCTCAGATACAAAATTTGAAATAAATTACAGATAATAACCATGGTTAAGTATAGTTAACTTCCAAGAGAAAATTTCAAGTTGATTTTACTTACCATTTTTCATAGCATTTTCGAGGCAAAGAAGGTTGATTTGTACCTTTTATCATCAGACACCGAGTCGCCTGCATCGATAGTTCCTGATGTCTTCTTTGCAGGCTCTCGCTAATCCTTTGCTGACAGAGAAGTCTTGGACAATCAACTTCTGATGTCTCAACAGCTGTTCTTGACACAACCAAAGTAAAAATCATTAAGATTTCACCTTTAAGAAATCATTGTTATTATATTTTATTCAACTTACTAATTTCAGACAAACTGCAAACACATTCTAATTTAATGTTACTGCCTGATGATTGATTTCATAGTTTGTTGTTCTTATTTTTCAATATTTCTATAAACCTAAAGACAAGCTAACATTGGCAGTTAGGTACCTGATGGGAAATCATAGTGTCAAACTTGTGTTGCATCAAACAGTCGTACGCTTGGCCGAGACCGATTGTAACGGTTGGACAGAACTTGTTCAGCTCCATGTTGCACGCAAGATACAGTTGTCTGTCAAACTTGATGTTTTCTGATTGGACAGTAGAGAGGTGTAAAACCTGCTTCTTGCATTCAGGATTAAGTCATCTAAATGTTGCTGAAGACACATCAGTGTGAGACCTTGAGACAGCTGCCTGAAAACAGAAGCTGAATATCATTCTGGCCTTTAGTAGCTAAAAGAAAACAAAGTGGCAGTTGACAATCCAGCGGTTAGCACGCACCAAAGTGGTGACACGCAGAAGTTTACTAACTCAAATTAGGTTTAAACTACCTTTCAGTGAGTCATTAAATATTCTGTAGATGGGTTATGCCGCTTTTGAAAGCATCACGCATCTCATGAGACCAACGCCTTCAAAGTCTTGATCATAGCCGCCTTCAAGGGTTGTTATCAATTGAAAAATACACACACACTTGACAAAACATTTTCAAAAATGTTAGTTATTTTCCTAAACTTGGTCTAAGTGTGATTAAAAGTCATTGGAATAACTAATTATGTTTACTAAAATAATAATTTCCCAACTGTAGGACCTTATGTCATCTATTTAAGAAGTTACCTTCGGTTTTGCCTGTAGATCCATAGATGAATTTTACAACACGATTAAGCTGAGCGGTGCAACATCTTCAGTAGCACTATTTACACAGTTATTGCCTGCACTATTTACACTATCACTACAGTTATTTATATACTATACTTTACACAACACTCACGCACGGGTGAGGTTAACGAAGTTCGGCGGTCGACGGCGGTACATATTGACCGGGCATGAGCGCCGTTGTAGCGCGGACTGGTGGTGTGTTTGGGACAAAAGCAGTTCCTGTTGTAGGGTGGGGTCTATTGTTATTGAGGAATTTGGGGAAACCCGGGGGCTGGCTTGACTTTCTCTTGCCGCTGGTCGTTGTTCTAATTGCCGCTAAATTTGAAAAGGATCCTTATATAGTATAGTGTAAATAGTGCTACTGAAGATGTTGCACCAGCGCAACAAAATGCGTATTTAGCCAAAAATTCATCTTATAGGATCTACAGGCAAAACCGAAAGGTAACTTGTTAAATAGATAATTATGTTTACTTACCATTTTATCCATTCCTATTCTTCCACATGTCAATTGCTGGATGTCATATTCACAGTTGTTCGTGAAATGAGCTATGATTCTAAAGTCACTAAAAGCGACCAGACCAATCCTCTGAACCAACACTCTACATTCTGGCGACTTCAGACTATCTTGTCTGTCCAAGATTATCATTAACAAATTATCACTGTCCCATTCTTTCTCCAAATCTGATTCACAAGCAGGTGTTAATATATCTTTAAGGTGGTCTTTCTTCATCAAGTCATTAGTTGCTTTCCACAGCTCATGATGACAATCTTTGGTCAAGGTTATGCATTGAATCACCCTAAAACATAAAAATGTTAAATGTAATTTGCAATTATTAAGAGGATGAAAAATGATATATGCTGAACACATCAGCAATTGTAAATAAAGGCTTTATTTTTAAAGAAGAAGTTAAAACTGAACATATATGCATAAACATATTTTCTGATTTAGATCCAGGTTTTGAATATCAATACATTTTAGGCCCTACATTTGTTTTAAAACACTTTAAACAGTACACACACACCATAAGATGAATCCCAAATCTCTTATTTTTCCAAATAATCTTAGATATATTGTAATTGAACTCTCTGATATATTGTAATTCGCCAATACATTTCTTGAGAAAATGTAATAAAGATGTTTTGACTTTGAAACCTCCATGGGGCAAAGTAAAAGGTTTGTATAAGCAAAACCCAAAATTATGTAGGCCTACAGTAGACTCCTGTAAGTTCAGCCCCTTGAAACTGAGGCCAAACTTACTAAATATGCAAGATAGTAACATGTGTTGGACATATTAGCTGTGTGGGCTTAGGCCATCATCGATTCACAGTTTCTAATCAGTAGCCCCCATCAATTGTATTACTACAAACAGTTGGGAGACACTTTTCTAAAGAGGAAGTTGGCACTTATTGCTAGTATATACTTAAAAAAGAAGGCGCTAACTGATTTGCCCATTACATTATATTGATTATATTATATTGATTTGCCCATTAGCGATCCGTGGTCGATTGGTCGCGACGCCGCATCGAGCTCATCACTCCGTGGCGCTGGTTCGATCCTCAGTCACCACTTACATTTGTAATGTGACTAATAATGGTGACGCTAGGTAAAGGTCGAGGTTGAGTGGTAGAGAGGACTTGTAGTCCTAACTTCGCCTCGTTAAGACAAACTTTAATTTTTTTTTACAAATAAATTCTATTATTTACAAACAGGCTACAATAACTAAACAGTCTACATATTCTGACATATTAGTTAATTACATGTTACTAACCTTAGCAGTCTGGATACATTCAAGGACACTTAAATCATCACTGTTTGAATCCAAATTAGTACATAATCTTCTTAAATCACTTCGGCAATTTGGGTTGATCATCAAAGTCACTTTGGTGACGGCTCTTTTGTTTAGAAAATGACTGGATAGCGGCAAACTCACATTTAAAGATTCACAAGCAATCAAAACAACTGTAAATTGAAATATTATGAAAAATATGCCGCAGTTAACAGACATCATTGTTAATTAAATGACTCAAACAACGGTATATAATAATAATACTCTAGAAAAGACTTGGGTGTAAGTTGTTCGTCTCGCTAAGGCTCCTAGTAAAATAAAACTAGCCTATTTAATTCTACATAATAGCAAATGTTTAAAACTTCACTAAATTATTAAACTGGTTGAGAAATATTGAATGTAAATCACTATTCAAGCTGTTACATCCAATGGAAAATTATACTAGATAGCTTGTAAATTAATTTTCATTGTTTGCGAGATAGGTTAGTGTTGGTGTCTGCCGAGTGCCGACTGTAGAAAAATGACAGACCAAATTTGATCATACCTAACACAGATGACACTTTGACAGTGGTGTTTTCTGTCTAAAACAAGTTTGATAGCGAAGCTTTTACGTCCCAGCTGAACTATATAAAGCCTAAGATGGTTAGGCCGGTTTTTAGGGGCATTTAGCACAAATCATGAAGCGCTCTTAAAAGGCTAATTTGGGTGTCAGCTTTGAGTTATTGTGTGTTTTGTAGGTAGTTCGTAAATTATAGTATAGAAATGTCTTTCAGAGACCAAACTTTTTGTTTTGTTTTAGGTAAGTGACATAAGGTGTTTTAAAACTTTGTCATTCTAACCATTACCAGGCATGGAGTATATTTGTCTAGACTGATTACATTGACTTTAAATTCAAAAGTGCTCAACCGTATAATTCGTTTTTTGACACCTCTTTAAAATCTGTTTGAAACCCACTTCACACAGATTTGACATGTTTTAAAACAATGTTTGTTGTTTTAAAAGTAATATATTTCGTAATAAATACAATAACGTTTAGTTATTCCTTAAGCCTATTAATAAAACTGGTGACAAGAAACTTCTGTAACTCATTGATATCACTGTTCTTAAACATTTATAATTTTCAACGGGAGATATTATGATTGACCCAGTAGTCTTACCGATAAGTGTCGACTACGGCGTAAACAAAAGGTACATGAACAAGTGGCTAAAACTACGAAACCTCGTTAACTTTGAACAAGCGAATAAAAAATCTAAAAATTTAGATTTTTAGTGGCTTTATGAGGTTTTAAAATCTAACAAAATGATGTTCTCACATGATGAATTTCTATAAGTATAATAATTTTAAATTATATCAAAAAAATTCTATTGAGCGGATTAGAGCAACTTTTCAAAGTTCAACTTCTAATTGGGGTTTCAGAGCTCTAAAGCTTGGTATTTTCACGTGTATCAAAGTGGATATTTCTCGAAATAAAAATTGGAAAATGGGCTTTCCGCGCTATAAAGGTCCGTCTCAACTGCTCGGAGAGAGGTCGTTGCAGAGGTTTGCGGGAAGTGAAATGGACACTTTAGTAATAATGCTAATATTTTGATGAAAAGTCTTAAATGAAAGATAAACATATTATCTAGGTTTGCCCGTAGTTTATTTTTCAAAATTTAGTTTTTTGCTATTGGCGGTTAAGGTTAGAAAATATAGAGTGTTTCAAGGCCTTATTTAAGAAGCTAAAAATAAGTTTATCAAAATACAATCGCAGGAAAACACAGACAATCTCTTTGTTTTTCCATAAAATTAACATATCCGAATTTAATCTTCATATAGAGCGCTATCTACTTTTACAAAACCCTTGCGGAGGTTTTACAGGCCAAAAGTTGAAAGAAAGCCCGTTGTTATACGTGCGCGGTACCATGTCTTCCTTGGGTGGACGAATTCAGCCTTTCTCTACGGTGACCATAGAACCCTTAAAGAATATAAAGATCTCTTATTTAAGATTTAAAATTCACAATAAAGTAACACAATTTATCACAGCGGCGTCTACTGGACTGCAATCCTCCACATCGTCACAACAAGACGCAATAGAAACACACGAAAAGTCCGACACAAAATATCTGAATAAAGTACTTGAAGCACATTTATGTGCTCGGACAATATATCTGGCAGATAAAGGAAAGCAGAGAGGAGAAAGTCCCTGGAACAGCAAGATGTAGCACAGATGTGTGTAATAGCTTCCACAACAACGGACCGACTCGATAGCAATTGTTTTATTATTTATTTTCTGCGCAAAGGCAGTTTCATAAAACCTTACGGTGCGTTTCTGTTATATTGTTATCATAAAGTATCACACGGTAAAGGCACATGGATTCATTTCGAGATAATTATAAAACTGGACAACAGGAACTGGTACCAGGGCTTTGTATTCAACAATAAAGACGATCTTTACTATAAGGAAGGAACGGGCACATTTAGGGGTAAAATAGTGCATTATGAAGCTATTCTTTGCAAAAAGCTACTTTCGATGTTTGGTGCATTCTGACCAGTGACGTTATTAGCGATTTTTTATAAAAATAGAGCTATTCATTTCTCTTGTCAAATACAACGAAACGTCGTAGCTTGTAGAGAGGTTTGCAGTTTTTCTTCCCAACATTCCCTAAGTCCAATGGCGAAACTTTACATATGTGTTTGACCACTCTGCAGGTCGCATTTTTGGTCTGATTTTCACGAAATTTCGTATACATGTTTCTTTTGCAAACCTCTAGACTAAGTTCTTTAACCAGCTATATCGGACAGTCTGTTTCAAAATACGGACACCGGCCCAATTCCCTATAAAATTGTAGCGATACCATAACCGAACACAAAAATCACCCTCACCCTGTATAGTAGAGCTTTACTCTCTGAATCGATCAAAACAACTCCCGTTGCTCCTGAACCTACCTACCGTTTTAAAGTAATTTCCGTTATTTCATTATTTCATTTTAATTTCTGCACTTTGACATTCAGAGCACTGGGCATAAATTAAGCTGTTATATAATTTACTAGCCTATGTGTCCTTGTATACAGAAAGTAAAAAGGTAATGTTCGTCTTGTTTAACAAGGCCAATTTTTCTAACGTTACCTTATAGTCATTTTACAAATGTAAGAGGTGACTCCGGGGGTAATGAATAAAGCAATTTCGTCTAATTTAAAATAGATAAATGAAAACTTGTTCTGTTTTATTGCAAATTCGTTAAGATTCACAGTAGCGCTTTTGGTTACGTGTCGGCTATGTCTTTATTGTACCCGGCCATGTGACATAAAAATGGTTTCACGTCCCATCTATGCGTATCAAAGACTTCTGGTCAAACTGCACGCAAAATTATTTGTTACACAACAGTGAGTGTTAAATATTGTACTTAAAACTCTTTATTCCAAATTTCCATTTTTAATGAATTTCCCAGCAATTTTTCTTTTAAGACTATCCAAGAACTGTAAAGAACGGACATCTTGTCCTATCTTTTGAGTTGGGCACCAAAGACTTCTTAAAAAATACTATAAGTTTTTTCAAGGATGCTCCAATGCTTTATTGTGGGTGGAGACCTTAATGTAAATATCCTTGTAAAAGACTTAGCCACTAATCAGCTTACGTGCCTGCTTAAATCTATGAACTTGTACTGTACCGTACATGAACCAACGAGACTTGCTTCGTGCTTGGACAATGTAGCCACAGACCTAAACACAGATATGTTTCTGTCAAAGGTAAGAGACTTTGGGTTGAGTGACCATTCTTCTGTAGTGTTCCGTGTTTTCGGAGGCGACAAATCAGAAGAATCAACCCCGCAAACAAAGAGAGTTAGGCCTATGACTGAGGCAAAACTTGACAGTTTTGTTCTGGACCTTCAGAATGTAAATTGGCTCTGCACTCTCTCATCTGACATTGCGGAGGAAAATTTTGACAATTTTCTTAAAGTGTTTCTAGGTCTGTTTGAAAATAACTATCCCGTAAAAACATCTAAGGTAAGGGCACAACAGAAGTGGTCTTTACCGCCATGGTACTGCAATGAACTGGGTACATTCAAAAAGTGGGTCCTTCTGGCCTATGATTTGTACAAAGAAAATAAAACCGTTGAGTCAAAACAAAGATTTGTATCACTTAGAACTCAGTACAGAGCTAGGTTAAGGCAAGCTAAACTAAACCACAATGTTAGGCTAATTGAATCTTCAAAAAATGCATGTTCCGCAGCCTGGAAAGTTATAAGAGATGACTGCAAGCCTTCTAAACCAAATGTTACTTCTGTAAAACCATGAATTTAATGATTTTCTTGAACTGTATCTCAGCAAGGGATCAAGTGCGCATCCCAGATGTTTCTGCTAGGGATCTATTGGTTCCTAACACTCCTCTCCCAAACCAGGCCTTCAATTTCAATCCCACAAACTGTGACCAAATCCTAACTGTAGTGAGATCCATGAGGAATACGTCAAGTAAGGACATTTATGATCTGTCAGCTAGCTTTATTAAGTTAGTCATAAGTTACATAGTGATTCCTTTGACCTTTTGTATAAATAGGTGTATCGAACAAGCTGTTTTCCCTGAAAAGCTAAAAATAGCAAAGGTTGTGCCAGTACATAAGAAGGGCTCATGGGACCTACCTGGGAACTTTAGGCCTATTAGCTTGTTACCTATCTTCTAAGATCTTCGAAGCAGTTCTTAAGAACCAGTTGTAGTTCTTTGAGTCAAATCGCCTGCTTGTGCCTGCCCAGTACGGTTTTCGGTCGGGCCTATCGACCATTGATGCTGTCGAAGAGTTAGTACAAGTAGTCCAGGACAGCTCTGAGTGCAGCGTTGCTGGAGTCACCCTGTGTGACCTCAGCAGAGCGTTTGATACACTGGACCATGCTGTCCCTTGTGAGAAATTGCAGCATTATGGCATCCGTGGTCGTGCCCTTGATCTCATGGGATCGTATTTGGGTGGTCGTCACAGGTAGTTTTTGTGAATGGTTTGAGTTCGCAGGCTAGGACTGTCGCCCATGGTGTTCCGCAGGGTCAATTCTCGGCCCCTGCTGTTCATCATTATGACAAATGATTTGGCATACTATCTACAAGGGCATAATATGTTATGACACCACTCTGTACAGTGTAGAACCAAGTCTAGATGAGCTACAGGTTGTTATGGAGCAATCCCTTCAGAAAGCCCCGTTGGTTTAAGTCAAACTATTTGTTGCTAAATGAGATAAAACTCAATCGATTGTTTTCTCTTAAACAGATAAATGTTGAAGTTGAAAGTGTAAAACTGTTGGGTCTGTACCTGGATGTTAAGTTAACATGGAATAACCACATAGATTATGTCTGTAGTGTTTGTAGTCTCTAAGAAAACTCAAAGACTGTGTACCTCAGGAATTTCTAAGAAATGCATACATTGCTTTTTTTCAGGGGTCTTTTGTATGGTCTGAAACTGTGGGGTGTGCGCTGGTGTCGAGCGGGTCTTGATCCTCCAAAGAAGGCACTAAGAACCATTACTGGTGCGATATGAGAGCACCAGGCCGATCTTCATTGCACAGTCACTGATGACGGTCTGCAGTTGTTTCATCTTTCAAGTTTTAGTCGGAGTAAGGAGGAGGATACGCTCGAACTCAGGAGGACATACACTCGCACAACACCAGGAGTAAAGGGCTGATCAATGTACCCTTTGTTAGGCTAAGTAAAATCCAAAATAGCCCTAAGATCATAGCTTTAAAGTTGTTTAACCACTTACCTCTGTCCGCCAGGTCCACTCCACTACCAAGATTCAAGCTTCCTCCAGAAAAATGCTCATAGAACACCCCTTGTACAGAATCCAAGAATTTTTTGCTTAAAGATGTTGTAAGTAGTTATTTTTACTATGAAATGCATGTACGGTACAATTGCTATTTATAAGTATTTTCTTCTTCTTTTGTTGTATGCTTGCTATTTTATACCAAGTTTTATGTAAAAACTATTTGACGCTTCCAATTGTGTAATTACGCTTGAAGGAATAAAGAGTTCTCATCATTTCTCACTTCAGTTTCCTTCTTTAATAGCCTAGTATTGTGTGATGCACAGACCCTTTATTGAAAGGTAGTTTGAGGAAAGTTTGTAAGTGAATTCAAGGAAAATGGCTTCTGAGGGATTACTTATTACTTATATTTTCCTTCAGTTTTGATGTGCCTACCCAGAAGATGAACACTTGGTGTTTGAAAGGCCTCAGCTAAATAAATTAACTTTATTGGATTATTTACAGATGTCTCTTAAATTTACTTATTACTTGTCAGATGTTTGGCTACGAAACTGTAAGGGTTCTCTCCTGTTCAATATGTACCATTAACATAAAATATTATAAAATTAGACTGATTTTTACACATCAGACGTAATTTAAGAGGGAAGTTGGGTTTGTATGGACCCATGGATATATTTTAGCAAAACAGTCTTACATTTTCAAATAATTCTAGATAGTTTTTTCAATTTACTAGTTTAAGTATATCAACATAATTTTCTTTTTTATGTTATCAATTTGTTTACCAAACTTCGATGGGGCGTGGACTTTTTTTACCACTTTTACTACGTCCCTGCAGCGCTGGAAATCAAAATTAATTACAAAACCTCTTGTCAGCTGTCTGCCTTTTTTCAGTCTCAAATGTATTGTTATTATTTTTTCCTTGCAAAGAATATACACTGTAGTATATATTTACGAATAGTTGTGATTTGTGTAACTCTTATCTGCATAGTTTTCCGTTACAGAATTGTGTATACTTAATAACTCATACATTGTACACTATTAAAATTTGACGGCCCAAAACTATACATACAACTAACTAGTGAGTTTTCCATAGACTAAAACTAACTAACTAATCCTTTATTTTTAACAATTTTGAACTGTAAACCACTGAAACACAGCTGATGTACTTACACATTTTACCTGTAAAGTAAAGTTGTTCCCTGAGTTGAGCCGGAGAAGGTTGGTTGCAGGACGCCACGTAGGCCAGCTCAAGAGCTTACACTTGGCAAATTTATTGCTCTTACTCAAATTCCTCGAAAAATTCTTAGCGTAACACTTTCAAAATCCTTTTAAGATCCACAAAAGTGAAAACAACACTTACTTCATTTCATTTTGTTATAAGTAACAAGTGACAACGAGGACGTTATATTTGCCAATCTTTTAGGATAACATACTGATAAACGTTGGTTATATATTTATCCAAATCTACTGCAATGTTTAAAAAAACAATGTTTGTATATTCTAAATTATCATATTGTAATTTAAAGATTTTTGTTTAAACAACCCTGTATAAAACCTGTTTTTATATTTCAATATAAACTATTAAGACTGCTCTCAAAAATGTACTCAAGTACAGAAACACACATTAATATATTTTCCAAAACATGAAAAAATACGATTTTACAACATTTGATTTCTTGACATAATGGTTTAAAATGCTTTAATAACGTATTACAGTACAACTTGTTACTAAATTATTGTTTTAAATATAGCTTGCCACCAAATCAATTTGTTACATTTAGCTTCACACCAAATCAACGTATTAAAGTACAGCTTGCCACCAGTGTAGTTGTAGAAACTACTACGTTTATACTCTACGCTGTGATTGTACGCTATTGTATACTCAACGATGCTCACTTTTGAATGTGCGAATGTGTGAGGGCTCCAAGTGTTATTTTTACCATTTATTTATGGAGGGGAGCCTGTGCGGGTGACAAATTTATCGTCTGGACATTATGCTTCATGCAAAACATTCTTGTAACATTCATGGCGTCATAAACTAGACATAAGAGCTCCTTAAAGCCCCACATTGAATATTTAGGCAGAAAACGCGGCTTGGAAACATGGAGTGAGCAGCTGTACAGGTTTTGCGAACAAAAAGGTTTAACTGTTTCTAGCAAAAGTAAATTCAATACTAACCAGTCACACCGACCATGCTTGATCGCGCATTAATTTAATAATGTTACCATGTAAATGATTTACAATAATTGGAATGAAATACAATTATTGTATCGCAAAGTGATGTAAATAATATTTTAATGAAGAAAGACATAAAATTAAATAGTAAATTTCATCACTAGGTCCTAAAGTGAACATTTTGATACGAGCAATTTTGGGGCGAGTAATGAACGATACTTTTGTCATTATGAAAATACTGAAATTAAGTGTTAATTTATGTTTTAATAATATAAAGAAACTGAAGATAAACAGTGGTTTGGGCTCAGTTCAGTAGTATGATTATGAACTGATGCTTCTTTTATAAATCTCTAAGTTCAGTTCTGTCGTCGAAATCGGTCCACCACAGTCCACAAGTAACCTTGCGGCGAGACAATTCTTCCAAAAACGGGGTTTTATACACAACTGTTATTCAAAACTAGGTATAAACATTTATTTTACTATCATTCTTAATATGTTAGTCAGACTGCGATAGCGACGAAAATATGGATATTACTAGTATATGTTGAGTATTGAAACATAAATGTTTATGTAAAGGTGCATCAACATCTGATCATAAATGCAGCTTTAAACATAAACTCCATTTTCAATAAGACACCCCTGACAAAATATCACTTCCCGTGTAAATTACCCCTCCGTTACAGTACTTGAAGCTAAGCGTTGGCTATGTTTTCATTTCAATTTCTTTTAGTATAACAGCTAACAAGCTTTTACACACTGTTCGCAAGATCCACCAGTCTAGGGTCGATGATATAGTTTATTTGTGGTCTGAGTAGCAATATCTCTCTCTCAATTGTATTCTCCGTGACCGGAATATATATCTGTGATATCTCGAGTTGTGGGAGGTACTCTACTTTCAGCCAGTTTGCAGGCCTACTCTCTTCTTGGGCCACGTTTAAAATTTCATTAAGGGCTAAAATAAATATATTTTAGTTTGCAAGTAAAAAAAGGTAAAGTTTGTCTTGTTTAACGAGGCAAATTTTAGGTGCACGTCCTCTCCAACTTAACCCGACCTAATGGTGACTGTGGGATCGAACCCGCGCCACCCGAAGAGTCGCGCGCGATACCAAGCCGCCACGGGTCCGCTAAATGTGAAAGTTGCAGTGAATCTAAGATTAAAACAACAACTGGCATCACGATTTTTGTGATAAGGCTTAGATCTTTGCTTGAAGTTTGCTGTTGGCAATGGGAGAATTTCTGAGTTTGAAAAATTATTGCAGACGTTTTCCATTGTTAGGGAACAAGAAGAACACGACGGGATCTGGAATCTGATCCCGTCTTCGTGAAAAGTAACCTAAAACATAACACAAAACTTTAGAAAAAAATACCATCAACAAAACCCATCTGTGGTCATTCATTGCTCCCAGCCAACCAGCCAATCAGCTGTCACCGGCCGTGGACATGTTTACTAGTACTTTTTCTGGTTGACGTTTATTTAAATTTTTGTCTATATTGTGTTGCTTTCACTTGTGTTTTATTGGTGTGTTTGTCTGTCAGCTTACGCTGACAACTCAACAGTTCCTTAACTCATTCTCAAAGTTTTGTGTTATTTTCTAGGTAACTTTTACCTGATGATGGGATTAAATTGAAAATCACGAAACCTCGGGTTCCTTTTGTTTACCAACTGCACTAAAATGAAGAGTACAAAGGAGAATCTTCATAATACTCAACGTGTTCTAGGAGGATATACGAGTATGAATCGTTTCACAATAAGGAAAGGCCGTAGGGGGTGAGAATGACACGGGTAAATTACTAAATGGTTCAGTACTGTAACGTATAAATCACTAAATCACTATTTGAGATGCCGACTACTACTCATGAGGGTGTATTTTAAGGTAAATATGTGGTGAAGGATAAATGTGATGAGTGGTAGTAATGAGTTAATATGAGGTGTAGTCTTGTTACAAACTAAGGCCAACTCTTCCTTAGAATGGGTCATTAATTAATAGTCCAATGACCAATGGAAATACAAGGACCAATGGCTTAACGTGTCTTCCGAACCACGCAGGTGATGGTCTGATATGTCTTAAGGACGGGAGTTGATGCGGGTATCATCAGATGATCACTGAGACTATCTGAGCTGTTTAGTCCTATCATCCTCAAAACCTGACCTCCATGAAGCTGGATTTCAGGACCACGCCACGAGTCCCAGTCTTTAGTCTAGCATTGGTAAACTTCAACATTTTAAAATTAAGGAAACCACTTGAAAAATGATAAACTTAACTATTTTATACAAGAATGCACAAAAGCTTGCCATCACATATAACAACTTTATATACTGTAGAATACTTTATAAGGTGAAGAAAAGCACTAGATGTCTGTTAAACGCTACTGAGAAAGAAGACACCGACACGACTTTGCAAAAGTGAGGAGTATTACGTTAATGCGATGAAGAACCTACCCCAGCGTCTAGCGGACGTGGTGAGAATATATTACTAACAAAGTTGGCCAAAGTTGATGCTGAGACTGCTCTAGAAGAGATTCTATCACCAGTACGAGAAAATACGTATCTAAATGTAACGCGAGGGCTGAAAACGTTCTTTGTTATAGTCTAAATACAGTAGATCCAAATATCAACGCAGGGGAATTAAATACCATTTTCTTCAGGGTTCATGCACCTTGCCGCCATAGTTATGGTTAAGTGTATAAATAATGCTTTTGGTGGTGTACTACGCTCGATGCTCGAAAACTAAATCACTATTTGAGATGCCGACTCTCATGAGGGTCACTGCAGGGTCATTCACATTATTTTAAGGCAAATATGTGGGAAGGATGAGTGTGATGAGTGGTAGTAATGAGTTATGAGTTGTAGTCTTGTTACAAACTAAAGTCGACTCTTCCTTAGATGGGTCATTAATTAATAGCCCAATAACCAATAGAAATACAAGGACCAACGGCTTAACGTGACTTGCGAACCACGCAGGTGAGGGTCTGATATGTCTAAACGATGGTGGGAGTTGATGCGGGTATCATCAGATGATCACTGAGACTATCTAAGCCGCTTTATACCTATATCATCCTCAAAACCTGTCCTCCATGAATCTGGATTACTGGACCACACCACGAGTCCCAGTCTAAATAGATCCTGAATCCTAAAACAACATTAAATTCATTTGATAATAACAAGAGTTAATTATCTAGTCTTTTGAAATATTGGAATTTGTGGTTTAATTATGTGATAAGTAATAATGCATTATGATCAACCTCTGGATAACTCACCGCCATTTTTGAAACCAAACCAGGCCAACACGCAGCTAAGCACTAACGCTCCTCTGGCGTGAGTGAAGAGAATTTGCATCGCAATTTGTTACTCTAACTCACTAGTTCCATTTAATTCATATTTATTAATGGCAATAACCATTTTTACAATAAAAGAATAATGAAGATGGCATACAATATTCCGTACAAGCAATGCTTCGCGATTCACTCACAGGCTCGCTTCGGCTTTCGGCCACAACTTGTAGCTCTGAACATCTCCTTAGAAAATGAATGTAAATAATTGAACCTCTGGGTAAAACTAAAAACATTTGCGTTTGAGGGACGACTTTTATGAAGAAAGTTTGGTTAAAGCTCTTATTGAGTAAATTACGTGTGAAAAGCTTGATTGTAAATAAAATGGAGGTGGTTTCATCTTTGGAAACTTGTAACCCGATTCTTTGTTTGAAGTTTATTCTGGAATTTTTGAATTTCAGAATTTCAAATACTATTGCGGACGTTATTATTATTAGTAAATGAGAAATGGTGTTTTCAAATCGGGACCAGATTAATTTTCATCCTTCTTCAGGTGTGAAGTAACCGAAAATCTAATACTTAACATTAGACAATTAGCTTACTTAAAGTAATCAGCGCAAGCTGACCAGTCAACTAATATACGTACAACCAAACAAGACGTGTGTCTGTAGTTTTCACAAAGATATGCAGGTCTTTTTTAATCTTAGGGTTTCACCGAAAATTCCCAAATTGTTTCACATTTTAGTATGAAAGCCATACCATGAACTGGAACGCGGCTAGTTTTATTCTTTAGCACAATACATCGGGGGAACCACACTTAAAACAAGATACATAAGGTCACTGTCATAAAACTAATACATTGTCCAATCAAGCAATCTTCAATTAAAATACGGCCTCTCTACCCTCTCATGAACATATGCGTGAAACAAAAATGAACAATGAACTTTCATACTAGCTCTCAGCAAGAAATTGCACAATAACTCACATAATAGTAGTAAGGTCTCAAACCCGGTCACGGAGAGCTTATCTAGTGTAAGATGCCCCACTTCCTCCTTTTTCTGTGAATTAATAAAGCTTTTTTTGTTACTCTGTTACAATTGGTCAGCCTGATACACACAAATGATTGGTTGTCCGCTGCTCCTAGCCAGCCAGCCAGTCACTTGGTAACTGTCACCGGCCGTGGACGTGTTTAATTGCTCTGTTTACTTGTGTTTCTGTTCGTGTTCGTGCATATAGGCTACTTTTAAAAACAATTTATCTCATACTCACCTCAAAATACCCCGAATTGTCAGTGTTGCAATTAAAGAGAATCCATTCAAGTAAGTAAGTCAATGTTGTTCATACAATGACTGATTATTCAGGTATCAGAGCTACACACACATTCTTTATCGAAGCCTACATATCACCTTTTGAACGTAGACATACTCTTACAAAACAGTCGTGTCGTTAACAACTATTAAAATACATTCTAAATCACTATTTGAGATGCTCACACTCATGAGGGTATTTTAAGGCAAATATGTGGTGAAAGTTGAGTGTTATGAGGAATATAGTAATGAGTTATGAGGTGTAGTCTTGTTACAAACTAAGGCCGACTCTTCCTTAAAATGGGCATTAATTAATTGTACATTAGTGAATAACCTTAAAAAATTGTTTATTGAATTACGTTGAATTTTACAACGTTACTTTACTGACACGTAAACATCATCACCGCAAATTCCGCACAGAGCCCAGCAGCGACTTTAGTTAAACAAGCTCAAAGCAGATTTGCATCACAAAGCCGGCAGTTGGTTATTAAAGAGTTTGTTAATGAGTGAAACAACTTCTTGTTTTGAATACAGAACAGTCACGTGACCGGATTTATAACCGATATAAACCCCTTTGCTTTACGTCAGGACGTGTCGTCAGCCTACTGGGCGTGGCTTGTTTCTGCAGACTTGGGGTTAATATTAAGTTAAGTAGCTTTAAGAACAAGAATGAGAGAGTAATGATTATTCTAATATATGTTGAACACTAACTTGCACTAAGCTTGTTGATTTAAAAGTCGTTATTAAAGTCACATGTTTCGGATAAACATTCAGATTCAAGTATTTCTAGTTGTGTGGTATAGTACAGCATAATCGCCCGGCAAGCGAGAACTCGGGTTCAAGTCCCGGTTTGGTCCAAAAATTGTTATCTTCAAATCACTTTAGTATTAGAATTCTTTCGTAATTATACGTAATACGACAGAAACAGAGTATAGTTACTAACACATATTCTTGAACTTATATACATTATACAATAACTACATGTATTTCAAACTATACAAACATTGACACGTAGTTTTGTTGAATAAATATAGGGCCTTCATGTTTATAAAAAAAAATCGTGTTTATAACAAGGACTAATACAGACAGGGGCTATAAATATGATGGGCTATAAATGGGGCATATAAGAAGACGCCACGGCCGGCCAATCCAGTCTCAGCCAGTCAACAAGCTACTGAGGATGACTCTCCACAGCGAGGTCGAAACGTTTAGCAGTAATTATACTTCAACCGTGACGCGGTGTAAACCGAAAGCCTTTGATCTTAGCTATAAATAGATGTTATATATAAAAGTATTGTTATATGTGATAGTATTGTTTGTTTCTGGAGTAGTCACACACAAATAACTTATTTACAACATAACGATTCCCAAAAAAAAAAACTACAGGAACAGCTTAACAAAACGAACGTGATAAACTATATTTGTAATACATTTTGGCTACAGTGATGTTTTTGAGATAAAAATAAGCAAAGGATACATTATCATGAGTAAAATAGTTTACTTATTGATATAAAACAATTTTAGGGTTGTTCTTCAGGTTACTAGGTAGGTAAATAACTACACAAAAACTGGCAATTTTGAACTTCATACATGTGTACTTTGTATTACATTCGATAGCTTTTAGTTTACTTATTCTATCCATGTATAAAATACTACAGTATAAAAATCGAAAACACATTATAGTATCACATGTTATTCGTTTGTTTGTTAAGCGATTCATCCCTCTGTGAACAACCCGATTTAATTTCTTTTGAACTAGCTATAGTTTTGGATGTTATGCATTTTAGGGTCACTATATAACTTAATTTAAGACAATTGTGGCATTATGTTGCAATTTGATAGTGAAGAAATTATTCGTTATCCAACTATAACCTTGTAAACAGCAGCAATCTATTCAAAGGAGTTATTGGTAGAGTAATGAAAAAATGAACATTTACAAAAAGCAAAAGAAACATAACATAATGTTCTTGTTACTGAGCGTTGCGATGAGATATAAAAATTATCAATTCTTAGAAATTAAATAGTAAACAATTGTGTGGATTATAAAATGGTCAGTTTGGTGTTATTAAACCCAACCTAACCTAACAATTTGCTTTTTCCATTACAACCATAACTTTCACTACCCTGATATATATATAGAACAGCAAAGAATTTCTAGCATCTAAGGTTTAGCCTGAAATCATTTACGCCAAAATGTCCGGCGTTTATCTCTCAGACAGTCCTCCTTAAATAAAGCTGGAGCCAGTTCTTTTATGCTGTCTTGAATATAAAACCTCCCCTCTTCCCCACAACTGTCCAACCAATAAATCCATCCTCAACGAATCAGAATTCTCCTGCTCTATAAAGTATGGTAACATAAACATAGCCGATGCGTAGCCACAATGCTACCGTGAACAAAGCGAATTACATTGGGGTAATTTACACCTGAAATGCCCTTGAGTGGGCAGGAGAGTCCCCGAATAAATATATGCTATAAACGTTTCGCCTTTATCCGATTTCAATTTAACTTGGTGTGAACATTAACAATACTGAGCCTAAAGTTTGTGTCAAAAATCAACAAAGTTCAACCATCCACAACAAGGTTCGGTGGATAATTGTTTTCGTCTTTACATATACATACAGATCTGCCATTTGACTGAAGAGGTATTGGGAAGATCAAAACTGTAAGACTTAGTTTACGAGATGTTTCGTCCCCTCTTTGGCGGTAAAATATTTTCTTTTGAAATTCACTAATAGTTTCTACGTCGTGGAGAGTTTGAAAAATATAAATTTGCTTAGCAGTATTAATACAACTGCTTCAAACCTAAGGGAAATATTCCTTTCAAAAATAGTTACCAACGAAAGAACTTATAGGCTTTTTAATTCCTTCAATTACAGTTTATGTTTAAAGGATCTCTAGAAGTGAATTAATGCAAAAATTGAGATAAAAAATTCAAATCAGATTTATGTTTTAAATATGTTTTATTAAAATATTTATTTTAAAAATAGTGTTTAAATAAAATACTGTACTTGAAAAGAATTGACTTAAATGTTTTAGTTTTTGGGTGTTGTTTTAGGTTCAAAAAGTGGGTTAAAATGACTCATTTTGAAAGATTCTTGTGATGCTCTGGATGATGGAACAATTGGTTGAACTGTTTTGGGAATATTTGTCATACTTGTAGAACAATAATATCTATGAATAATCCGTAGCTGGATTTTGAATTTTGAATGTATATTTTTAAACAAAAGCACAGATTGGATAGTACATGATAGCAAAATAATAACAGCTGTAGTACTTCCTGTTATCGATCATCCTGTATCTGTTATCAGTACTGATAACTACGAGAAAATCTTATGTCTCGCGGTTAGAACGTTAAGAGTGAGTTAAGCCTTCAACTTTACTTTTAACCTTGTGCAATACTTCGATTAAAGTTTGATGTTGACGATGGACGAATTACTGAGTTTAAAATATTATTGCGAGCGTTTTCATGGTTAGTGAACAAAAAAAAACATGACGTTGTGGAGTTAGGTTCCAGCATCAGATGAAAGTACCGTAAAACATGAAAAAAAAAAAACGTTCGTTAAAGAGCTAGCTGATGTCTCAACTATAATATAGTTCTTCCATTCCACACCGCGTCAAAACATCATAATAATAACAAGTTTCAGCCAATCAGTGACTTATGGTATTCTACAGCAAGTCCGAAATATTTCAAGTTAGTTTATAATGTTTTGACGCGGTTTGAGCCGGAAGAACTACGAGTAATAATAGTTGTCTAGGTTTGTTTGACGATTTGATTCTAGGTTTGTCAGTTTCTGTGTTATGTTTGCATTGTAAAATATAATGTACGAGTATTTTGGAAAATCTATAGTTATACAATCTATTTAAAACTAGCTTCGCCCCTGGCACGCTCGCTCGCGAGCGAGTGAGGCACCTCGGCCTGCGGCCTCGGTAGTACCCGCTTTGTAAAACTTTAATTCACCACACTTTTTAACCCCCCCCTTCCTCCCCAAACCATTGTATGTACGAGTAATTATTTGAGTATGTTATTGTCTGTAAAAATCTTTGTTTTGTTATACTTGTAATAGAGGGGTTTAAGCATAGCCACTATAACCGTGTTAGTTGGCTTGGGGTTTGTTAAGTCCATATAAATAAAAAGGACTTCTGCATAAAAGAAGTAAGAACTTCAGTTTTCAAATAATAGGAAATAACACTCCCGTTGGGTTTGATTGGCGAAACACAAGTGTTGTGGAATGCAAAAGGCTGGTGTGATAGAATGAGACTATTTGGTACTGCCTGACTAGTGCAGAATTTAACAATATTTTAGTGGTATTTAGGCTATTACCATAATTAAAAATAGAACAATAAGTCAACTTGTCGGAAGAAAATAAAGAGAAATCTCCCGGGTAAGAAAAGGTTAGTGAACTAGATCGGGGCCATCAGAAATAACATTTCTTATAGACATTTCTTATAGAGTACTATTCATAATAAAGTACTATACTTGGATAATTATTTCAGGTTAGGCTATTGTCCTGCTCTACTTTACACTAAATCACTATTTGAGATGCCGACCACTCTCATGAGGGTATAAGGCAATTATGTGGTGAAGGATAAGTGATGAGTGGTAGTAATGAGTTATGAGGTGTAGTCTTGTTACAAACTAAGGCCGACTCTTCCTTAGAATGGGTCATTAATTAATAGCCTAATGACAAATGGAAATACCAACGGCTTAACGTGACTTTCGAACCACGCAGGTGAAGGTCTGATATGTCTAAACGATGGTGGAAGTTGATTTATACACCTAGAATAAGGCGAGGGCTAACCTCTGGGAATGCCTTCGGTTGCTTAAATAGAGTTTTGAGGATAAACTATGTTGGGAAGCCGGCCATAAATGTTCTTCAAAACGAGGTTGGGACATGTCAGGGTTTAGGGAGAAGAGGTAGGGACAACTCAACAATTAGTCAATACTCGTATGGGACGGTAGTTACAAACAACCTACGTTAAAAGTTTTAGGAGGTTCGTTTCACAAAACCTCTAAAATGTCCACGATTAATTGATCATGTCTGTGTTTATAGAAAATTACCTTAGTCAAAAGAACGTATACACAAAGAAGACTAAATTTAAGTTAGGAGCCATACTTTAGTGAAAATATGGCGTGACAAGTATTTGCTGAAATTTACGGTACCTTTTAACTCTAAACTTTGTTTTACGGAGTGAACGTAAACAGTGTCTCTGGTGCAGGGTTATTTAGGGCGAGGTGACTTTATAGACCACTAAAGCCTTTCAGGACATTGTCCCTAGAAATATGTGCCATAAACACGGAAAGATCTAGCCTTTTGCGCTATCTTCAAAAATCTATTTACCGTTGTTCTTTCTACGCCATTTTTACTTGCAATTTCTTCCCGTAAATAAACTGTACATAGGTCTAGAAAAAGTGACGTATTAAAAAGACTTCTATTTTATAGAAGACAAAATGCTGTTAAGGGTAACAGAGCAAAAAATATGGTTTGAAATGTCGGGTCTAGCAAGTGTGTGGATTAAAAAACGTTCACCTTACACACTTTTGTGAGAAACAGCATATATAGGTTTTGTTATCAATCACTTCTCAATTCTGCAATTCAACGAACATATAAAATACCACATTTGTCGAAGAAAATTTGACATTTTGGAGGACCATGATTGGTGCGGCTGAATGCGTCTACATGTGAACAGTTAGTAGATCAAATTTACGCAATGTTTAATACGTAGCTTAACTAGCATGACATGCAATTCATATCTAGACAACAATATAATATTCAGGTGGTTTGTTCGAGTGTATTTCTGTGTCGAGAGTACTTATCTATTTTCAATGTCAGGCATGAATCGCAATGCATTTAAATCAAAAATTAAGCTCAATTTGCGGAGCGCTTCTATCCAGATACTTGACGTTTCTATGTACCTTATGATCTGCCCCTGATCCTGCAGCGTGAGAGCGAGTCTCAGGTTCGATTCCCCGCGTGAGCACATGGGTTAGGGCCACTCTTAGAAAATGAAAACTAGTGTGTGAAGTCAACAAACCTTAGGTTAATTAGCACATTTATAAGGTTACCTAAAGTATTTGCTAGGGTTGTAGCAAATATCTTTTTCAAATACAGTACTGTATAAGCAGAGATTATTGCTAAACGAGATGAAAAGTTACAAAACTACCATCCAAGTGAATAACAACGGTAAAGGTACACGCTGGCTATTTTGATACACTCTGCAAACTGAGTATCCTATAATCGACTTGTCTACTTTAGCTAAGGTAATGTTTAATTGCAACACGGAAGTATTCACGTGAAACATTATGTTTACATTTTGAGATGAAGGTTAAAGAGATAAGATAACAGTCACTATAAGTACTTGAGCTGTGTGCAGTGTCGGTGTTAGTAGCTTCAGTGCAAGATGGACAAGTGGGTAGGCAAGGTGGCCATAGTGACGGGAGCCAGTGCAGGCATGGTGCCGCTATAGCCAGAGCGCTGGTGCACCACGGGATGGTGGTGGTAGGCCTGGCCAGGAGGGAGGAGAACATAAAGGTGTGTACATGTAGTTAGGCCTATTTGGGGTTTTAATTGTACAGAATTTCTAACTGAGAAGATTTTCCAATTGGATTTT